>JANJGN010000014.1:139231964-139641394 GCA_026770705.1 Isurus oxyrinchus
CCCTCTGGTTCAGCTAATCAATGATTAAAACCCCGTCCTCTGGATCAGCTACTCTCTACTTAATTCTCATCCCTCCAGATCAGCTGCACTCCAATTAACTCCCATCTCTCCGGATCAGCTAATTTCTGATTGAATCCCAACCGTTCAGATCAGCTACAATCCGATTAAATCCCATCCCTCTGTATCAGCGAATCACCGATTAAATATCGTCGCTCCAGATCAGCTACTCTCTGATTAAATCCAATCACTCCGGATCAGTTCCTTTCCGATTAAATCCCAGCCATCAGGATCAGCTAATCTACAATTAAACAATATCCCTCTGGAGCAGCTATGCTCAAAATAAACCTCGTTCCTCCAGATCAGCCTCACTCCGATTAAATCCCATCGCTCCGGATTAACTTCTCTCCAATTAATTCCCATTCCACTGGATCAGCTGCTCTCTGATTGAATCCCGACTCCGGATCAGCTACACTCTGATTGAATCCCATCACGAGAAATAACTTCTCTCCAATTAATTCCCATTCTTCTGGATCAGCTAATCTCTGATTAAATCCTGACCCTCCATTTCAACTACTCTCCGATTAAAACCCGTCCCTCCGTTTCAACAGCTCTCCAATTAAATCCAGTCCCAATGGATCAGTTACACAACGTTTAAATCCCATCCCTCTGCATTAGCTGTGATCCAAATAAATCCAATTCCTCCGGATCAAATACTCTCCAATTTAATACCATCCCTCCAGATCCGCTGCTCTCCGAGTGAATCCCATTCCTCCTGATCAACTACTCTCTGATTTAATCCCATCTCACCCAATCATCAAATCTCCGATTGAATGCTGTACTTCCGGATCAGCTAATATCTGCGAAAATCCCGTCCCTCCCGATCAGCTACTCTCCGATTAAATCACAATCCTCAGGATCCACTAATCTATAATTAAACCCTATCCCTCTTGATCAACTACTCTCAAAATTAATCCCTTTCCTCCTGATCAGCTGCACTCCGATTAAATGTCATCCCTCCAGATCAGCTACACTGCGATTAAACCCCAGCCCTCCAGTTCAGCTAATTTATGATTAAAATCCATCCCTCTGGATCAGCTACTCTCTGATTGAATCTGGAGCACCGGATCAGCTAGACTCTGATTGAATCTCATTCCCTCTGGATTAGCTTCTCTCCAATTAATTCCCATCCCTCTGGATCAGCTAATCTCTGATTATATCTTGTCCCTCCGTTTCAACTCCTCTCCGATTAAATACCATCCCAATGGATCAGTTACACTGTGATAAAATCCTATCCCTCTCAAACAGCTGCGATCCGCATAATTCCTCTGGTTCAAATACTCTCCAATTAAATCCCATCCCTCTGGACCGGCAACTTTCCGATTGAATCCCATCCCTTCGCATCAGCTACAATCTGATTAAATCCCATCCCTCTGTTACAGCGAATATCTGATTAAATTCCATCCCTCCAAATCAGCTACTCTCCCAATAACTCAAATGCCTCTGGATCAGCTCCTCTCTGATTAAATCCTGTCCCTCCGTTTCAACTGCTCTCCAATTAAATCCCGTCCCAGTGGATCAGTTACACTGCGATTAAATCCCATCCCTCTGGATCAGCTACTCTCTGATTAAATCCTATCCATCTGCATCAGCTACTTGCTGATTAAATCCCATCCCTCCGGATCATATACTTTCTGACTGAATCCCAATTAATCCAATCAATTCCCATCCCTCTGGATCAGTTAATCTCTGATTATATATTGTCTCTCCGTTTCAACTGCTCGCCGATTAAATACCGTCCCAATGGATCAGTTACACTGTGATAAGATCCTATTCCTCTGGATCAGCTGTGATCTGAATAAATCCAATTACTCCCAGTTCAAATACTCTCCAATTTTTCCCATCTCTCCGGATCGGCTACTTTCCCATTGAATCCCATGCCTTTGCATCAGCTACAATACGATTAAATCCCATCCCTCTGTTACAGCGAATATCCGATTAAATGCCATCCCGATGGATCAGCTACTCTCTGATTAAATCCCATCGCTCTGGATCAACTGCTCTCCGATTGAATCCGATTCCTTCGTTTCAGCTATCTCCGATTGAATCCCATTCCTCCGAGTCAACTACTCTCCCATTAATACCCACACCTCTGGGTCAGCTACTCTCCGATTAAATCCCATCCTTCCGGATCAGCTACTCGCCGATTGAATCCCTTCCCTCTGGAACAGCGACTCTCCGATTAAATCCCATCAATCCACATCAGCTACTTGCTGATTAAAGCCCATCCCTCCAGATCAGCTAATCTCCGATTACATCCCAACCCTCCGGATCAGCTACTTTCCGATTGAATTCCATCCCTCTGTACTAGCGAATCTCCGATTAAATACCGTCCCTCTGGATCAGCTGTTCTCTGATTAACTCCCATCACTCCAGAGCAGCTGCTCTCTTTTTGAATCCCATTCCTTCGTTTCAGCTTTCTCTTATTGAATCCCGTTCCTCCGAATTAGCTATTCTCCCAACAACTTCCATTCCTCTGGATCAGCTACTCTCTGGTTAAATCCCATCACTCCAGATCAACTGCTCTCTGATTGAATCCCATTCCTCCAAATCAGTTGCTCTCCCATAAACTCTCACCTCTCCGAATCAGCTACTCTCCGATTACATCCCATCCTTCCAGATCAGCTACTCTCCATTTAAATCCCCTCCTTCCGAATCAGCTACTATCGGATTGAATCCCATCCGTCCGGAACAGCTACTCTCCGATTAAATCCCTGCCCTCTGGTTCAGCTAATCTAAAATTTATTCCCCTCCCTCCAACTCAGCTACTCTCTAAATAATTCCCATCCCTCCAGATCAGCTACTCTCTGATTAACTCCCATTCCTCCGGATCAGCTAATTTCTGATTGAATCCCAACCGTTCATATCAGCTATATTCTAATTAAATCCCATCCCTCTGTACCAGCGAATCTACGATTAAATATTATCCTTCTGGATCAGCTGCTCTCTGACTAAATCCCATTCCTCCAGATCAAATACTCTCCGATTAAATCCTATCCCTCCGGATCAGCTAATTTCCAATTGAATCCCATCCCTTCTGATCAGTTACAATCCAATTAAATTCCGTCCCTCTGTATCAGCGAATCACCGATTAAATACCGTCCCTCCGAATCAGCTACTCTCTGATGAAATCCACTCACTCCTGATCAGCTCCTCACCGATTATATCCCAGCCCTTAGCATCAGCTAATCTACGATTAAACAACATCCCTCTGGAGCAGCTACGCTCAAAATAAATCTCATTCCACCAGATCAGCTACATTCCGAATAAATCCCATCGCTCCGAATTAACATCTCTCCAACTAATTCCCATTCCTCTGGATCAGCTAATCTCTGATTGAATCCCGACCTCCAGATCAGCTACACTCCAATTGAATCCCATCCCTCCGGATTAACTTCTCTCCAAATAACTCCCATTCCTCTTGATCACGTAATCTCTGATTAAATCCTGATGCTCTGTTTCAACTACTCTCCGATTAAATCCCGCTCCTCCGTTTCAACTGCTCTATGAGTAAATCCAGTCCCAATGGATCAGTTACATTGCGAATAAATCCCAACCCTCTGTATTACCTGCGATCCTAATAAATCCAATCCCTTCGGATCAGCTACTATTCGATTAAATTCGATTAAATTGTATCAGCGAATATCCGATTAAATACCGCCCCTCCGTTTCAACTGCTCTCCGATTAAATGCCATCCCAATGGATCAGTTACACTGAGATTAAATGCCATCCCTCTGGATCAGCTGTGATCCGAGAAATGACATTCCTCCAGATCAAATACTCTCCGATTAAATCCCATCCGGCCGGATCAGTTAAAATCCGATTAAATCCCAACCCTCTGTATCAGTGAATCTCTGATTAAATAACGTCCCTCTGATTGAATCCCATTCCTTCGTTTCAGCTTTCTCCAATTGAATCCCATTCCACCGAATCAGCTACTCTCCCATTAACTCCCATTCCTCCGGATCGAGTGCTCTCTGATTAAATCCCATCCTTCCGGATCAGCTACTATCCGATTGAATCCCATCCATCTGGAACATCTACTCTCCGAGTAAATCCCTGCCTTTTGGTTCAGATAATCTACAATTAAAACCCCTCCCTCTGATTCAGCTACTTTCTAAATAACTCCCATCCCTCCAGATCAGCTACACTCCGATTAAATCCCATCCGTCCGGAATAGCTACTTTCCGATTGAAACCCTTCCCTTCAGATCAGCTACAATCCAATTAAATCCCATACCTCGGTATCAGTAAATCTCCGATTAATACCATCCCTTCGGATCAGCTGCTCTCCGAGTGATTCCCGTTCCTCCTGATCAACTACTCACTGATTTAATCCCGTCTCGCCTGATCAGCTGATCTCCAATTGAATGCGATCACTCCGGATCAGCTATGCTCCCATTAAATCCCTTCCCTCTGGATCTGCTAATCTCTGAGTAAATCCCATCCCTCCCGATCAGCCACTCTCCGATTAAATCAGAGCCCTCAGGATCCACTAATCTACGATTAAACCCGATCCCTCTTGATCAGCTACTCTCAAAATAAATCCCTTTCATCTAGATCAGCTACACTCTGATTAAATCTCATCCCTCCATATCAGCTACACTGCGAGTAAATCCCAGCCCTCCAGTTCAGCTAATTTATGATTAAAATCCATCCCTCAGTATCAGCTACTATCTGATTGAATCCGGACCTCAGGATCAGCTACACTCTGATTGAATCTCATCCCCCCTGGATTAGCTTCTCTCCAAATAATTCTCATCCCACTGGATCAGCTAATCTCTGATTATATCTTGTTTCTCCATTTCAACAGCTCTCCGATAAAATACTGTCCCAATGGATCAGATTCACTGTGCTAAAATCCTATCCCTCTGGATCAGCTGTGATCTGAATAAACCCAATTCCTTCGGTTCAAATACTCTCCGATTAAATCCCATCCCTCTGGATTGGCTACTTTCCGATTGAATCCCATCCCTTCGCACCAGCTATAATCCAATTAAATCCCATCCCTCTGTTACAGCGAATAACCGATTAAATACCATCCCTACGGATCAGCTACTCTCTGATTAAATCCCATCACTCCGGATCAACTGCTCTCTGATTGAATCCCATTCCTTTGTTTCAGCTTTCTCCAATTGAATCCCGTTCCTCCGAGTCAACAACGCTCCCATTAACTCTCACCCCTCTGGATCAGCTACTCTCCGATTAAATCCCATCCTTCCAGATCAGCTACTCTCCGATTTAATCCCATCCCTCCGAAACAGCGACTCTCCAATTAAATCCCATCAATCCACATCAGCTACTTGCTGATTAAAGCCCATCCCTCCAGATCAGCTAATCTCCGATTAAATCCCAACCCTCCGGATCAGCTACTCCGATTGAATCCCATCCCTCTGTACCAGCGAATCTCCGAATAAATACCATCCCTCCGGATCAGCTGCTCCCTGATTATCTCCCATCACTCCAGATCAGCTGCTCTCTTTTTGAATCCCATTCCTTCATTTCAGCTTTCTCCGTGTGAATCCGATTCCTCCGGATCAGCTACTCTCTAAATAATTCCCATCCCTTCAGATCATCTACTCTCCGATTAACTCCCATTCCTCCGTATCAGCTAATTTCTGATTGAATCCCAACCGTTCAGATCAGCTATAATCCAATTAAATCCCCACCCTCTATAGCAGCGAATCTCCGATTAAATACCATCCTTCTGGAAAAGCTGCTTTCTGACTAAATCCCATTCCTCCAGATCAAATACTCTCCGATTAAATCCTATCCCTCCGGATCAGCTAATATCTGATTAAATCCCATCCCTTCTGATCAGTTACAATCCGATTAAATTCCGTCCCTCTGTATCAGCGAATCACCGATTAAATACCGTCCCTCCGAATCAGCTACTCTCTGATAAAATCCAATCACTCCGGATCATCTCCTCTCCGATTAAATCCCAGCCCTCAGCATCAGGTAATCTACGATTAAACAACATCCCTCTGGAGCAGCTACACTCAAAATAAATCTCATCGCACCGGATTAAATTCTCTCCAAATAATGCCCATTCCTCTGGATAAGCTACTCTCTGATTGAATCCCGACGTCCGGTTTAGCTACACTCCGATTGAATCCCATCACTCCGGATTAACCTCTTTCCAATTAATTCCCATTACTCTGGATCAGTTAATCTCAGATTAAATCCTGACCCTCTGTTTAAAATACTCTCCGATTAAATCCCCTCTCTCCGGATCAGCTAATCTCCGATTAAATCCCATCCCTCCGGATCAGATATATTCCGATTAAATCCCATCCCTTCTAATCAACTACTATCCAATTAAATCCCATCCCTCTTTGTCAGCGAATCTCCGATTAAAAACCGCCCCTCCGTTTCAACTGCTCTCGGATTAAATACCATCCCAATGGATCAGTTGCACTGCATTTAAATCCCATCCCTCTGGATCAGCTGCGATCTGAGAAATGACATTCCTCCTGATCAAATATTCTCCAATTAAATCCCATCCCGCCGGATCAGTTACATTCCGATTAAATCCCATCCCTCTGTATCAGCGAACCTTTAATTAAATGATGTCGCTCCGGATCAGCTACTCTCCGATTAAATCCCATCACTCCTGATCAACTGCTCTCTGATTGAATCCCATTCCTTCGTTTCAGCTTTCTCCAATTGAATCTCGTTCCTCTGAATCAGCTATTCTCCCATTAACTCCAATCCCTCCGGATAAGCAACTCTCCGAATAAATCCCGTCCTTCCAGGTCAGCTACTCTCCGATTGATTCCCATCCGTCCAGAACAGCTACTCTCCGATTAAATCCCTCCCCTCTGGTTCAGCTAATATGCAATTAAAACCCTTCCCTTTGGATCATATACTCTCTAAATAATTCCCATCCCACAAGATCAGCTACACACCGATTAAATCCCATCCCTCTGGTTTAGCTACTTTCCGACTGAATCCCATCCCTTCACATCAGCTTCAATCTGATTAAATCCCATCCCTCTGCATCAGCGAATCTCCGATTAAATACCATCGCTCCAGATCAGCTGCTCTCCGAGTGAATCCCATTCCTCCGGATCAGCTACACACCGATTAATTCCCATGATTCTCGATCAGCAAGTCTTCGAACAATCCTGTCCCTCCATTTCAACTATTCTCCGATTGAATCACATCAACTTCTCTCTGAATAATTCACGTCCCTCCGAAGCAGCTATTCTCTGTTTGAAACCATTCTCTCCATTTCAGGTACTCTCTGATTGTATCGTGTCCCTCTGGATCTGTTACAGCCTGATTGAAATTCGTCCGACCGTTTCAGCTACACTCTGATTAAATCCCATCCCTCCGGATCAGGTATTCTCCGATTTAATCCTGTCCCACTCGATCAGAAAAGCTCCGATTGAATCTGAACCCTCTGGATCAGCTACACTCCGATTAAATCCCATCTCTCTGAATCAGCTAATCTCTCAGTAAATCCAGTCCCTCCAGATCATCTACGCTCCGATTAAATCCCAGCCCTCAGGATCAGCTAATCTACGATTAAACCCCATCCCTCTGGATCAGCTAATCTCTGATTAAATCCTATCCCTCCGTTTCAACTGCTCTCTGATTAAATCCCATCCCAATGATCAGTTACGCTGCGATTAAAGCCCATCCCTCTGGATCAGCTACTCTCCGATTAAATTCCATCCATCTGCATCAGCTACTTGCTAATTAAATCTGATCCTTCTGGATAAGCTAGTCTCCCATTAAATCCCATCCCTCTGGATCAGCTACTTTCCGATTTAAACCCATCCCTTCAGGTCAGCTACAATCTGATTAAATCCCATCCCTCTGCATCAGCGATTCTAAGATTAAATACCGTCCCTCCAGATCAGCTAATCTCTGATTAAATCCCATCACTTCAGATCAGCTGCTCTCTGATTGAATCCCATTCGTTTATTTCAGCTTTCTCTAACTGAATCCCAAGCCTCCGAATCAACTACTCTCCCATTAAGTCCCATCCTTCCAGATCAGCTACTCTCTGATTAAATCCCATCCCTCTGGAGCAGCTACTTTCCGATGGAATCCCATCCCTTCAGAGCAGGTACAATCCGATTAAATACCATCCCTCCGGATCATCTGCTCTCTGATTGAATTCCTTTCCTCCGGATCAGCTACTCTCCGATTAATTCCCATAATTTTGTATCAGCAACTCTTCGAATAATCCCATCCCTCCATTTCAACTAGTCTCTGAATAAATCATGACTCTCCGAAGCAGCTGTTCTCCAATTCAAACCCTTCTCTCCATTTCAGGTACTCTCTGATTGAATTGTGTCCTTCCGGATCAGACACAGTCTGACTGAAATTCCTCCGATTGTTTCAGCCACACTCCAATTAAATCCAATTTCAACAGCTCTCCGAGTAAATCCCATCCTTCTGGATCAGCTACTCTCCGATTCAATCCCGACACGCCCGATCAGCTAATCTCCGATTGAATCCGATCCCTCCAGATAAGCTACTCTCCAATTAAATCCCAGCCCTCAGGTTCAGCTAATCTATGATTAAAATCCATCCCTCCAGATCAGCTACTCTCTGATTGAAACCCGTCCTTCGGATCAGCTACACTCTGATTGAAACCCATCCCTCCAGATTAGCTTCTCTCCAATTAATTCCCATCCCTCTGGATCAGCTAATCTCCGATAAAAACCCGTCCCTCCATTTCAACTGCTCTCCAATTAAATCCCATCCCAATGGATCAGTTACACAGCGATTAAATCACATCCCTCTGGATCAGCTGCGATCTGAATAAATCCCATTCCTCTGGATCAAATACTCTCCGATTAAACCCAATCCCTCTGGATCAGCGACTCTCCAATTAAATCCCGTCGATCCTCATCAGCTACTTCTGATTAAATCCCATTCCACTGGATCAGCTAATATCCGATTTGATCCCATCCCTCCGGATCAGCTACTTTCTGATTGAATCCTATCCCTTTGGAACAGATCCAATTCGATTAAATCCCATCCCTCTGTATGACCGAATATCTGATTGAGTACAATCCCTCCAGAACACCTACTCTCTGATTCACTACCGTTCCTTCATTTCAGCTTTCTCCTAGTAAATCCTCTACCTCCTGATCATCTACTCTCCGCTTAACTCACGCTGGATCAGCAACTCTTCAAATAACCCCTGACCCTCCGTTTCAACTACTCTCCAATTGAATTCTGTCCATACGTTTCAACTAGTCTCCGAATAAATCACTTTCCTCCGACGCAGCTATCTTCTGATTGAAACCTCTCTCTCCATTTCAAGTACTCTCTGATTTAATCGTGTCCCTCTGGATCAGATACAGTCCGATTGAAATCCGCCTGACCATTTCAAGTACTCTCTGATTAAATCGCATCTCTCCAGATCAGTTGTTCTCTGATTGAATCCCATCGCTCCAGATCAGCTGCTCTCTGATTAAATCCTATCCCACCATATCAGCTACACGCCAATTAAATCCCGTTCCTCAGGATCAGCTACATAACGATCAAATCCCAGCCCGCCTGTTCAGCTAATCTACGATTAAAATCCATCCCTCTGGATCAGCTACTCTCTAAATAAATACCATCCATTCGGATTAGCTATTCTCAAATTAGTTCCCATCCCTCTGGATCACCAAATCTCTGATTCAATCCCATCCCTTCGGAACAGTTCCTTTCTGATTGATTCCCGTCCCTTCAGATTAGTTACAGTGCGATTAAATCCAATCCCTCTGTATCAGCGAATCTCCGATTGAATACCGTCCCTCCGAAGCAGGTACTCTCTGATTAAATCCCATCACTCTGGATCAGCTGCTCTATGATTGAATCCCATTCCTTCATTACAGCTTTCTACAATTGAATCCTGTTCCTCCAAATCAGCTACTCTCCGATTAACTCCCATTCCTCCGGATCAGCTACTCACCGATTAAATCCAGGCACTCTGGTTCAGCTAATCTATGCTTAAAACCCCTCCCTCCAGATCAGCTAATCTCTAAATAATTCCCATCCCTCCAGATCAGCTACTCTCCGATTAAATCCCATCCCTCCGGATCAGCTACTATCCAATGGAATCCCATCCCTTCAGATCAGCTACAATCCGATTAAACCCCATCCCTCTGTATCATTGAATCTCCGATTAAATACCATCACTCTGGATCAGCCGCTCTGCGAGTGATTCCCATTCCTCCGGATCAGCTAGTCTCTGATTAACTCCTATGATTCTGGATCAGCAACTCTTCGAATAATCCCGTCCCTCCATTTGAACTATTCTCTGATTGAATCCCGTCCCTACGTTTCAACTAGTCTCTGAATAAATCACATCACTCCAAAGCAGCTAGTCTCCGATTGAAATCCTTCTCTCCATTTCAGTACTCTCTGATTGAAATTTGTCCCTCCGGATCAGATACAGTCTGATTGAAATTCGTCCAACTATTTCAACTACACACTGATTAAATCCCATTCCTCCTGATCAGCTACTCTCTGATTAAATCCCATCCCTCCAGATCAGGTACTCTCCGATTTAATCCCGTCCCACCCGATCAGCTAATCTCCAATTGCATCCGATCCCTCCAGGTCAGCTAATCTCTGATTAAATCCCAGCCCTCAGGATCAGCGAATCTACGATTAAACTCCATCCCTCTGGATCAGCTACTCTCCAAATAAGTCCCATTGCTCGAGAACAACTACACTCCAATTAAATCCCATCCCTCCAGATCAGTTACACTGTGATTAAATCCCAGCCCTCCAGATTAGCTTCTCTCCAATTAATTCCCAACACTCTGGACCAGGTAATCTCTGATGAAATCCTGTCCCTCCATTTCAACTACTCTCCGATTAATTCCCATCCCTCCGTTTCAACTGCTCTCCGACTAAAACCCATCCTTCCGTTTCACCTGCTCTCTGATTAGTTCATGTCCCAATGGATCAGTTACACTGCGAATAGATCCCATCCCTCTGGATCGGCTGCAACCCGAATAAATCCCATTCCTTCATATCAAATACTCTCCGATTAAATCCCATCCCTCTTGATCAGCGACTCTCCAATTAAAACCCATCCATCCGCATCAGCTACTTTCTGATTAAATCCCATCCCTCCGGATGAGCTAATCTCCGATTAAATCCCATCCCTCCGGATCAGCTAGTTTCCGACTGAATCCCATCCCTGCAGATCAGCTACAACCCGTTTAAATCCCATCCCTCTGATCAGCGAATCTCGGATTAAATACCGTCCCACTGCATCAGATACTCTGATAAAATCCCTACACTCCACATCAGCTGCTTTCTGATCGAATCCCATTCCTTCGTTTCAGCTTTCTCCGATTGTATCCTGTTCCTCCGAATCAGCTACTCTCCCATTAACACCCATCCCTCCGGATCAGCTAATCTCCGAGTAAAGCCCATCCTTCTGGATCAGCTGCTCTCCGATTGAATCCACTTCCTCCAGAGCAGCTACACTCTGATTAAATCCCTGCCCTCTGGTTCAGCTAATCTATGATTCAAACACATCCTTCCGGATCAGATACTCCCTAAATAATTCCTTTCCTTGCAGATCAGCTGCTCTCTGATTAAATCCCAAACTTCCGGATCAGCTACTTTCCAACTGAATGACATCCCTTCAGAGCAGCTACGATCTGATTAAATCCAGTCCCGCTGTATCAGTGATTCTCCCATTAACTCCCATACCTCTGGATCAGCTACTCTCCGAGTAAATCCCGTCCTTCCGGATCAGATAATCTCCGATTGAATCCCATCCCTCCGTAACAGCTAATGTCCAATTAAATCCCTGCACTCTGGTTCAGCTAAACTATGATTAAAACACCTCCCTCCAGATCAGCTACAATCTGATTAAATCCCATCCTTCTGTATCAGCGAATCTCTGATTAAATAGCATCCCTCCGGATTAGCTGCTCTGCGAGTGAATCCCATTCCTCCGGATCAGCTACTCTGCAATTAACTCCCATGATTGTGGATCAGCAACTCTTCGAATAATCCTGTCCCTCCATTTCAACTATTCTCCGATTGAATCCCTTTTCTATATTTCAGGTACTCTCTGATTGAATCGTGTCCCTCCGGATCAGATACAGTCTGACTAAAATTCGTCCGACCGTTTCATCTACTCTCTGATTAAATCCTATCCCTCTGAATCAGATAATATCTTAGTAAAGCCCGTCCTTCCGAATCAGCTACTCTCCGATTGAATCCCATCCCTCTGGAACAGCTAATCTCCAATTAAATCCCTGCCCTCTGGTTCAGCTAATCTATGATTAAAACACCTCCCTCCGCATCAGCTAATTTCCAATTGAATCCCATCCCTTCAGATCAGGTACTCTCTGATTTAATCTTGTCCTGCCCGATCAGCTAATCTCCGATTACATCTGATCGCTCCGGTCAGCTAATCTCCCATTAGATCCCAACACTCTGGATCAGCTAATCTCTGAGTTAATCCCGTCCCTCCAGATCAGCTACTCTCCGACTAAACTCCATCCCTATGGATCAGCCACTCTCAAAATAAATCCTGTTCCTCGAGATCATCTAGAATCTGATTAAATCCCATTCTTCCTGATCAGCTACTCTCTGATTAAATCCTAACCCTCCGGATCAAGTACTCTCTATTTAATCCCTTCCGCCTGATCAGCTAATCTCCAATTAAATCCGATCCCTCCAGATCAGCTACTCTCTGATTAAATCCCAGCCCTCAGGATCAGCTACTCTCAAAATAAATCCCATTCCTCCAGATCAGATACACTCCGATTAAACCCTATCCCTCCGGATCAGCTACACTGCATTTAAATCCCAGCCCTCCGGATTAGTTTCTGTCCAATTTTTTCCCATCCCTCTGGATCAGCTAATCTCTGATTAAAACCCGTCCCTCCGTTTCAACTGCTCTGCAATTAAATCCACTCCCAATGGATCAGTTACACTGCGATTAAATCCCATCCCTCTGGATCAGCTGCAATCCGAATAAATCCAATTCCTCTGGATCATATACTCTCCAATTCAATCCCGTCCCAACGGATCAGTTACAATGCGATTAAATCCCATCCCTCTGGATCAGCTGCAATCCGAATAAATCCCATTCCTCTGGATCAAATACTCTATGATTAAATCCCAGCCCTCTGCATCAGCTACTCTCCAATTAAATTCCATCCATCTGCATCAGCTACTGGCTGAATAAATCCCATCCCTCCGGATCAGCTAATCTCTGATTTAATCCCATTCCTCCGGATCAGCTACTTTCCGATTGAATCCCATCCCCTCAGATCAGCTACAATCTGATTAAATCCCATTCCTCTGTATCAGCAAATCTCCGATTAAATACCGTTCCTCCGGATAAGTGAATCTCTGATTAAATCCCAGCCCTCAGTATCAGCTAATCTACAATTGAACCCCATCCCTCTGGATCAGCTACTCTCAAAATTAATCCCATTCCTCCAGATCAGATACACTCCGATTAAACCCTAACCCTCCGGATCAGCTATACTGCAGTTAAGTACCAGCCCTCCGGATTAGCTCCTCTCCAATTTATTCCCATCCCTCTGGATCAGCTAATCAACTGCTCTGCAATTAAATCCCGTCCCAATGGATCAGTTACACTGCGATGAAATCCCATCCCTCTGGATCAGGTGCAATCCGAATAAATCCCATTCCTCTAGATCAAATACTCTCCGATTAAATCCCATCTCTCTGCATCAGCTACTCTCCAATTAAATCCCGTCCATCCGCATCAGATACTTGCTGACTGAATCCAAGCCCTCCGGATCAAGTACTTTCCGATTGAATTCCATCCCTTCAGATCAGCTACAATCCAATTAAATCCCATCCCTCTGTATCAGTGAATCTCCAATTAAATACCGTCCCTCCAGATCAGCTACTGTCTGATTAAATCCCAACACTCCGAATCAGCTGCTCTGTGACTGAATGCCATTCCATTGTTTCAGCTTTCTCCAATTGAATCCAGTTCCTCTGAATCAGCTACTCTCCCATTAACTCCAATCCCTCTAGGATCAGCGAATCTCTGAGTAAATCCCGTCCTTCCGGATCAGCTATTCTCCGATTGAATCCCATCCCTCCGGAACTGTTACTCTCTGATTAAATCCTTGCCCTCTGGCTCAGCTAATCTATGCTTAAAACACTTCCCCCCGGATCAGATACTCTCTAAATAATTCCCATGCCTCCAGATCAGCAAGTCTCTGATTAAATCCCAACCCTCCGCATCAGCTACAATCTGATTAAATCCCATCCCGCTGTATCAGCTAATCTCCGATTAAATACTATTTCTCCAGATCACTCGCTCTCCGAGTGAATGTCTTTCCTCTGGATCAGCTACTCTCCAATTAACTCCCATGATTCTGGATCAGCAACTCTTCGAATAATCCCGTCCCTCCATTTCAACTATTTTCCAATTGAATCCCGTTCCTACGTTTCAATTAGGCTCTGAATAAATCACGTCCCTCCGAAGCAGCTATTCTCTGATTAAATGCTTCTCTCCATTTCAGCTACTCTCCGATTAAATCCCATCCCTCCGGATCAGGTACTCTGATTTAATCTCGTCCCGCCCGATCAGCTAATCTCTGATTCAATCCGATCCCTCCGTATCAGCTATTCTCCCATTAAATCCCACCCCTCTGGATCAGCTAATCTCTGAGTAAATCCGGTCTCTCCAGATCAGCTACTCTCTGATTAAATCCCAGCCCTCAGGATCAGCGAATCAATGATTCAACTCCATCCCTCTGGATCAGCTACTCTCCAAATAAATCCCATTCCTCGAGATCAGCTGCACTGCGATTAAATTCCATCCCTCCAGATAAGCTACACTGCGATTAAATCTCATTCCGCCGGATTAGCTTCTCTCCAATTAATTCCCATCCCTCTGGATCAGTTAATCTCTGATTAAATCCTGTCCCTCCATTTCAACTACTCTCCGAATAAGACCCGTCCCTCCAGAACAGCTACTCTCCAATTAAATCCCTGCCCTCTGGTTCAGCTAATCTACAATTAAAACACCTCCCTCTGGATCAGCTACCCTCTAAATAATTCCCATCCCTCAAAATCATCTACTCTCTGATTAAATCCCATCCCTCTGGATTAGCTAATTTCCGATGGAATGCTATCCCTTTAGATCAGCTACAATCTGATTAAATCCCATCCCGCTTTATCAATGAATCTCCAATTAAATACCATTCCTATGGATCAGCTGCTCTCCGAGTGAATCCCGTCCCTCCATTTCAACTATTCTCTGATTGAATTCCGTCCCTACATTTCAACTAGTCTCTGAATAAAGCACATCCCTCCAAAGCAGCTATTCTCTGTTTGAAATCCTTCTCTCCATTTCAGCTACTCTCCGATTAAATCCCATCCCTCCGGATCAGGTACTCTGACTTAATCTCGGCCCGCCCGATCAGCTAATCTCTGATTGAATCCGATCCCTCCGTATCAGCTATTCTCCCATTAAATCCCACCCCTCTGGATCAGCTAATCCACGATTAAAGCCCATCACTCTGGATCAGCTACTCTCAAAATAAATCCCGTTCATCCAGATCAGCTACTCTCTGATTGAATCCCGACCTCCGGATCAGCTACACTCCGATTGAATCCCATCCCTCTGGATCAGCTAATCTATGATTAAATCCTGTTCCTCCGTTTCAAATGCCCTCCAAATACTTCCCGTCCCAATGGATCAGTTACACTGCGATTAAATCCCATCCCTCTGGATCAGCTGCGATCTGAATTAATCCAATTCCTCTGGATCAAATACACTTCGATTAAATCCCATCCACCTGGATCAGCTACTCCTCGATTAAATCCCATACATCCGCATCAGCTACTTGCTGATTAAATCCCACCCCTCTGGTTCAGTTAATCTCCGTTTAAATCCCATCCCTGCAGATCAGCTGCTTTCCGATTGAATCCCATCCCTTTGGACCTGCTGTGATCCAATTAAATCCCATCCCTCTGTATCACCAAATCACCGATTAAATGCCGTCCGTCTGGATCAGCTACTCTCCGATTAACTCCCATCCCTCTGGATCATCCCTCTTCAAATACATCCCGTCCCACGATGTCAACTAATCTCCGATTGAATCCCGTCCCTACGTTTCAACCAGTGTCTGAATAAATCATGTCCTTCCGACGCAGCTATTCTCTGATTGAAACCTGTCTCTCCGTTTCAGGTACTCTCTGATTGAATTGTGTCACTTCAGATCAGATACAGTCTGATTGAAATCCGTCTGACACTTTCAAGTACTCTCTCATTAATTCGCATCTCTCCAGATCCGTTATTCTCTGATTAAATCTCATCCCTCCGGTTCAGCTACGTTCTGATTAAATCCCGTCCCTCAGGATCAGCTACTCTCCAATTGAATCCCATTCCTCTGGATCAGCTACTCTCCGATTAAATAACAGGCCTCAGAATCAGCTACTCTCCGATTAAATTCCATTTCTCCAGATTAGCTAATTTCCGTTTGAAAATCATCCCTTCGGACCAGTTACAATCTGATTTAATCCCATCCCTCTGTATCAGCTAATCTCTGATTAAATACCATCCCTCCGGATCAGCTACTCTACAATTAAATCCCGTTCTTCCATATCACCTGCTCTGTGATTCAATCCCATCCATCCAGAAAGCTACCTTCTGATTAAGTCCCTGCCGTGTGGTTCAGCAAATCTACGATTAAAACCCCTCCCTCCAGATCAGCTACTCTCTAAATTATTACCATCCTTCCAAATCCCCTAGTCTCTGGATTAGTTACTCTCCAATTAAATCCCATCCCTCTGCATCAGCTAATCTCAGATTAAATCCCATCCCTCCAGATCAGCTACTTTCCGATGGAATAGCATCCCTTCAGATCAACTACAATCTGATTAAACCCCATCCTGCTGTGTCAGCGAATCTCCGATTAAATACAATCCCTCCGGATCAGCTGCTCTCCGAGTGAATCCCATTCCTCTGGATCAGCTACTCTCTGAATAACTCTTATGAAAATGGATCAGCAACTCTTCGAATAATCCCGTCCCTCCATTTCAACTATTCTCTGACTGAATTCCATTCCTACATTTCAACTAGTCTCGGAATAAATCACGTCCCTCCTAAGCAGCTATTCTGTGATTGAACCCCTTCTTTCCATTTCAGGTACTCTCTGATTGAATCGTGTCCTTCCGGGTCAGATACAGTCTGATGGAAATTCGCCCGACCATTTCAGCTACACTCCAATTAAATGCCATTCCTCTGGTTCAGCTACTCTCCGATTAAATCCCATCCCTCTGGATCAGCTACTCACCGATTAAATCCCATCCCTCTGGATCAGCTATTCTATGATTAAAACCCATGCCTGTGCATCAGCTACTCTCTGATTAAATTCCAACCCTCTTATTCAGCTACTCTCTGATTAAAAGCAATCCCTCCAGGTTAGGTACTCTCTGGTTGAATCCCATCCCTCCGGATTGTCTACTCTCCAATTAAATCCCATCCTTCTGGATCAGCTAATCTCTGATTAAATCACATCCCTCCGGATCAGCTAATTTCCAATTGAATCCCAACCCTTTGGATCAGTTACAATCTGGTTAAATCCCATCCCTCTGTATCATCGAATCTCCGATCAAATACCGTCCCTCCGAGTCAGGTAATATCTGATTAAATCCCATCACTCTGGATCAGCAGATCTCTGATTGAATCCCATTCCTTTATTTCAATTGTCTCCAATTGAATCCCTTTCCTCCGACGCAGCTAGTCTCCGATTAACTCCCATCCCACCCTATCAGCTACTCTCCGATTTAATCCCTGCCCTCTGGTTCAGCTAATCTATGAATAAAACTCCTCCCTCCAAATCAGCTACTCTCTAAATAATTCCCATCCCTCCGATCAGCTACTCTCTGATTAAACCCTTCCCTCCGGCTCAGCTACTTTCAGATTGAATACCATCCCTTCAGATCAGCTACAATCCGAATAAATCCCAACACTCCGAATCAGGTACTCTCCAATCTAATCCCGTCCCACCCAATCAGCTAGTCTCCGATGGAATACGATCCCTACAGATCAGCTACTCTCCGATTAAATCCCAGCTCTCAGGATCAGCTAATATATGATTAAACCCCATCCCTCTAGATCAGCTGCTCTCTGATTAACTCCCATCCCTCTGGATAAGCAACTCTTCAAATACATCTCATCTCTCCATTTCAACTACATTCCGATTGAATCCCATCCCTACGTTTCAACTAGTGTCTGAATAAATCACGTCCTTCCGATGCAGCTATTCTCCGATTGAAGCCTGTCTCTCCGTTTCAGGTACTCTCCGATTGAATCGTGTCCCTACGGATCAGATACAGTCTGACTGAAATCCATCCGACCCTTTCAAGTACTCTCTGATTAAATCGTTTCCCTCCAGATCCGTTATTCTCTGAATGAATCCCATCCCTCCAGATCAGCTACTCTCTGATTAAATCTTATCCATCCGGATCAGCTACACTCTGATTAAATCCCGTTCCTCAGGATCAGCTACACTCTGAGTAAATCCCATTCCACCTGATGAGCTACTCTCCGATTAAATCCAATCCCACTGGATCAGGTACTCTCTGACTTAGTCCCATCCCTCTGGATCAGCTACTCTCCGATAGAATCCCATCCCTCCGGATCATCTACTCTCCGATTAAATCCCAGCCCTCCTGTTCAGCTAGTCTATGATTAAATTCCATCCCTCCGTATCAGCTACTCTCTAAATAAATCCCATCCCTCCAGATCAGCTACTGTCCGATTAAATCCCATCCATCCAGATCAGCTACACTCTGATTGAATTCAATCCCTCCGGATTAGCTACTCTCCAATTATTTCCCATCCCTCGGGATCAGCTAATCTCTGATTAAATCCTGTCCCTCTGCTTCAACTACCCTCCGATTAAATACCGTCCCTCCAAATCAGGTAATCCCTGATTAAATCCCATCACTCTGGAACAGCTGCTCTCTGATTGATTTCCATTCCTTCATTTCAGCTTTCTCCAATTGAATCCCGTTCCTCCGACTCAGCTACTCTCCCATTAACTCCCATCCCTCCATATCAGCTACTCTCCGATTTAATCCCTGCCCTATGGTTCAGCTAATCTACGATTAAACCCCTTCCCTCCAAATCAGCTACTCTCTAAATAATTCCAATCCCTCCGATCAGCTACTCTCTGATTAAACCCTCCCCTCCGGCCCAGTTACTTTCAGATTGAATACCAGCCCTTCAGATCAGCTGCAATCTGATTAAATCCCAACACTCCGAATCAGGTACTCTCCAATCTAATCCCGTCCCGCCCGATCAGCTAATCTCAGATGGAATACGATCCCTCCAGATCAGCTACTCTCCGATTAAATCCCAGCCCTCAGGAACAGCTAATATATGATTAAACCCCATCCCTCCGGATCAGCTGCTCTCCGATTAACTCCCATTCCTCTGGAAAAGCAACTCTTCAAATACATCCTGTCTCTCCATTTCAACTGCGCTCCGATTGAATCCCATCCCTACATTTCAACTAGTGTCTGAATAAATCACGTCCTTCTAACGCAGCTATTCTCCGATTGAAGCCTGTCTCTCCGTTTCAAGTACTCGCCGATTGAATCGTGTCTCTACGGATCAGATACAGTCTGATTGAAATCCATCTGACCCTTTCAAGTACTCTCTCATTAAATCGTATCCCTCCAGATCCGTTATTCTCTGATTGAATCCCATCCCTCCAGTTCAGCTACTCTCTGATTAAATCTTATCCCTCCAGATCAGCTACAATCTGATTAAATCCTGTTCCTCAGGATCAGCTACACTCTGATTAAATCCCATTCCACCCAATGAGCTACTCACCGATTAAATCCAATCCCTCCGGATCAGCTGCTCTCCAATTGAATCCCGCCCCTCTAGATCCGCTACTCTCCGATAGAATCCCATCCCTCCAGATAAGATACTCTCCAATTCAATCCCTTCTCTTTGGATCAGATATTCTCCGATTAATTTCTATCGCACTGCATAGGCTACTCTGTGATTAATTCCCATTCCTCTGGATCAGCTGCTCTCCGATTAAATGCCATCCCTCCATTTCAGCTAATCTCTGATTCAATCTGGTTACTCCGGATCAGCTGCTCTCCAAATAAATCCCGTCCCTCCGGAGCAGCTATGCTCTGATTAAATCCAACCCATCTGGATAAGCTACTCTTCGATTCAATCCCGTCCCTCCATTGCAGCTGCTCGCTGATTGAATCCCGTCCCTCTGGATCAGCTACTCTCTGATTGAATCCCGTCCCTCTGGATCAGCTGCAATACGATTGAATTCCATCCCTCTGGATCAGCTACTCTGCGATTGAATCCCGTTCCTCCATTTCAGCTAGTCTCTGTTTGAAACCCGTCCCTCCAGATCAGCTATTCTCTGATTAAATTCTGCCCCTACGTTTCAGGTCCTCTCCGATTGAATCCCGTCCCCCCCTTTCCAGTACTCTCTGATTAACTACCATACCTCTGGATCAGCTACGGTCTGATTGAATCCCTTCCCTCTGGAGCAGCTACTGTCCGATAAAATCCAGTCCCTCTGGATCAGCTACGCTCCGATTAAATCCCGTCGCTCAGCATCAGCTACGCTTCAAATAAATCCCGTCCCTTCAGATCAGCTACGCGCTAATTAAATCCCATCCCTCCTGATCAGCTACTCTCCGAGCATATCCCATCCCTCCAGATCAACGACTCTCACATGAATTCACAAGCCTCTGGATCAGCTAACCTCTGATTAAATCACATCCCTCCGGATCAGATAATCTCCAATTAAATCCCAACGCTCCGGATCAGCTGCTCTGATTGACTCCCATCCCTTCGTTTCAGCTACACTCTGATTGAATCCCATTCCTTCGGATCAGCAACTCTCCGAATAAATCCCATCCCTCTGGTTGAGCTGCTCTCCAATTAAATCCCGTCCCTCCGTTTCAGCTAGTCTCTGATTGAATCACGTCCCTCTGGATCTGATACAGTCCAAATGAATCCCATCCGACGGTTTCAAATACTCGCTGAATAATACTCATCCCTCCAGATCAGATATTCTCTCATTGAATCCCATCCCTATGAATCAGCTATTCTCCAATTAAATCTTATCGCTCTGGATAAGTTACACTCCGATTAAACCCATCCCTCAGAATCAGCTATGCTCCAATTAAATCCCATAACCCCCAATCAGCTACTATCCCATCCCACAGAATGAGCTACTCAACGATTGAATCCCGTCCCTCCAGATTACCTAGTCACTGATTAAATCCCATCCCTCCAGATTATCTACTCAAAGATTGAATCCCATCCCTCTGGACCAGCTAATCTCCGATTACATCACATCCCTCCGGATCATCTGCTGTCCGATTAAATCCCGGCCCTTCGCATCATCTACTTGCTGATTTAATCCTATCCCTCCAATTGAATCCCAGCTGATCTCCAATTGAATCCCAACCTTGCGGATTAGCTATTATCTGATTGACTCCTACCCATTCAGATCAGATACTATCCGATTAAAAGCCATCCCTCTGGATCAGCTGCTGAACGATTAAATCCCATCCCTCCAGATCAGCTGGTCTCTGATTGAATCCCGTCCATCTGGAACAGCTACTCACCATTTGAATTGAGTCCCTTCAGATCAGCTACTCTCCGATGAAATCCCATCCTTCCGGATCAGCTACTTTGCCAATAAATCCTGTCACTCCGGATCAGCTACTCTCCAATCACTCCCATCTCGCCGGATCAGTTAATCTCCAATTAAATCTCGTCCCTCCAGCCCAGCTACTATCTGAATAAAGCCCGTCCCTCTGAATCAGCCACTCGCCGATTAAATCTCATCCCTCCGGATGCTTCACTATGATTGAATCCCATCCCTCCGGATCAGCGTCTCTCCGATTAAATACTGTCCCTCTGGATCAGCTAAGCTCCAAATAAACCCCATTCCTCTGGATCAGCTATTCCCTGATTATATCCCATCCCTCTGGATCAGCTAATCTCTGTTTAAATCCCGTCGCTCCGGATCAGATATGCTCCAATTAAATCCCAACCTGCCGGATCGCTAATGAATGAATGAATCCAATCCCTCCGGATCAGGTACTCTCTAGCTAAGTCCCGTCCCTCCAGATCAGCTAATCTCCAATTAAATCCCAGCTGAACGTATCAGCTGCTCTGATTGACTCCGATCCCTTCATTTCAGATACTCTCTGATTGAATTCCGTTCTTCCGGATTGGCTACTCTCTAGTAAACTCCCATTGCTCCAGATCAACTACGCTCCTATTCAATCCCATCCCTCCAGAGTAGCTAGTCGCTGATTAAATCACATCCCTCCAGATCATCCACTCAAAGATTGAATCCAATCCCTCTGGACCAGCTAATCTCCAATTAAATCCCATCCGTCCGGATCAGCTAATCTCCGATTAAATCCCGGCCATACGCATCAGCTACTCACTGATTTAATCCAATCCCTCCGGATCAACTGATCTCCGATTGAATCCCATACTTGCGGATCAGCTATTATCCGATTGACTTCTATTCTTTCAGATCAGATACTATCCGATTAAATCCCATCCCTCTGGATCAGCTGCTCTCCAATTAAATCCCATCCTTCTGGATCAGCTGGTCTCTGATTAAATCCCATCCCTCCAGATCAGCTGGTCTCTCATTGAATCCCATCCCGCTGAAACAGCTACTCACGATTTGAATCCCGTCCCTTCAGATCAGCTGCTCTCTGATGAAATCCCATCCCTCCAGATCAGCTACTCTCCCAATAAATCCCGTCACTCCGGATCAGCTACTCTCCGATTACTCCCATCAGGCCGGATCAGCTAATCTCCGATTAAATCTCGTCCCTCCGGCCCAGCTACTCTCTGAATAAAGCCGGTCCCTCTGGATCAGCCACTCATCGATTAAATCTCATCCCTCCGGATCAGCTATTCTCCAATTAACTCCCATACCTCCAGATCAGCTACTCGCCGATTAAATACACTCTATCCGTTTCAACTACTCTCCAATTAAATCCTGTCCCTCCTTTTCAGCAAGTCTCTAATTTTTGATTAAAACCTGTCCCTCCGGATCAGCTACTCTCTGATTACATCCCATCCCTCCAGATCAGCTAATCTCCAATTAAAGCCCGTTCTTCTGATTCAGCTAATCTCTGATTCAGTCTGGTTTCAACGGATTAGCTACTCTCCAATTAAATGCCGTCCATCTGAATCAGCTACTCTCCAATTAAATCCTGTCTCTCGGATCATCTACACTCCAATTAAATCACATCCCTCTGCATCAGCTACACTCTTATTATATTCCATCCCTCCAAATTGTCTACACTGTGAATAAATCCCATCCCTCTGGATCAGCTGCTCTCCCAATAAATTCTGACGCTCCAGTTCAGCTACTCTCCGAATAAATCCTGTCACTCCAGATCAGCTACTCTCCGATTAAGTCCCATCTCTCCAGATCAGTTAATCTCCAATTAAATCCCGTCCCTCAGGATCAGCTATTCTCCGAATAAAGCCCGTCCCCTCAGATCAGCCACTCTCCGATTAAATCCCATCCTTCCGGATCAGTGACTCTCCGATTAAATCCCGTCCATCAGCTAAGCTCCAAATCAATCCCATTGCTCCGGTTCAGCTACTCTCCGGTTAAATCCCATCCCTCCGGATCAGCTAATCTCTGTTTAAATCCCGTCCCTCCGGATCAGATACGCTCCAATTAAATGCCAACCCAGAGGATCCCTAATCAATGAATAGATCCCATCCCTCCGGATCAGCAACTCTCTAAGTCCCGTCCCTTCAGATCAGCTACTGTCTAAGTCCCGTCCCTTCAGATCAACTACTCTCCAATTAAATCCAATCCAGCTGCTCTGACTGACTCTGATCCCTTCATTTCAGATACTATCTGATTGGATCAAGTTCTTCCGAATTGGCTACTCTCCGTTTAACTGCCATCCCTCTGGATCAGATACTCTCTGATTAAATCCCGTCCCTCCAGATCAGCTACTCTCTGATACAATCCCATCCTTCCGGATCAGCTACACACCGGTTGAATCTCATCCCTCCGGATCAGCTGCCCTATGATTGAATCCGAAACCTCTCGATCAGCCACACTCTGAATGAAACACATCCCTCTGGATAAGCTATTCTCCAATTGAATCCTCTCCCTCCTTATCAGGTACTCTTCAATTGAATCACATCTCCCCATGTCAGCTAATCTCCGTTTCAGCTAAATTCCGATTGAATGCCATTCCTCCGGATCAGAAACATTCCGATTAACTCGCATACCTCCAGTTCAGCTAATTGCTGATTAAATCCACTCCGCCCATTTCAACTACCTTCCAATTAAATCCTGTCCCTCCATTTCAGCAAGTCTCTAATTGACTCCCGTCCCTCCGGATCAGCTACTCTCCGAGGAACTCCCATCCATCCAGATAAGCTACTCTCCGATTGAATTCTATCCTTCCAGATGAGCTACACTCCGATTACATCCCAACCTTCTGAATCAGCTAATCTCTGATTAAATCCTGTCCCTCCGGATCAGATACTCTCTGATTGACTTGCATCCCTTTGTTTCAGCTACTCCTTGATTGAATCCGGTTTCTCCGGATCAGCTACCCACTGATTAATGCCCATCGCTCTGGATGAGCTACTCTCCGATAAAATCCCATCCCTCCATTTCAACAACTCTCCCATTAATTCCTGTCCCTCTGTTTCAACTATTCTCCCATTAAATCCCATCCCTCCATTTCAGCTAGTCTCTGATTGAATCACATCCCGCTGAATCAGCTATTCTCCTATTAAATCTTATCCATCCCATTCAGCTACACAGTAATTAAATCCAGTCCCTCAGGATCAGCTACTCTCCAAATAAATCCCATTCCTCCCAATCAGGTACTCTCTGATTAAATCCCATCCCTCCGGATCAGCGTCTCTCCGATTAAATACTGTCCCTCTGGATCAGCTAAGCTCCAAATAAACCCCATTCCTCTGGATCAGCTATTCCCTGATTATATCCCATCCCTCTGGATCAGCTAATCTCTGTTTAAATCCCGTCGCTCCGGATCAGATATGCTCCAATTAAATCCCAACCTGCCGGATCGCTAATGAATGAATGAATCCAATCCCTCCGGATCAGGTACTCTCTAGCTAAGTCCCGTCCCTCCAGATCAGCTAATCTCCAATTAAATCCCAGCTGAACGTATCAGCTGCTCTGATTGACTCCGATCCCTTCATTTCAGATACTCTCTGATTGAATTCCGTTCTTCCGGATTGGCTACTCTCTAGTAAACTCCCATTGCTCCAGATCAACTACGCTCCTATTCAATCCCATCCCTCCAGAGTAGCTAGTCGCTGATTAAATCACATCCCTCCAGATCATCCACTCAAAGATTGAATCCAATCCCTCTGGACCAGCTAATCTCCAATTAAATCCCATCCGTCCGGATCAGCTAATCTCCGATTAAATCCCGGCCATACGCATCAGCTACTCACTGATTTAATCCAGTCCCTCCGGATCAACTGATCTCCGATTGAATCCCATACTTGCGGATCAGCTATTATCCGATTGACTTCTATTCTTTCAGATCAGATACTATCCGATTAAATCCCATCCCTCTGGATCAGCTGCTCTCCAATTAAATCCCATCCTTCTGGATCAGCTGGTCTCTGATTAAATCCCATCCCTCCAGATCAGCTGGTCTCTCATTGAATCCCATCCCGCTGAAACAGCTACTCACGATTTGAATCCCGTCCCTTCAGATCAGCTGCTCTCTGATGAAATCCCATCCCTCCAGATCAGCTACTCTCCCAATAAATCCCGTCACTCCGGATCAGCTACTCTCCGATTACTCCCATCAGGCCGGATCAGCTAATCTCCGATTAAATCTCGTCCCTCCGGCCCAGCTACTCTCTGAATAAAGCCGGTCCCTCTGGATCAGCCACTCATCGATTAAATCTCATCCCTCCGGATCAGCTATTCTCCAATTAACTCCCATACCTCCAGATCAGCTACTCGCCGATTAAATACACTCTATCCGTTTCAACTACTCTCCAATTAAATCCTGTCCCTCCTTTTCAGCAAGTCTCTAATTTTTGATTAAAACCTGTCCCTCCGGATCAGCTACTCTCTGATTACATCCCATCCCTCCAGATCAGCTAATCTCCAATTAAAGCCCGTTCTTCTGATTCAGCTAATCTCTGATTCAGTCTGGTTTCAACGGATTAGCTACTCTCCAATTAAATGCCGTCCATCTGAATCAGCTACTCTCCAATTAAATCCTGTCTCTCGGATCATCTACACTCCAATTAAATCACATCCCTCTGCATCAGCTACACTCTTATTATATTCCATCCCTCCAAATTGTCTACACTGTGAATAAATCCCATCCCTCTGGATCAGCTGCTCTCCCAATAAATTCTGACGCTCCAGTTCAGCTACTCTCCGAATAAATCCTGTCACTCCAGATCAGCTACTCTCCGATTAAGTCCCATCTCTCCAGATCAGTTAATCTCCAATTAAATCCCGTCCCTCAGGATCAGCTATTCTCCGAATAAAGCCCGTCCCCTCAGATCAGCCACTCTCCGATTAAATCCCATCCTTCCGGATCAGTGACTCTCCGATTAAATCCCGTCCATCAGCTAAGCTCCAAATCAATCCCATTGCTCCGGTTCAGCTACTCTCCGGTTAAATCCCATCCCTCCGGATCAGCTAATCTCTGTTTAAATCCCGTCCCTCCGGATCAGATACGCTCCAATTAAATGCCAACCCAGAGGATCCCTAATCAATGAATAGATCCCATCCCTCCGGATCAGCAACTCTCTAAGTCCCGTCCCTTCAGATCAGCTACTGTCTAAGTCCCGTCCCTTCAGATCAACTACTCTCCAATTAAATCCAATCCAGCTGCTCTGACTGACTCTGATCCCTTCATTTCAGATACTATCTGATTGGATCAAGTTCTTCCGAATTGGCTACTCTCCGTTTAACTGCCATCCCTCTGGATCAGATACTCTCTGATTAAATCCCGTCCCTCCAGATCAGCTACTCTCTGATACAATCCCATCCTTCCGGATCAGCTACACACCGGTTGAATCTCATCCCTCCGGATCAGCTGCCCTATGATTGAATCCGAAACCTCTCGATCAGCCACACTCTGAATGAAACACATCCCTCTGGATAAGCTATTCTCCAATTGAATCCTCTCCCTCCTTATCAGGTACTCTTCAATTGAATCACATCTCCCCATGTCAGCTAATCTCCGTTTCAGCTAAATTCCGATTGAATGCCATTCCTCCGGATCAGAAACATTCCGATTAACTCGCATACCTCCAGTTCAGCTAATTGCTGATTAAATCCACTCCGCCCATTTCAACTACCTTCCAATTAAATCCTGTCCCTCCATTTCAGCAAGTCTCTAATTGACTCCCGTCCCTCCGGATCAGCTACTCTCCGAGGAACTCCCATCCATCCAGATAAGCTACTCTCCGATTGAATTCTATCCTTCCAGATGAGCTACACTCCGATTACATCCCAACCTTCTGAATCAGCTAATCTCTGATTAAATCCTGTCCCTCCGGATCAGATACTCTCTGATTGACTTGCATCCCTTTGTTTCAGCTACTCCTTGATTGAATCCGGTTTCTCCGGATCAGCTACCCACTGATTAATGCCCATCGCTCTGGATGAGCTACTCTCCGATAAAATCCCATCCCTCCATTTCAACAACTCTCCCATTAATTCCTGTCCCTCTGTTTCAACTATTCTCCCATTAAATCCCATCCCTCCATTTCAGCTAGTCTCTGATTGAATCACATCCCGCTGAATCAGCTATTCTCCTATTAAATCTTATCCATCCCATTCAGCTACACAGTAATTAAATCCAGTCCCTCAGGATCAGCTACTCTCCAAATAAATCCCATTCCTCCCAATCAGGTACTCTCTGATTAAATCCCATCCCACCGGATCTGCCAACCTCAAATTCAATGCCTTCCCTTCAGATCAGCTAGTCGCTGATTACATCCCATCCCTCCAGATCAGCTACGCTGCAATTAAATCCTGTCACTCTGGATGAGCTACACTCTGAATGAATTCCATTCGTCCCATTCAGCGACTCTTCAATTAAATCCCATCCTTCCGGATCAGCTACACTCTGATTAAATCACGGTCCTCCGCATCAGCTACACGCTGAATGAATCCCATCCCTCTGGATCAGCTTCTGTCCGATTGAATCCCATCCCTTCGGATCAGCTAGTATCCGTGTAAAACCCTTCTCTTCGAATCAGATACTCACAGATTAAATCCCATCCCACCGGATATGCTACTCCCAGATTAATTCCCAATACCCTGGATAGGATATTCACCAATTGAATCCCATCATTCCGGATCAGCTAATTGCTGCTTAAAACCTGTCCCTCCGGATCAGCGACTCTCTGATTACATCCCATCCCTCCAGATCAGCTATTCTCCAATTAAATCCCGTTCCTCTGGTTCAGCTAATCTCTGATTCAATCTGGTTTCACCTGAACAGCTACTCTCGAATTAAATCCCGTCCCTCTGAATCAGCTACAATCCGATTAAATCCCTTCACTCGGATCATCTACACTCCGATTAAATCCCATCCCTCTGGATCAGCTTCTCTCCGATTATATTCCATCCCTCTGAATCAACTACTCTGCGATTAAATCCCACCCCTCCGGATCAGCTACTCTCCCAATAAATTCTGTCACTCCGTGTCAGCTACTCTCCGAAGAAATCCTGTGACTCCAGATCTGCTACTCTCCGATTAAGTCCCACCTTTCTGGATCAGCTAATCTCAAATTAAATTCCGTCCCTCAGGATCAGCTAATCTCCAGATAAAGCCCGTCCCCCCGGATCAGCCAATCTCCGATTATGTCCCATCCCTCCAGAGCAGCTACGTTCTGATTGAATCCCGTCACTCCGCAACAGCTACATTTTGATTGAAACACATCCCTCTGAACCAGTTACTCTCTGATTAAATCCCATTCCTCTGCATCATCTTATCTATGAATGAATCCCAGCCGTAAGGATCAGCAACTCTCTAAATAAATCCCGTCCATTCAGATCAGCTACTCTCCGTTTCAGCTCATCTCTGATTGAATCACGTTCCGCTGCATCAGCTATTATCCCATTGGAACCCGTCTCTGCATTTCAGGTACTCTCCGATTGAATCATGTCCCTCCGGATCAGATGTAGTCCAATTGAATCCCGTCCGACAGTTTCAGGTGCTCACTGATTAAACCTCATCCCTCCAGATCAGATATTCTGTCATTGAATCCCACCACTCCGAATCAGCTACTCTCCAATTAGATCTTATCCCTCCGGATAAGCTACACTCTGATTAAAACCCATCCCTCCGGATCAGCTGCGCTCTAATTAAATCCCATAACCCCCAATCAACAACTATCCAATTAAATCCCATTCCACCAGATCAGTTAATATCCGATTGAATCCCGTCCCTCCAGATTAGCTAGTCGCTGATTAAATGCCATCCCTCCAGATCATCTACTCAAAGATTGAATCCCATCCCTCCGGACCAGCTAATCTCCGGTTAAATCCCATCCCTCCGCATCAGCTACTCTCCAATTAAATCCCGGCCCTACGCATCAGCTACTAGCTGATTTAATCCTATCCCTCCGGATCAGCTGATCTCCGATTGAATCCCATCCTTGCGGATCAGCTATTATTCGATTGACTCCTATCCATTCAGATCAGATACTATCCGATGAAATCCCATCCCTCCAGATCAGCTGGGCTCTCATTGAATCCCATCATGCTGGATCAGCTTATCTCCGATTAATTCTCGTCCCTCTGGCCCAGCTACTCTCTGAATAAAGCGCGTCCCTATGGATCAGCCACTCTATGATTGAATCCCATCCCTCCAGATCAGCTGGGCTCTCATTGAATCCCATCATGCTGGATCAGCTTATCTCCGATTAATTCTCGTCCCTCTGGCCCAGCTACTCTCTGAATAAAGCGCGTCCCTATGGATCAGCCACTCTATGATTGAATCCCATCCCTCCAGAGCAGCGAATCTCCGATTGAATCACATCCCTCTGGATCAGCTAAGCTCCAAATAAATCCCATTCCTCCAGATCAGCTGCTCTCCGATTAAATCCCATCCCTCTGGATCAGCTAATCTCATTTTGAATCCAGTCCCTCCAGATCAGATACGCTCCAATTAAATCCCAACCCGTTGGATCGCTAATCAATGATTAAATCCCATCCCTCCGGAATAGCTACTCTCTAACTGAGTCCCCTTCCTCCAGAACAGCTACTCTCCAATTAAATCCCATCTGAAAGTATCAGCTGGTCAGATTGACTCCGATCCCTTCATTTCAGGTACTCTCTGATTGAATCCCATTCTTCCGATTTGCTACTCTCCGTTTAACTCCCATCCCTCCGGATCAGTTACTCTCTGATGAAATCCCGTCCCTCCAGATCAGCTACTATCCAATTAATCCCATTCCTCCGGATCAGCTACTCTCTGATTGTGTCCTGTCCCTCTGGATTAGCTACACTTCATTTGAATCCCATCCCTTCGGATCAGCTGCCCTATGATTGAATCCCATCCCTGCATTTCAGCTACTCTCTGAGTGAATCACAAACCTCTCGATCAGTTACACTCCGAATGAATCTCATCCCTCTGGTTCAGCTATTCTCCAGTTGAATCGTCTCCCTCCCTATCAGGTACTCTTCAATTGAATCACATCTCTCCGTGTCAGCTAATCTCCGATTGAATCTTGTCCCTTCGTTTCAGCTAAATTCCGATTGAATGCCATTCCTCCAGATCAGCTACTCTCCAGTTAACTCCCCTACCTCCGGATCAGCTACTCGCCAATTAAATCCACTCCGTCCGTTTCAACTACCCTCCAATTAAATCCTGTCCCTCCATTTCAGCAAGTCTCTAATTTACTCCCATTCCTGCGGATCAGCTACTCTCCGAGCAACTGCCATCCCTCCGGATCAGCTGCTCTCCCATTGAATCCTATCCTTCCAGATCAGCTACTCTCCGATTACATCTCAACCTTCTGAATCAGCTAATCTTTTATTAAATCCTGTCCCTCCGGATCAGATACTCTCTGATTAAATCCAATCCCTCTGGATGAACTGCTCTGATTCACTCCCATCCCTTTGTTTCAGCTACTCTCTGATTGAATCCCGTTCCTCCGGATCAGCTACCCTCCAATTAACTCCAATCGCTCCGGATGATCTACTCTCCAATAAAATCCCGTCCCTCCGTTTCAACAACTCTCCCATTAAATCCTGTCCCTCTGTTTCAACTATTCTCTCATTAAATCCCATCCCTCCATTTCAGCTAGTCTCTGAATCACATCCCGCCGAATCAGCTATTCTCCTATTGAAACCTGTCTCTCATTTTCAGGTACTGTCCGACTGAATCGCGTCCCTCTGGGTCAGCTATTCTCCAATTGAATCCTCTCCCTCCTTGACAGCTACTCTTCAATTGAATCACATCTCTCCATGTCAGCTAATCTCCGATTGAATCCTGCCTCTCCGTTTCAGCTAAATTCTGATTGAATGCCATTCCTCTGGATCAGCTTCTCTCCGATTAATTCCCCTACCTCCGGATCAGCTACTCGCCAATTTAATCCACTCCGTCCATTTCAACTAACCTCCAATTAAATCCTGTCCCTCCATGTCAGAAAGTCTCTAATTTACTCCCGTTCCTGCGGATCAGCTACTCTCCGAGCAACTCCCATCCCTCCAGATCAGCTATCCTCCGATTGAACCCTATCTTTCCAGTTGAGCTACTCTCCGATTACATCCCAACCTTTTGAATCAGCTAGTCTCTGATTAAATCCTGTCCCTCCGGATCAGATACTCTGTGATTAAATCCCATCCCTCTGGATCAACTGCTCTGATTGACTCCCAACCCTTCATTTCAGCATCTCTCTGATTGAATCCCATTCCTCCGGATCAGCTACCCTCCGATTAACTCCCATCGCTCTGGATGAGCTACTCCCCGATAAAATCTCGTCCCTCCATTTCAACAACTCTCCCATTAAATCCTGTCCCTCTCTTTCAACTCCTCTCCCATTAAATCCCATCCCTCCATTTCACTAGTCTCTGACTGAATCACGTCCCGCCGGATCAGCTATTCTCCTGCTGAAACCTCTCTCTTATTTTCAGGTACTGCCCAACTGAATCGTGTCCCTCCAGGTCAGCTATTCTCCAATTGAATCCTCTCCCTCCCTATCAGGTACTCTTCAATTGAATCACATCTCTCCATGTCAGCTAATCTCCGATTGAATCCTGTCTCTCCGTTTCACTAGTCTCTGATTGAATCACATCCCGCTGAATCAGCTATTCTCCTAATGAAACCTGTCTCTCATTTGCAGGTACTGTTCGACTGAATCGTGTCCCTCCGGGTCAGATACAGTCAGATTGAATCCTGTCTGAATATTTCAGGTACTCTCTGATTAAATCCCATCCCTCCAGATCAGATACACTCTCATTGAATCCTATCCATCCGAATCAGCTACTCTCCAAATAAATCTTATTCCTCCCAATCAGCTACACTCCGATTAAATCCAGTCCCTCAGGATCGGCTACTCTCCAATTAAATTCCATTCCTTCCAATCAGGTACTCTCTGATTAAATCCCATCCCACCGGATCGGCCAATCTCTGATTCAATGCTGTCCCTCCAGATCAGCTAGTCTCTGATTACATCCCATCCCTCCGGATCAGCTACGCTGCGATTAAATCCTGTCACTCTGGATGAGATACACTCCAATGAATTCCATTCCTCCCATTCAGCGACTCTTCAATTAAATCCCATCCCTGCGGATCAGCTACTCTCTGATTAAATTCTGGTCCTCCACATCAGCTACTCACTGATTGAATCCCATCCCTCTGGATCAGCTACTTTCTGATTGAATCCCATTCCTTTGGATCAGCTAATATCCGAGTATATCCCTTCTTCGGTTTCGATACTCACAGATTAAATCCCATCCTTCCGGATAGGCATTTCCGTGATTAATTCCCAATTCCCTGGATCGGATATTCACTAATTGAATCCCATCAGGCCGGATCAGCTAATTTCTGATTAAAACCTGTTCCTCCGGATCAGCTTCTCTCTGATTACATCCCATCCCTCCAGACCAGCGATTCTCCAATTAAATCCCGTTTCTCTGATTCAGCTAATCTCTGATTCAATCTGGTTTCACCGGATTAGCTACTCTCCAATTAAATCCAATCTCTCGGATCATCTACACTCCAATTAAATCCCATCCCTCTGGATCAGCTATTCTCTTATTATATTCCATCCCTCCAAATTGGCTACTCTGCAATTAAATCCCTTCCCTCCAGATCAGCTACTCTCCCAATAAATTCTGTCACTCCGGTTCAGCTACTCTCCGAATGAATCCTATCACTCCGGATCAGCTACTCTCCGATTAAGTCCCACCTCTACGGATCAGCTAATCTCCAATTAAGTCCCGTCCCTCAGGATCAGCTATTCTCCGAATAAAGCCCGTCCCCTCAGATCAGCCACTTTCCGATTAAATCCCAACCCTCCGGATCAGCTACTCTCTGATTGAATCCCATTCCTCCGGATCAGCTACTCTCCGATTAACTATCACCCCTCCGGTCGAGCTGCTGTCCAATTAAATCCCGTCCCTCAGTTTCAACTATTCACCTATTAAATCCCGTCCCTCCGTTTCAGCTAGTCTCTGATTCAATCACGTCCATCCAGACCTGATACAGTAAGATTGAATCCCATCCGACGATTTCAGGTACTCTCTGATTAAGTCTCATACCTCCAGATCAGATATTCTGTCATTGAATCCCACCACTCCGACTCAGCTACTCTCCAATTAAATCTTATCCTTCCGGATAAGCTATACTCCGATTAAAACCCATCCCTCAGGATCAGCAACGCTCCAATTAAATCCCATAACTCCCAATCAGCTACTATCCGATTAAATCCCATCGCACCAGATCAGCTACTCTCCGACTGATTCCCGTCCCTCCAGATTAGCTAGTCGCTGATTAAATCCCATCCCTCCAGATCATCTACTCAAAGATTGAATCTCATCCCTCTGGACCAGCTAATCTCCGATTAAATCCCATACATCTGGATCAGCTACTCTCTGATTAAATCCCGGCCCTACGCATCAGCTTCTCACTGATTTAATCCTATCCCTCCGGATCAGCTGATCTCCGATTGAATCCCATCTATGCGGATCAGCTATTATCCGATTGACTCCTATCCATTCAGATCAGATATTATCTGATTAAATCCCATCGCTCTGGATCAGCTGCTCTCCGATTAAATCACATCCCACCAGATCAGCTGGTCTCTCATTGACTCCCGTCCCTCTGAAACAGCTACTCATCATTTGAATCCCGTCCCTTCAGATCAGCTTCTCTCCCAATAAATCCCCTCACTCCGGATCAGCTACTCGCCCATTACTCCCATCAGGCCGGATCAGCTAATCTCCAAGTAAATCTCCTCCCTCCGGCCCAGCTACTCTCTGAATAAAGCCTGTTCCTCTGGATCAGCCATGCGCCGATTAAATCTCATCCCTCCAGATCAGCTACTCTATGATTGAATCCCATCCTTCCGGATCAGTGACTCTCCAATTAAATCCCGTCCCTCTGGATCAGATAAGCTCCAAATAAATCCCATTCCTCCGGATCAGCTACTCTCCGATTAAATCCCATCCCTCTGGATCAGCTAATGTTTAAATCCCATCCCTCCGGATCAGATACACTCCAATTAAATCCCAACCGGGTGGATCGATAACCAATGAATAAATCCCATCCCTCCAGATCAGCTACTCTCCAATTAACTCCAATCTGAACGTATCAGCTGCTCTGATTGAGTCCAATCCCTTCATTTCAGATATTATCTGATTGAATCCCGTTCTTCCGAATTGGCTACTCTCCGTTTAACTGCGATCCCTCCGGATCAGATACTCTCTAACAAAGTCCTTCCCTCCAGATCAGCTACTCTCCAATTAAATCCAATCTGAACGTATCAGCTGCTCTGATTGAGTCCGATTCCTTCATTTCAGATATTATCTGATTGAATCCCGTTCTTCCGAATTGGCTACTCTCCATTTAACTGCCATCCCTCCGGATCAGATACTCTCTGATTAAATCCCGTCCCACCAGATCAGCTACTCTCTGATTAAATCCCGTCCCTCCGGATCAGCTACTCTCCAATTAAATCCCATTCCTCCGGATCAGCTACTCTCTGATTGTGTCCCATCCCTCTGGATCAGCTACACTCTGGTTGAATCCAATCCGAACGTATCAGCTGCTCTGATTGACTCCGAACCCTTCATTTCAGATATTATCTGATTGAATCCCATTCTTCCGAATTGGCTACGCTCCATTTAACTGGCATCCCTCCGGATCAGATACTCTCTGATTAAATTCCATCCCTCCAGATCAGCTACTCTCCAATTAAATCCCGTCCCTCCGGATCAGCTACTCTCTGATTGTGTCCCGTCCGTCTGGATCAGCTGCACTCTGATTGAATCCCATCCCTCCGGATCAGCTGCCCTATGATTGAATCCAAAACCTGTCGATCAGCCGCACTCTGAATGAATCCCATCCCTCTGGATCAGCTATTCTCCAATTGAATCCTGTCCCTCCTTATCAGGTACTCTTCAATTGAATCACATCTCTCCATGTCAGCTAATCTCCAATTGAATCCTGTCTCTCCGTTTCAGATAAATTCCGATTGAATGCCATTCCTCCGGATCAGAAACTTTCTGATTAACTCCCATACCTCCGGATCAGCTATTCACTGATTAAATCCACTCCGTCCGTTTCAACTACCCTCCAATTAAATCCTGTCCCTCCATTTCAGCAAGTCTCTAATTGACTCCCGTCCCTCCGGATCAGCTACTCTCCGATTGAATCCTTTCCTTCCAGATGAGCTTCTTTGTGATTACATCCCAAGTTTCTGATTCAGCTAATCTCTCATAAAATCCTGTCCTCCGGATCATATAATCTCTGATTAAATCCCATCCCTCTGGATCAACTGCTCTGATTGACGCCCATCCCTTCGTTTCAGCTGCTCTCTTTTTGAATCCGGTTTCTCCGGATCAGCTACCCTCCGATTAATTCCCATCGCTCCGTATGAGCTACTCTCCGATAAAATCCCGTCCCTCCATTTCAACAACTCTCCCATTAAATCCTGTCCCTCTGTTTCCACTACTCTCCCATTAAATCCCATCCCTCCATTTCAGCTAGTCTCTGATTGAATCACATACCCTCGAATCAGCTACTCTCCAATTAAATCTTATCCATCCCAATCAGCTACACTCCGATTAATTCCAGTCCCTCAGGATCAGCTACTCTCCAATTAAATCCCATTCTTCCCAATCAGGTACTCTCTGATTAAATCCCATCCCACCGGATCGGCCAATCTCCGATTCAATGCCGTCCCTCCAGACCAGCTAGTCGCTGATGACATGACATCCCTCAGGATCAGCTACGCTGTGATTAAATCCTGTCACTCTGGATGAGCTACACAGTGAATGAATTCTATTCCTCCCATTCAGCGTCTGTTCAATTAAATCCCATCCCTCCGGATCAGCTACTCTCTGATTAAATCACGGTCCTCCGCATCAGCTACACGTTGATTGAATCCCATCCATCTCGATCCGCTACTGTCCGATTGAATCCCATCCCTTCGGGTCAGCCAATTTCCATGTAAATCACTTCTCTTCGGATCAGATACTCACAGACTAAATCTCATCCCACCGGATATGCTACTCCCCAATTAATTCCCAATTCCCTGGATCAGATATTCACCAATTGAAGCCCATCAAGCCGGATCAGCTAATTTCTTATTAAAACCTGTCCCTTCAGATCAGCTACTCTCTGATTATATCCCATCCCCCCAGATCAGCTATTCTCCAATTAAATCCCGTTCCTCTGGTTCAGCTCATCTCTGATTCAATCTGGTTTCACCGGATCAGCTACTCTCCAATTAAATCCCCTCCCTCTGAATCAGCTACAATCCGATTAAATCCCGTCACTCGGATCATCTACATGCCGATTAAATCCCATCCCACCGGATCAGCTACTCTCCCAATAAATTCTGTCACTCCGGTTCAGCTACTCTCCAAAAAAATCCTGTGACTCCGGAACTGCTACTCTCCGATTAAGTCCCACCTCTCTGGATCAGCTAATCTCCAATTAAAGCCAGTCCCTCAGGATCAGCTAGTCTCCAAATAAAGCCAGTCCCCCTGGATCACCAACTCTCCGATTAAATCCCATCCCTCCAGATCAGCTACGCTCTGATTGAATCCCGTCCCTCTGGAACAGCTACATTTCGATTGAAACACATCCCTCTGTACCAGTTACTCTCTGATTGAATCCCATAGATCTGGATCTGCTAATCTCGGATTAAATCCCATTCCTCTGCATCAGTTTATCTATGAATGAATCCCATCCCTACGGATCAGCAACTCTCTGACTAAATCCCGTCCATCCAGATCAGCTACTCTCCATTTCAGCTCGTCTCTGATTGAATCACTTCTCACCGCTTCAGCTATTATCCCAAAGGAACCCGTCTCTGCATTTCAGGTACTCTCCGATTGAACCGTGTCCCTCCGGATCAGATACAGTCCGATTGAATCCCATCCGACAGTTTCAGGTACTCCCTGATTAAACCTCATCCCTCCAGATCATATATTCTGTCATTGAATCCCACCGCTCCGAATCAGCTACTCTCCAATTAGAGCTTATCCCTCCAGATCCCTCCAGATCCTATCCTTCCGGATGAGCTACTCTCCGATTACATCCCAACCTTCTGAATCAACTAATCTCTGATAATCTCAGGTACTCTCTGATTGAATCCCACTCTTCCGGATTGGCTACTCTCCGTTTAACTCCCATCCCTCTGGATCAGATACTCTCTGATTAAATTCCATCCCTCCATTTCAGCTACTCTCTGATTGAATCCCAAACCTCTCGATCAGCTACACTCCAAATGAATCCCTTCCCTCTGGGATCAGCTATCCTCCAATTGAATCCTGTCCCTCCATTTCAGCTAAATTCTGATTGAATTCCATTTCTCCGGATCAGCTACTCTCCGATTAACTCCCATACCTCCGGATCAGCTACTAGCCGATTAAATCCACTCCGTCTGTTTCAACTACCTTCCAATTAAATCCTGTCCCTCCATTTCAGCAAGTCTCTAATTGACTCCCGTTCCTCTGGATCAGCTACTCTCCGAGCTACTCCCATCCCTGCAGACCAGCTACTCTCCGATTGAATCCTATCCTTCCAGATCAGCTACTCTCCGATTACATCCCAACCTTCTGAATCAGCTAATCTATGAATAAATACCGTCCCTCCTGATCAGCTACTCTCGTTTTCAGCTGCTCTCTGATTGAATCACGTCCCACCGCATCAGCTATTATCCGATTGGAAACCGTCTCTCCATATCAAAAACTCTCTGATTCAATCCCATCCCTCCCGATCAGAAACTTGCTCCTTGAATCACATCCCTCCGCATCCACTTCTCTCCAGTTAAATCTTATCCCTATGGATCAGCTACACTCTGACTAAATCCCATCCCTCCAGATCAGCTGCTCTATGATTGAATTCTATGCTTCCAGGTTGGCTACTCTCCAATTAAATCCCATCCCACCGGATCAGCTATGCTGTGATTAAATCCAATCCCTCCGGATCATTGTGATCCGAATAAATCCAATTCCTCTGGTTAAAACACTCTCCAATTAATTCCCATTACTCCAGATCAGATAATCTCCAATTAAATCCGGTCCCACTGGATCAGCTTCCCTCAGATTAAATCCCATCCCTCCATTTCAACTACTGTCCATTAAATCCCAACCCTCAGTTTCAGCTACTCTCTGAATGAATCGCATCCTTCCGTGTCAGCTACTCATCGATTGAATATTAATCTCCGATTAAATCCCATTCCTCCGCATCAGCTAATCTATGAATCAATCCCATCCTTCCATATCAGCTACTGTCTATCTAAATCCTGTCACTCCAGATCAGCTACTATCCGTTTCAGCTCGTCTCTGATTGAATCACGTCCCGCCGCATCAGCTATTATCCCATTGGAACCCGTCTCTCCGTTTCAGGTACACTCCGATTGAATCGCGTCCCTCTGGATCAGATACAGTCCGATTGAATCCCGTCCGACTGTATCTGGTACTCTCTGCTTAAAACCCATCCCTCCAGATCAGATCCTCGCTCCTTGAATCACATCCGTACACATCTGCTACTCTCCAATGAAATCTTATCCTTCTGGATCTGCTATTCTCTGATTAAATCTTATCCCTCCGATTCAGGTAATCTCTGATTCAATTTGGTTTCACCGGATCAGCTACTCTCCAATTAAATCACGTACCTCCGAAGCAGTTACTCTCTGATGAAGTCCCATCCTTCTGGGTCAGCTACTACCCAATTATATGCCGTCCCTCCGAATTGGCTGCACTGTGATTAAATCCAATCCCTCCGGATCAGATACACTCCCAATAAATCCCATCACTACGGATCAGCTACTCTCCGATTAAGACCCACATCTCCGGATCAGCTACTCTTCGAATTAAACCTGTCCCCTCGCATCAGCCACACTCTGATTAAATTCCATCCCTGTGGATCAGCTACTCTCCACTTGAATCCCATCCTTCCAGACCATCTGTTCTCCGATTAAGTCCCTTCTCTCTGGATCTACTAATCTCCGATTAAATCCCATTCCTCCGCATCAGCTAATCTATGCATAAATCTCATCCCTACTGATCAGCTACTTTCTAACTAAATCCCCTCCCTCCAGAACAGCTACTCTCTGTTTCAGATCGTCTCTGATTGAATCACGTGCCGCCGCATCAGCTATCGTCCCGTTTGAACCCGTCTCTCCGTTTCAGGTACTCTCCGATTGATTCGCATCCCTCCAGATCAGATACAGTCCGATTGAATCCCAGCCGACTATTTCAGGAACTCTCTGATTAAATTCCATCCCTCCAGATCAGATACTCGCTCCTTGAATCACATCCCTCCACATCAGCTACTCTCCAATTAAATCTCCTCCCTCCGGATCAGCTACATTATGATTGAATTCTATCTCTCCGCATCAGCCACTCTTCAATTAAATCCCATTCCACTGGTTCAGCTATGCTATGATTAAATCCCGTCCCTCCGGATCACCTGTGAGCTGAATAAATCCCATTCCTCCAGATCAAACACTCACCGATTAAATCCCATCCCTCCAGAGCAGCTACTCTCCAATTAAATCCCGTCCCACCATATCAGCTACTTGCTGATTAAATTCCAACCGTCCTGATCAGCTAATCCCCGATTAATTCCAATTCCTCCAGATCAGATACTCTCTGATTAAATCCCATCCCGCTGGATCAGCTTCTCTCTAATAAAGTCCCATCCCTCTGGATCAGCTGCTCCCTGATTGAATCCCGTTCCTGCAATCAGCTACTTTTCGATTAAAACCCGTCCCTCCGTTTCAGCTACTCTCTGATTGAATGCCATCCCTCTGGATCAGCTCCACTCTGATTGAACCACAACCCTCCGGATCACCTATTCTCCGATTGAATCCCATCCCTACATTTCAGCTACTCTCTGATTGAATCCCATCCCTCTGGATCAGCTCCACTCCAACTGAAAGCCAACCCTCCGGATCACCTGTTCTCTGATTGAATCCTGTCCCTCTGGATCAGCTACTCTGCAATTAAATCCATTCCCTCCGTTCCAACTACATGCCAATTATATTCTGTCCCTCCATTTCAGCTAGTCTCCGATTGAAATGCATCCCTGCGTATAAGCTGTTCTCCGATTAAATCTTATCCCTTCAGTTCAGCTACTCTGTGATTAAATCCCATCCTTCCCGATCAGCTACTCTATGATTTAGTTGTATCCCTCCGGATCAGCTATGCTGCGATTAAATGCTGTGCTTCCGTATGAGCTGTGATCCGAATAAATCGCATTCCTCTGGAAAAACCACATTCCAATTAAATTCCATCCCTCCAGATCAGCTTCTCTCTGATTAAATCCCATCCCTCCAGATCAGCTACACTCCGATTATATCCCGTTCCTCTGGTTCAGCTGCTCTCCGAATAAATACCTTCCCTCCAGATCAGCTACTCTCTGATTGAATCCCATCCCTCTGGATCAGCTATTCTGCAATTAAATCCCCTGCCTCCGTATCAGCTTCTTGCTGATTAATTTCCACCCCTCCTGATCAGCTACTCTCCGATTAATTCCCATTACTCCGGATCAGAGACTCTCTGATTAAATCCCATCCTGCTGAATCAGCTTCTCTCTGATTAAGTCACAGCCCTCCAGATCAGCTACACTCCGCTTATATCCCGTCCCTCCAGATCAGCTGCTCTCCAAGTAAAAACAATCCCTCTGGATCAGTGACTCTGATAGAATCCCATCCCTCTGGATCAGCTACACTTCAATTGAATCCCAAACCTCCGGACCAGCTACTCTCTGATTGATTCCCATTCCTCCAATCAGCTACTCTCATGTTATACCCCGTCCCTCCATTTCAGCTACTCTTTGATTGAATCCCATCCCTGTGCTTAAGCTAGACTACCAATGAAACCCTCCCTCTGGATCACCTATTCTCTGATTGAATCCCGTCACTCCATATCAAGTATTCTTGGATTGAATCACGTCCCTCCTTGTCAGCTACTTTCCGATTGAATACCGTCCCTCCATTTCAGCAAAACTCCAATTAAATACCGTTCCTCCGGATCAGCTACTCTCCAATTACCTACCAGACCTCCGGGTTAGCTGCTCTCCAATTAAATCCACTCGCTCCGTTTCAACTAATTTCCAATTATATTCTGTCCCTCCATTTCAGCTAGTCTCTGATTGAAAACCATCACTCCAGATCACCTATTCTCCGATTAAATCTTATGCCTCCGGTTCAGCTACACACTGATTAAATCCCATCCCTCCAGATCAGCTACTATCCGATTAAATCCCATTCCTCTGGATCAGCTATGCTCCAATTAAAACCCGTCCCTACAGATTAGCTGTGATCCGAATAAATCCCATTCCTCTGGATCAAACACTCTCCAATTAAATCCCATCCCTCCAGATCAGGTATTCTCCGATTAAATCACGTGCCTCCGTATTAGCTACTTGCTGATTAAATTCCACCCCTCCTGATCAGCTACTCTCCCGCGATGAATTCCCATTCCTCCAGATCAGAGACTCTACGATTAAATCCCAACCCGCTGAATCAGCTTCTCTCTGATTAAGTCCCATCCCCCCAGATCAGCTACACTCCGAATATATACCGTCCCTACAGACAGCTGCTCTCCTATTAAATGCATTCCCTCTGGATCAGCTACTCTCTGATTGAATCCCATCCCTCTTGATCAGCTACACTCCGATTGATTCCCATTCCTCCAATCAGCTACTCTCAAATTATATCACGTCCCTCCGTTTCAACTACTCTCCGATTAAATCCCGTCCCTCCATTTCAGCTACTCTTTGATTGAATCCTGTCCCCCTGCATAAGCTACACTCCCAATGAAACTCATCCCTCCGGATAACCTATTCTCCGATTGAATCCCGTCCCTCCATATCATATAATCTTGGATTGAATCACGTCCCTCCTTGTCAGCTACTCTCCAATTGAATACCGTCTCTCCATTTCAGCAAAAGTCCAATTGAATACCATTTTGCCGGATTATCTGCTCTCCGATTAGCTCCCATACCTCCGTGTCAGCTGCTATCCAATTAAATCCACTCCCTCCATTTCAACTGATCTACAGTAAGATTGAATCCCATCCCTCTCTATCAGCAGGTCTCTAATTAACTCCCATCCCTCTGGATCAGCTACACTGCTATTAAATCCCGTCCCATGGGATGAACTACACTCCGAATAAATTCCATTCCACCGTTCAGCAACTCTTCAATTAAATCCCATCCCTCTGGATCAGCTATGCTCCGATTAAATCCCGTCCCTCCAGATCACCTACACTCCAATTATATCCCGTCCCTCCGGATCAACTATTCTCTGAGTAAATACCTTCCCGCCAGATCAGCTACTCTCTGATTGAATCCCATCCCTCCAATCATCTACACTCAGTTTATATCCCATCCCTCCAGATCAGCTACTCTCAGATTATATCCCGTCCCATTGAAATGCATCTTTCCGTAACACCTATTCTCCAATTGAAACCCGTCCCTCCATATCAGGTACCCTTGGATTGTGTACCGTCCCTCCGTTTCAGTGAAACTCCGAATGAGTACCGTTCCTCCGGATCAGCTAATCTCCGATTAACTCGCATACCTCCGGGTCAGCTACTATCCAATTAAAAACACTCCCTCTGTTTCAACTAATTTCCAATTAAATTCTGTCCATCCATTTCAGCTAGTCTCTGATTGAATCCCGTCCCACCAGATCAAGTCATTTCTGATTAAGTCCCATGCCTCCGGATGAGCTACTGTCCGCTTGAATCCCATCCCTCCGGATCAGCTCATCTCCGATTAAGCCCCATCTCTCTGGATCTGCTAATCCCCGACTAAATCCCATTCCTCCACATCAGCTAATCTATGCATAAATCCCATCCCTCTGTATCAGCTACTTTCTAACTAAATCCCGTCCCTCCAGATCAGCTACTCTTCATTTCAGCTCATCTCTAATTGAATCACGTCCCACCGCATCAGCTATTATCCCAATGGAAGCAGTCTCTCCGTTTCAGGTACTCTCCGATTGAATCACGTCCCTCCGGATCAGATACACTCCGATTGAATCCCGTCCAACTTTTTCAGGTACTCTCTGATGAAATCCTATCACTCCAGATCAGATACTCGCTCCTTGAATCCCATCCATCCGCATCAGCTACTCTCCAATTAAATCTTATCATTCCTGATCAGCTACACTATAATTGAATTCTATCCCTCTGGATCAGCTACTCTCCAATTAAATCCCATTCCACCGGTTCAGCTATGCTATGATTAAATCCCGACCCTCCGGATCAGCTGTGAGCTGAATAAATCCCATTCCTCTGGATCAAACACTCTCCAATTAACTCCCATCCCTCCAGATCAGCTACTCTCCGATTAAATCCGTCCCAACGTATCAGCTACTTGCTTATTAAATTCCAACCCTCCTGATCAGCTAATCCCTGATTAATTCCCATTCCTCCAGATCAGATACTCTCCGTTTAAATCCCATCCCGCTGGATAAGCTCTAATGCAATCCCATCCCTCCCGATGAGCTTCTCTCTGATTGAATCCCATACCTCTGGATCAGCTACTCTCAGATTAAATCCCATCCCACCTTTTCAACTACTCTCCAATTAAATACCATGCCTCCGGATGTGCTACTGTCCATTTGAATCCCACCCCTCCGGATCAGATACTCTCTGATTAAGTCCCTTCTCTCTGGATCTGCTAATCTCCGATTAAATCCCAATCCCCCGCATCAGCTAATATATGCATAAATCCCATCTCTATGGATCAGCTACTTTCTAACTAAAATCCCATCCCTCCAGATCAGCTAATCTCCATTTCAGCTCGTCACTGATTGAATCACGTCACGACGCATCAGCTATTATCCCATTGGAACCCATCTCTTCGTTTCAAGTACTCTCTGATTGAAGCGCGCCCCTCCGAACCAGATACAGTCCGAATGAATCCCGTCCGACTGTTTCAGGTACTCTCTGATTAAATCCCATCCCTCCAGATCAGATACTCGCTCCTTGAATCCCATCCTTTCGCATCAGCTACTCTCCAATTGCATCTTATCCCTCCGGATCAGCTACACTATGATTGAATTCGATCCCGCTGGATCAGCTACTCTCCAATTAAATCCCAATCCACCGGTTCAGCTACGCTATGATTGAATCCCGTCCCTCCGGATCAGCTGTGAGCTGATTAAATCCCATTCCTCTGGATCAAACACTCTCTCATTAAATCCCATCCTTCCAGATCAGCTACTCTCCAATTAAATCCCCTCCCACACTATCAGCTACTTGCTGATTAAATTGCAACCCTCCTGATCAGCTAATCCCCGATTAATTTCCATTCCTCCAGATCAGATACTCTCTCAATAAATCCTGTCACACCGGTTCAGCTAATCTCCGAATAAATCCCATCACTTTGGAACAGCTACTCTCCGATTGAGTCCCACGTCTCCGGATCAGCTAATCTCCAATTAAATCCCATCCCTCAGGATCTGCTAGTCTCCGAATTAAACCAGTCCCTCCGGATCAGCTACACATCAATTGAATCCGATCCCACCTGTACCAGCTGCTCTCTGATTGAATCCGACCCATCTGGATCAGCAACTTTCAGATTAAAACCCTTCCCACCTTTTCAACTACTCTCCAATTAAATTGGCTATTCTCTGATTTAAACCGTATCAGGTACTCTGATTGAATCGTGTCCCTCTGGATCAGATACAGTCCAATTGAATCCCGTTCTTTTATTTTAGGTACTCTCTGAATAAATCCCATCCCTCCAGATCAGCTACTCTCTGTTTCAGCTCATCTCTGATTGAATCACGTGCAGCTGCATCAGCTATTATCCCATTCGAACACGTCTCTCTGTTTCAGGTACTGACCGATTGAAACGTGTTCTTCCAGATCAGATACGATCCGATTGAATCCCGTCCTACTGTTTCAGGTACTCTCTGATTAAATCGCATCCCTCCAGATCAGATACTTGCTCCTTGAATCCCATCCCTCCGCATCAGCTACTCTACAATTAAATCTTGTCCCTCTGGAACAGCTACACTATGATTGAATTATATCCCGCCGGATCAGCTAATCTCCAGTTAAATCCCATTCCACCGGTTCAGCTATGCTATGATTGAATCCCGTTCCACTGGAGTAGCTGTGCGCTGAATAAATCACATTCCTCCGGATCAAACACTCTCTGGTTAAATCCCATCCCTCCAGATCAGCTACACTCTGATTAAATCCCCTCCCACCATATAAGCTCCTTGCTGATTAAATTCCAACCCTCCTGATCAGCTAATCCCCGATTAATTCCCATTCCTCCAGATCAGATACTTTCCCAATAAATCCAGTCACTCCGGTTCAGCTACTCTCCGAATAAATTCCAGTACTTCGAATCAGCTACTCTCCGATTATGTCCCACATCTCCTGATCAGCCAGTCTCCAATTAAATCCCATCCCTCAGGATCAGCTACACTCTGAATTAAACGTGCCCCTCCGGATTAGCCACTCTTTGATTAAATCCCATCCGTCCGGGTCTGCCACGCTCTGATTAATTCCCATCCCGCTGGATCAGCAAAGCTCCAAATAAATCCCATTCTTCCGGTCAGCTACTCTCCGATTAAATCCTGTCCATCTGGATCAGCCAAGAACCAAATAAATCCCATTCCTACAGATCAGCTATTCTCCCATTAAATTCCATCCCTCCAGAACAGATATTCACTGATTAACTACAGTCTCTCTGGATCAGCTACTCGCTGATTAAATCCCATCCTTCTGGATCAGTTAATCTCCGATTAAATCCCATCCTTCTGGATCAGCTACTCTCCGATTAAATACCATCCCTCCAGATCAGCTAATCTCTGATTGAATCCCTTGCTGCGGGTTAGCTACTACCGATTAAATCACTTCTCTTCCGATCTGAATATCTCCGATTGAATCCCATCCCGGCAGACAGGCTACTCTCCGATAATTCCCATTCCTCCAGATCATATACACTCCGATTAAAGCTAATCCCGCCCAATGAGCTACTCTCCGATTAAATCCCGTCCCTTGGGATCAGCTAATCTCCAATTAAATCCCATGCATCCAGTTCACCTGATCTTCGGTTACATACTGTCCCTCCAGATCTTCTAGTATCCGAGTGAATCTCATTCCTCAAGAAAATCTACTCTCTAATTGCATCCCGTCAAACTGGATCAGTTACCCTGATTGAATCCCATCCATCCAGATCAGCTACACTCTGATTGAATCCCATCCCTCCATTTCAGCTAATCTCTGACTGAAACCCGTTCCTCCGGATCAACTACTCTGCAATTAACTCCCATCCCTCCGCATCAGCTACTCTTCGATTAAATCCCGTCCCGCCATTTCAACTACTATCCGACTAAATCCGGTCATTATGTTTCAGCTAGTTTCTGATTGAATCCCGCCCCTCCGCTTCAGGTGCTTACCAATTGAATCACATCTCAGCGGATCAGCTAGTCTCAGATTAAATCCCGTCCCTCCGGATCAGCTACTCACTGAATAAAGCCCGTCCCTCCGGATCAGCCACTCTCCATTTAAATCCCATCTTTCTGGATCAGATACTCACTGATTGAGTACAGACCCTCCGGATCAGCTACACACTGATTGAAACCCATTCATCCGTATCAGCTACTCGCTGCTTGAATCCCATTCCTCCGGTTCAGCTACACTCAGATTAAATCCTGTCCCTCGGTTTCAGCTAGACTCTGATTGAATCACGTCCCTCTGGATCGGCTATTCTCTGATTTAAACACGTGTCTGCATTTCAGGTACTCTGATTGAATCGTGTCCCTCTGGATCACAGTCCAATTGAATCCCGTTCTTCCATTTCAGGTACTGTCTGAATAAATCCCATCCATCCAGATCAGCTACTCTCCGTTTCAGCTCGTCTCTGATTGAATCATGTGCCGCCGCATCAGCTATTATCCCATTCGAACCCGTCTCTCCGTTTCAGGTACTCACCAATTGAAACACGTCCTTCCAGATCAGATACAGTCCGATTGAATCCCGTCTGACTGTTTCAGGTACTCTCTGATTAAATCCCATCCCTCCAGATCAGATACTCGCTCCTTGTAACCCATCCCTCCGCATCAGCTACTCTCCAATTAAATCTTATCCCTCCGGATCAGCTACACTATGAGTGAATTCTATCCCTCCGGATCAGCTAATCTCCAATTAAATCCCATTCCACCGGTTCAGCTATATTATGATTGAATCCCGTCCCTCAGGATTAGCTGTGAGCTGAATAAATCATATTCCTCCGGATCAAACACTCTCCGATTAAATCCCATCCCTCCAGTTCAGCTACTCTCTGATTAAATCCCGTCCCACCGTATCAGCTACTTGCTGATTAAGTCCCATCCCTCAAGATCGGCTACTCTCCTATTAAATCACCTCCCACCGTATCAACTCCTTCCTGATTAAATTCCAACCCTCCTGATCAGCTAATCCCCGATTAATTCACATTCATCCAGATAAGATACTCTCCCAATAAATCCAGTCACTCTGGTTCAGCTACTCTCTGAATAAATCCCATCATTTTGGATCAGCTACTCTCCGATTAAGTCCCACATCTCCGGATCAGACACTCTCCAATTAAATCCCATCCATCAGGAACAGCTACTCGCCGAGTTAAACCTGTCTTTCTGGATCAGCCACTCTCCGATTAAATTCCATCCCACTGGATCAGCTACTTTCTGATTGAATCCCGCCCCTCCGGATCAGCTACACTTCGAATGAATCCAATGCCTCCGTACCAGCTACTCTCTAATTGAATCCCATACCGCTGGATTAGCTACTCTCAGATTAAATCCCATCCCACCTTTTCAACTACTCTCCAATTAAATACCCTGCCTCCGGATGAGCTACTCTCCACTTGAATCCCATCCTTCTGGATCAGCCATTCTCCGTTAATTCCCTCCTCTCTGCATCTGCTAATCTCCGATTAATTCCCATTCCTCCGCATCAAAAAATCTCTACATAAATCCCATCCCTACGGATCAGCTACATTCTAACTAAATCCCGGCCCTCCAGATCAGCTACTCTCCTTTTCAGGTCGTCTCTGATTGAATCACGTCCCGCCGCATCAGCTATTATGACATTAGAAGCCGTCTCTCCATTTCAGGTACTCTCCGATTGAATCGCGTCCCTCCGGATCAGATACAGTCTGATTGAATCCCGTCCAAATGTTTCAGGTACTCTCTGATGAAATCCCATCCCTCCAGATCAGATACTCGCTCCTTGAATCCCATCCCTCCGCATCAGCTACTCTCCAATTAAATCATATCCCTCCGGATCAGCTACACTATGATTGAATTCTATCCCTCCAGATCAGCTACTCTCGAATTAAATCCCATTCCACCGGACAGCTTTGGTATGATTAAATCCCGTCCCTCCGGATCAGCACTGAGTTGAATAAATCCCATTCTTCCGGATCTAACCCTCTCTCATTAAATCCCATCCCTCCAATCTGCTACTCTCCGATTAAATCCCGTCCCACTGTATCAGCTACTTGCTGATTAAATTCCATCCCTCCTGATCAGCTAATCCCCGATTAATTCCCATTCCTCCAGATCAGATACTCTCCGTTTAAATCCCATCCCGCTGGATCAGCTTCTCTCTAATAAAGTCCCATCCCTCTGGATCAGCTGCACTCCGATTATATGCCGTCCCTCCAAATTGGTTAGTCTGATTGAAAATCCAATCCCTCCGGATCAGATACTCTCCCAATAAATCCCGTCACTCCGCATAAGCTACTCTCTGATTAAATCCACATCTTCGGATCAGCTAATCTCCAATTAAATCCCATCCCTCAGGATCAGCTACTCTCCAAATTAAACATGTCCCTCCGGATCAGCCACTCTCTGATTAACTTCTATCCCTCTGGATCAGCTGCTCTCTGATTGAATCCCGTCCCTCTGTATCACCTACACTTCGATTGAATCCGATCCCTCCGTACCAGCTACTCTCCGATCGAATCCCATACCTCTGGATCAGCTACTCTCTGATTAAATCCCATCCCAACATTTCAACTACTCTCCAATTAAACCCCATCCTTCCGGATCCGCTACTCTCCAAAAAAGTCCATTGTCTCTGCATCTGCTAATCTCCAATTAAATCCCATTCCTCCGCATCAGCTAATCAATGCATGAATCCCATCCCTATGGATCAGCTACTTTCTAACTAAATCCCGTCCCTCCAGATCAGCAACTCTCCACACTCGTCTGTGATTGAATCACGTCCCAAACCATCAGCTATTATCCCATTGGAACCCATCTCTCTGATTCAGGTACTCTCCAATTGAATCGCATCCCTCCGGATCAGATACAGTCCGACTGAATCCCGTCCGACTTTTTCAGGTACTGTCTGATTAAATCCCATCCCTCCAGATCAGTTAATCCCCGATTAATTCTATTCCACCAGATCTCCCATTAAATCCCATCCCACTGGATCAGCTTTCTCCAATAAAGTCACATCCTTCCGGATCAGCTACTCTCTGATTGATTCCCATTCCTGCCATCAGCTACTCTCCAATTAAATCTTATCCCTCCGGTTCAGCAAATCTCTAATTCAATCTGTTTTCACCTGATCAGCTGCTCTCCAATTGAATCCCGTACATCCGAATCAGTTACTCTCTGATTAAATCCCATCTCTCGGATCATCAACACTCCGATGAAATCCCATCCCTGCAGATCAGCTACTCTCCAATTAAATCCCCTCCCACCGTATCAGCTACTTGCTGATTAAATTCCAACCCTCCTGATCAGCTAATCCCCGATTAATTCCCCTTCCTCCAGATCAGATACTCTCCCAATAAATCCAGTCACTCCGGTTCAGCTACTCTCCGAATAAATCCCATCACTTCGGATCAAGTCCCACATTGATTAAGACCCACACCTCCTGATCAGCCACTCTCCAATTAAATCCCATTTCTCAGGATCAGTTACACTCCGAATTAAACCTGTACATCCGGATCAGCCACTCTCTGATGAAATTCCATCTGTCCTGATCAGCCAGGCTCTGATTAAATCCCATCCCTCTGGATCAGCAAAGCTCCAAATAAAGCCCATTCTTCCGGTCAGCTACTCTCCGATTAAATCCTGTCCCTCTGGATCAGCAAAGAGCAGATATTCACTGATTAAATACCGTCTCTCCGGATCAGCAACTGGCTGAATAAATCCCATCCCTCCGGAAAAGCTAATTTTCGATTAAATCCCATTCCTCTGCATCTGTTACTATCCAATTTAATCCTGTCCCTTCGGACCAGCTACTATCTGATTAAATCCCATCCCTCTGGATCAGTTAATCTCCGATTAAATCCCATCCTTCTGGATCAGCTACTATCTGATTAAATCCCATCCCTGCGGATCAGCTACTCTCCGATTGAATCCCTTCGCTACGGCTCAGCTACTATCCGATTAAATCACTTCTCTTCGGATCTGATCCTCTAGGATTGAATCCCATCCCGGCTGATAGTCTATTCTCTGATAATTCCCATTCCTCCGGAACATGTACACTCCGATTAAAGCTAATCCCTCCAAATGAGCTAATCTCCGATTAAATCCCGTCCCTTGGGATCAGCTACTGTCCAATTAAATCCCATGCATCCGGTTCAGCTGATCTTCGGTTAAATCCTGTCCCTCCAGATCTGCTAATCTCCGAGTGACTCTCGTGCCTCCAGATGATATACTCTCTGATCATATCCCGTCAAATTGGATCAGTTACCCTGATTGAATCCCGTCCGTCCAGATCAGCTACACTCTGATTGAATCCCATCCCTCCGTTTCAGCTAATCTCTGACTGAAACCCATTCCTCCGGATCAACTACTCTGCGATTAACTCCCATCCCTCCGCATCAGCTACTCTTCGATTAAATCCCGTCCCGCCATTTCAAATGCTCTCCGACTAAATCCGGTCATTATGTTTCATCTAGTCTCTGATTGAAGGCCGCCCCTCCGCTTCAGGTACTTACCAATTGAATCACATCTCACCGGATCAGCTACTCTCAGATTAAATCCCGTCCCGCCGGATTAGCTACTCACTGAATAAAGCCCGTCCCTCCGGATCAGCCACTCTCCATGTAAATCCCATCCCTCCGGATCAGCTACACACTGACTGAAACCCATTTATCCATATCAGCTACTCGCTGCTTCAATCCCATTCCTCCGGTTCAGCTACGCTCAGATTAAATCACATCCCTCTGTTTCAGCTAAACTCTGATTGAATCACTTCCGTCTAGATCGGCTATTCTCTGATTTCAACCTGTCTCTCCATTTCAGGTACTCTGATTGAATCGTGTCCCTCTGGATCAGATACAGTCCAATTGAATCCCGTTCTTCCATTTCAGGTACTCTCTGAATAAATTCCATCCCTCCAGATCAGCTACTCTCCGTTTCAGCTCGTCTCTGATTGAATCATGTGCCGCCGCTTCAGCTATTATCCCATTCGAACCCATCTCTCCGTTTCAGGTACTCACCGATTGGAACACATCCTTCCAGATCAGATACAGTCCGATTGAATCCCGTCCGCCTGTTTCAGGTACTCTCTGATTAAATCCCATCCCTCCAGATCAGATACTCGCTCCTTGAATCCCATCCCTCCGCATCAGTTACTCTTCAACTAAATCTTATCCCTCCGGATCAGCTACACTATGATTGAATTCTGTCCCTCCGGATCAGCTAATCTCCATTTAAATCCCATTCCACCGGTTCAGCTATGCAATGATTGAATCCCGTCCCTTCGGGACTGAACCGGAGCTGAATAAATCATATTCCTCAGGATCAAACACTCTCCGATTAAATCCCATCCCTCCAGATCAGCTACTCTCCGATTAAATCCTGTCCCACCATATCAGCTTCTTGCCAATTAAGTCCCATCCCTCAAGATCAGCTACTCTCCTATTAAATCCCCTCCCACCGTATCAACTAATTGCTGATTAAATTCCAACCCTCCTGATCAGCTAATCCCCGATTAATTCACATTCCACTAGATCAGATATTCTCCCAATAAATCCAGTCACTCTGGTTCAGCTACTCTCTGAATAAATCCCATCATTTCGGATCAGCCACTCTCCAATTAAATCCCATCCCTCAGGATCAGCTACTCTCCGAATTAAACCTGTCCCTCCGGATGAGCCATTCTCCAATTAAATTTTATCCCTCTAGATCAGCTACTCTCTGATTGAATCCCACCCCTTCGGATCAGCTACACTTTGATTGCATCCAATCCCTCCGTACCAGCTACTCTCTAATTGAATCCCATATCTCTGGATCAGCTACTCTCAGATTAAATCCCATCCTAACTTTTCAACTACTCTCCAATTAAATCCCATTCCTCCGAAAGAGCTACTCTCCACTTGATTTCCAAACCTCTGGATCAGCCATTCTCTGATTAACTCCCTTCTCTCTGGATCTGCTAATCTCCGATTAATTCCCATTCCTTCACATCAGCTAATCTATGCATAAATCCCATCCCTCCGCATCAGCTTCTCTCCAATTAAATCTTATCCCTCCGGATAGGCTACAGTACGCTTGAATTCTATACCTCTGGGTCAGCTGCTCTCCAATTAAATCCCATTCCACCGGTTCAGCTATGCTATGATTAAATCCCGTTCCTCCGGATCAGCTGTGAGCTGAATAAATCCCATTCCTCTGGAACAAACACTCTCCGATTAAATGCCTCCCTCCAGATCAGCTACTCCGATTAAATCCCGTCCCACTGTATCAGCTACTTGCCAATTAAATTCCAACCCTCCTGATTAGCTAATTCCCGATTAATTCCAATTCCTCCAGATCAGATACTCTCCGATTAAATCCCATCCCGCTGGATCAGCTTCTCTCTAATAAAATCCCATCGCTCCGGATCAGCTACTCTCTGATTGAATCCAATTTCTGTGATCAGCTACTCTCCGATTAAATCCCGTCCCTCCGTTTCAGCTACTCTCTGATTGAATCCCACCCTTCCGGATCAGCTCCACTCCAATTGAAGCCTATCCCTCCGGATCACCTTTTCTCTGATTGAATCCCGTCCCTCCATTTCAGCTACTGTCCGATTGATTACCATTCCTCCAGATCAGCTGCTCTCCAATTAAATCCACTCCCTCGGTTCCAACTACTTTCCAACTATATTCTGTCTTTTCATTTCAGCTAGTCTCTGATTGAAACCCGTCCCTTCAGATCAGCTATTCTCCGAATAAATCTTATCCCTTCAGTTCAGCTACTCTCTGATTAAACCCCATCCTTCCCGATCAGCTAAACTATGATTGAATCTTTTGCTGTGATTAAATCCCGTCCATACGTATCAGCTGTGATCTGATTAATTCCCATTCCTCCGGATCAGCTACTCTCCAATTAAATCCTATCCCGCACAATCAGCTCTTCTGTGATTAAGTCCCGTCCCTTCGGTTCAGCTTCTCTCCGATTTAATCCCATCACTCCAGATCAGCTTCACTCCGATTATATCCCATCCCTCTGGATGAACTGCTCTCCAATTAAATACCTTCCCTCCGGATCAGGTACTCTCTGATTGAATCCCGTCCCTCTATATCAGCTACACTCCGATTGATTCCCATCCCTCCGGACCAGCTACTCTCAGATTATATCTCGTCACTCCGTTTCAAATACTCTCTGATTAAATCCCGTCCCTCCATTTCAGCTACTCTCTTATTGAATCCCTTCCCTCTGGATCAGCTACACTCCCATTGAAACCCTTCCCTTCAGATTACCTATTCTCCGATTGATTCCCGTCCCTCCATATCAGGTACTCTCAGATTGAATCGAGTCCCTTCAAGTCAGCTACTCTCCGATTGAATACCGTCCCTCCATTTCAGCAAAACTCCGATTGAATACCATCCCTCCGGATCAGCTACTCCCCAATTAACAACCATACCTCCGGGTCAGATACTGTCCAATTAAATCCACTCCCTCCGTTTCAACTAATTTCCAATTAAATTATTGCCATCCATTTCACCTTGTCTCTGATTGAATCGCGTCCCACTGGATCTGCTATTCTCCGATTAAATCCCATGCCTCCGGATGAGCTACTTTCTAACTAAATCCCGTTCCTCCGTATCATCTACTCTCTGATTAAATCCCATCCCTCCGGATCAGCTGCTCTGATTCACTCTGATCCCTTTGCTTCATCTACTCTCCGATTGAATCCCGTTCTTCCGGATCAGCTACTTTCTGATTAACTCCCATCCCTTCTGGTGACCTATTCTCTGATTGAATCCCGTCCCTCTGTTTCAGCTACACTCCAATTAAATCCCATCCCTCCATGTCAGCTCGTCTCTGATTGAATCACATCCCACCACATCAGCTATTATCTGATTGGAACCCTTCACCCCGTTTCAGCTACTCTCCAATTGAATCACCTCCCTCTGGATCAGATGCAGTCCGATTGAATCCCGTCCGAATGTTTCAGCTACTCTCTAATTAAATCCTATCCCCCCAGATAAGCTACTCTATGATTGAATCCTATCCCTCAGGATCAGCTGCTCTACGATTAAATCCTGTCCCTCCAGAGCAGCTGTGATCCGAATAAATCCCATTCCTCCGTTCAATCACTCTCCAATTAAATCCCATCCCTCCAGATCAGTCACTCTCCGATTAAATCCGATCCCTCTATATCAGCTACTTGCCGATTAAATTCCATCCCTCCGGATCAGCTAATCCCCGATTAAATCCCATCCCTTCGGATCCGCTACACTCTGATTATATCCCATTCCTCCAGATCAGCTACTCGCTGATAAATCCCGTCCCGCCAGATCAGCTACTCTCCGAGCAAATCCCTCCCTCTGGATCAGCTACTCTCTGATTGAATTCCATCCCTCCAGATAAGCTACGCTCCGATTAAATCCCATTCCTCGGGATCAGCTACTCTCTAACTAAATTCCGTCCCTCCAGATCAGTAACTCTCCAATTAAAACCCATGCTTCTGGATCAGCTGCTCTGATTGAATCCCATCCCTTCGTTTCAGCTATCTCTGATTGAATCCCATTCCTCCGGATAGGCTACTCTCCGATTAACTCCCATCCCTCCAGATGAGTGACTCTCCGATTTAATATCGACCCTCCGTTTCAACTACTTTCCCATTTAATCCGCCCGCCCATTTCAGCGAGACTCTGATTCAGTTATGTCCCTCCGGTTCAGCTATTCTCTGACTTAAACTCGTCTCTCCATTTCTACTACTCTATGATTGAATCTCGCCCCTCCGGATGAGATACAGTCTGATTGAATCCTGACCCGGCATTTCAGGAACTCACTGATTAAATCCCATCGCTCCAGATCAGCTAATCTATAATTGAATCCCATCCCTCCGGATCACCTGCTCTCTGATTAAATCCCCTCCGTCCGGATCATGCACTGATTAAATCCCATCCCTCTGGATCAGCAAAGCTCCAAATAAATCCCATTCCTCCAGATCAGCTACTCTCCGATTAAATCCCATCCCTCTGGACAAGCTAATCTCTGATTAAATACCATCCCTCCGGTTCATCTATTTTCCGATTGAATCCCATCCCTTCAGAACAGCGACTATCCGATTTAATCCCATACTTCTGGGTCAGCTAATCTCTGATAAACACTGTCCCTCCAGATTAGCTGTTCTCCGATTAAATCCCATTCCTCCAGATCAATTGCTCTCCGACTGAATCCTGTCCTTCTGGATCAGCTACTCACCGATTGAATCCCATCCCTCTGGATAGGCTACTGTCTGATTAGTTCCCATTCCTCTGGATCAGATACTATCCAATTGAATGCAATCCCAACGGATCAGTTAATTTCTGATTAAATCCCATCCCTCCGGTTCAGATAATCTCTGATTCAATCTGGTTTCTCCAGATCAGCTACTCTATGATTCAATCCCATCCCTCCGGAACATTTATTCTCCAATAAAATCCTGTCCCTCTTGATCATCTACTCTCTGATTATATTCCGTCCCACCAGTTCAGCTACTCTCTGATTTTTCCCCGTCCTTCTGGATCAGCTGCTCTCCGAATAAATCCCATCACTCCAAATCAGCTGCTCTTTGATTAAGTCCCATCTCTCCAGATCAGCTAATCTCTGATTAAATCCCGTCACTCCGGATCAGCTACTCAGCGAATAAAGCACATCCCTCCGGATCAGCCACTCTCTGCTTAAATCTCATCCCTCCAGATCAGATACGCTGTGATTGTGTACAGACATTTTGGGATCAGCAACACACTGATTGAATCACATTCCTCCGTCTCATCTACTCTCAGTTTAAATCCCATCCCTCAGTTTCAGCTAGACTCTGATTGAATCACTTCCCTCTGGATTAGCGATTCTCTAATTTAAACCCATCTCTCCATTTCAGGTACTCTCAGAATAAAACCCATCCCTCCAGATCAGCTACTCTATGATTGAATCCCATCCTTCCAGATCAGCTACTATGCGATTAAATCCACTTGCTCCGTTCCACCTACTTTCCAGTTATATTCTGTCCCTCCATTTCACATAGTCTCGGATTGAAACCCGTCCCTCCGGATCAGCTATTCTCAGATTAAATCTTATCCCTTCGGTTCAGCTAGTCTCTGATTAAGTACCATCCTTCCCGATCAGCTAGGCTATGATTGAATCATATCCCTCCGGATCAGCTACTCTCCGATTAATTCCCATTCCTCCGGATCAGATACTCTCCGATTAAATCCCAACCCACTGAATCAGCTTCTCTCTGATCAAGTCCCACCTCCTGTTTCAGCTAATCTCTCAATCGATTGGTTTCTCTGGATCTGATACTCTCCGATTAAATCCCATCACGCTGAATCGGCTTCTCTCTGATTAAGTCCCATCCCTCCAGATCAGCTACACTTCAATTATATCCCGTCCCTCCAGTTCAGCTGCTCTCCGAATAAATACATTCCCTCCAGATCAGCTACTCTCTGATTGAATCCCATCCCTCTGCATCGGCGACACTCCAACTGAATCCCATCCCTCCGGACTAGCTACTCTCAGATAAAATCCCATCCCTCCATTCCAACTACTTCCCAGTTATATTCTGCGCCTCCATTTCAGCTAGTCTCTGATTGAAACCCATACCTCCGGATCAGCTATTCTTCAATTAAATCTTAACCCTTCGGTTCAGCTACTCTCTGATTAAATCCCATCCTTCCCGATCAGCTATGCTATGATTGACTCATATCCTTCCGGATCAGCTATGCTGCGATTAAATCCCATCCCTCCATATCAGCTGTGATCCGAATAAATCTCATTCCTCTGGATCAAACACTCTCCAATTAATCCCATCCCTCTGGATCAGCTACTCTCCAATTAATTCCCATTCCTCCGGATCAGATACTCTCCGATTAAATCCGATCCCATTGAATCAGCTTCTCTCTGATTAAGTCCCACCTCCTGGTTCAACTAATCTCTCAGTCGATTGGTTCTCTGGATTTGATACTCTCGGATTAAATCCCATCCCCCTGAATCAGCTTCTCTCTGATTAAATCTCATCCCTCCAGATCAGCTACACTTTGATTATATCCCGTCCCTCTGGTTCAGCTGCGCTCCAAATAAATACATTCCCTCCAGATCAGCTACTCTCTGATTGAATCCCATCCCTCTGCATCAGCGACACTCAAATTGAATCCCTTCCCTCCGGACTAGCTACTCTCTGGTTGAATCCCATCCCCCCAATCAGCTACTCTCAGATAAAATCCCGTCCTTCCATTTTAACTACTCTCCGATTAAATCCCGTCCCTCCATTTCAGCTACTCTCGAATTGAATCCTATCCCTCTGGATCAGCTACACTCCCATTGAAACGCATCCCTCCAGTTCACCTATTCTCTTATTGAATCCCCTCCCTCCAAATCAGGTACTCTCGGATTGAATCACGTCCCTCCTTGTCAGCAACTCTCCAATTGAATACCGTCCCTCCACTTCAGCAAAACTCTAAAATTAACTCCCATACCTCCAGGTGAGCTACTATCCGATTCAATCCACTCCCTCCATTTCAATTAATCTCCAATTAAATTCTGTTCAGCTACTCTCCGATTAAATCCCGCCCCTACGTTTCAGGTACTCTCAGATTGAATCGAATCCCTCTGTGTCAGCTACTCTCCGATTGAATCCGGTCCTTCCATTTCCTGTACTCTCTGATTAAATCCCATACCTCTGGGTCAGCCACGGTCTGACTGAATCCCTTCCCTCTGGATCAGCTACTCTCCACTTAAATCGAGTCCCTCTGGATCAGCTAAGCTCCGATTAAATCCCGTCCCTCAGGATCAACTACTCTCCAATTAAATCCCGTCCCTCCATTTCAGCTAGTCTCTGATTGAATCCCGTCCCTTCGAATCAGCTACTCTCCGATTTAATCTTATCCCTCCAAATCACCTACAGTCTGATTAAATCCCGTCCCTCAGGATCAGCTACATTCCAATTAAATCCCATTCCTCCCGATCAGCTGCTCTCCGATTAAATCCCATCCCTCCGTTTCAGCTACTCTCTGATTGAATCCCATCCCTCCGTATCAGCTATTCTCCAATTGTATCCCTTTCCTCCTTGTCAGCTACTCTCCGATTGAATCCCGTCCCTCCATTTCAGCTACTCTCCCATTGAATACCATTCTTCCGGATCAGCTATTCTCCAGTTAAATCCACTCCCTCTGTTCCAACTACATTCCAATTATATTCTGTCCCTCCATTTCATTAGTCTCTGATTGAAACCCGTCCCTGCGGATCAGCTACACTCCGATTATATCCCGTCCCTCAGGTTCAGCTGCTCTCCAAATAAATACATTCCCTCCAGTTCAGCTACTCTCTGATTGAATCCCATCCCTCTGCATCAGCGACACTCAAATTGAATCCCATCCCTCCGTACTAGCTACTCTCTGGTTGAATCCCATCCCTCCCATCAGCTACTCTCAGATAAAATCCCGTCCTTCCATTTTAACTACTCTCCGATTAAATCCCGTCCCTCCATTTCAGCTACTCTCGAATTGAATCCTGTCCCTCTGGATCAGTTATACTCCCATTGAAACGCATCCCTCCAGTTCACCTATTCTCTTATTGAATCCCCTCCCTCCAAATCAGGTACTCTCGGATTGAATCGCGTCCCTCCTTGTCAGCAACTCTCCAATTGAATACCGTCCCTCCACTTCAGCAAAACTCTAAAATTAACTCCCATACCTCCGGGTCAGCTAGTATCCGATTCAATCCACTCCATCCATTTCAACTAATCTCCAATTAAATTCTGTCCAGCTACTCTTCGATTAAATCCCGCCCCTACGTTTCAGGAACTCTCAGATTGAATCGAATCCCTCTGTGTCAGCTACTCTCCGATTGAATCGAGTCCCTCCATTTCCTGTACTCTCTGATTAAATCCCATACCTCTGGGTCAGCCACGGTTTGATGGAATCCCTTCCCTCCGGATCAGCTACTCTCCAATTAAATCGAGTCCCTCTGGATCAGCTAAACTCCGATTAAACCCCGTCCCTCAGGATCAACTACGCTCCAATTAAATCCCGTCCCTCCATTTCAGCTAGTCTCTGATTAAATCCCATCCCTTCGAATCAGCTACTCTCTGATTTAATCCTATCCCTCCGAATCACCTACAATCCGATTAATTCCCGTCCCTCAGGATCAGCTACACACCAATTAAATCCCATTCCTCCCGATCAGCTACTCTCCAATTAAATCCCATCCCAACGGATCATCTGCTCTCCGATTCAATCCCATTCCTCAAGATCAACTATGATGCGATTGAAAGCCATCCCGCCATATCATCTGTGATCCGAATAAATCCCATTCCTCCGGATCAAACACTCTCCAATTAATTCCAATCCCTCTGGATCAGCTATTCTCCGATTAAGTCCCATCCCTCCATTTCAGCTATTTTCTGATTAAATTCCAACCCTCCTGATCAGTTACTCTCCGATTAATTCCCATTCCTCCGGATCAGATACTCTCCAATTAAATCCCATCCCGCAGAATCAGCTTCTCTCTGATTAAGTCCCGTCCCTTCAGTTCAGCTTCTCTCCGATTCAATCCCATCCCTCCAGATCAGCTACACTCCAAATATATCCCGTCCCTCTGGCTCAACTGCTCTCCGATTAAATACCTTCCCTCCGGATCAGGTCCTCTCTGATTGAATCCCGTCCCTCTATATCAGCTACACTCCGAATGAATCCCCTCCTTCCAGACCAGCTACTCTCAGATTATATCCCGTCCCTCCATTTGAACTACTCTCTGATTAAATCCCATCCCTCCATTTCCGCTACTCTCTTATTGAATCCCGTCCCTCTGGATCAGCTAATCTCCAATTGAATCCCGTCCCTCCATATCACGTACTCTCCCATTGAATACCGTCCCTCCATTTCAGCAAAACTCCGATTGATAACCATTCCTCCGGATCAGATGCACTCCAATTAACACCCGTACCTCCAGGTCAGCTACTATCCGAAAAGATCCACTCCCTCTGTTTCAACTATTTCCAATTAAATTCTTTCCATCCATTTCAGCTAGTCTCTGATTGAATCCCGTCCCACTGGATCAGCTATTCTCCGATTAAATCCCATGCCTCCGGATTACCTACTATCTAACTAAATCCCGTCCCTCCAGATCAGTTAATCCCTGATTAAATCACATCTTTCCGGATCAGCTGCTCTGATTGACTCCGATCCCTTTGCTTCAGCTACTCTCTGATTGAACCCCGTTCTTCCGGATCACCTACTTTCTGATTAACTCCCATCCCTTCTGATGACCTGCTCTCTGATGGAATCCCGTCCCTCCGTTTCAACTACTCTCCCATTAAATCCCATCCCTCCACATCAACACTTCTCTGATTGAATCACATCCCACCGCATCAGTTATTACCCGATTGGAACCCTTCACCCCATTTCAGCTACTCTCCGATTGAATCGCCTCCCTCCGGATCAGGTACAGTCCGATTGAATCCAGTCCGAATGTTTCAGCTACTCTCTAATTAAATGCCATCCCTCCAGATCAGATAATCTCCGATTAAATCTTATACATCCGGGTCAGCTACACTCTGATTGAATCCCGTCCTTCTGTTTCAGCTAATCCCTGATTAAGTCCCATCCCCCCAGATCAGCTACTCTATGATTGAATCCTATCCCTCGGGATCAGCTACTAAACGAAAAATCCCGTCCCTCCAAGAGCAGCTGTGATCCGAATAAATCACGTTTCTCCATTCAATCACTCTCCGATTATATCCCATCCCTCCAGAGCAGTCACTCTCCAATTAAAACCCATCCCTCTGTATCAGCTACTTGCTGATTAAATTCTATCCTTCCTGATCACCTAATCCGCTATTAATTCTCATTCCTTCGGATGAGATACTGTCTGATTAAATCGCATCCCAAAGGATCAGCTTCTCTCTGCAAAAGTCCTATCCCTACGGTTCAGCTAATCTCTGATTCAATCTGGTTTCTCCGGATCTGCTACTCTCCAATTAAATACATCCTTCCGGATCCGCTACACTCTGATTGTATCCCATCCCTCTGGATCAGCGACTCTCTGATTAAATCCCATCCCTCTGGTTCTGCTACTCTCTGATTGAATCCCTTCCCCCTGCATCAGCTGCACTCTGATTGAACCCCATCCTTCCGCATCAGCTACTCACTGATTGAATTCCATCCCTCTGATCAGCTAATCTTAGCTTAAATCCCATCCATCTGGATCAGCTACACCCCAATTGAAACCCATCCCTCTTTATCTCCTATTATCTGATTGAATGCTGTTCCTCTGTATGAGGTACTCTCGGATTGAATCACATCCCTCCGTGTCTCTTTGATTAAATCCCATACCTCTGTATCTGCTATGGTCTGACTGAATGCCTTCCCTCTGGATCAGCAACAATCCGATTAAATCCCGACCCTCAGGATCAGCTATGCTCTAATTAAATACCGTCTCTCGAGATCAGCTACTCGCTGATAAATCCCATCCCGCCGGATCAGCTACTCTCCGAGCAAATCCCTCCCTCCGGATCAGCTACTCTCTGATTGAATTACATCCCTCCAGATAAGCTACTCTCCGATTAAATCCCATTCCTCTGGATGAGTGACTCTCCGATTTAATCCCGACCCTCCGTTTCAAATACTCTCCCATTTAATCCGTCCCCCCATTTCAGCGAGACTCTGATTCAATTATATCCCTCTGGATCAGCTATCCTCTGATTTAAACCCGTCTCTCCATTTCTGCTACTCTCTGATTGAATCGCACCCCTCTGGATCAGATGCAGTCTGATTGAATCCTGACCTGGCTTTTCAGGAACTCACTGATTAAATCCCATCGCTCCAGATCAGCTAATCGATAATTGAATCCCATCCCTCCGGATCACCTGCTCTCCGATTAAATCCCATCTGTCCGGATCATGCACTGATTAAATCCCATCCCTCTGGATCAGCAAAGCTCCAAATAAATCCCATTCCTCTGGATCAGCTACTCTCCGATTAAATCCCATCCCTCTGGACCAGCTAATTTCTGATTAAATACCATCCCTCTGGATCACCTATTTTCTGATTGAATCCCATCCCTTCAGAACAGCTACTATTCGATTAAATCCCATCCTTCTTGGTCAGCTAATATCTGATTAAACACTGTCCCTCCGGATCAGCTGTTCTCCGATTAAATCCCATTCCTCCAGATCAATTGCTCTCCGACTGAATCCCGTCCTTCAGCTACTCACCAATTGAATCACGTCCTTCTCGATAGGCTACTGTCCGATTAATTCCCATTCCTCCGGTTCAGATACTATCTGATTGAATGCAATCCCAATGGATCAGTTAATTTCTGATTAAATCCCATCCCTCCGGTTCAGATAATCTCTGAATCAATCTGGTTTCTCCAGATCATCTACTCTATGATTGAATCCCATCCCTCTGGAACATTTACTCTCCAATAAAATCCCGTCCCTCCGTTTCAGGTACTCTCTGATTGATTCGCGTCACTCTGGCTCAGATACAGCCCAATTAAATCCCGTTCTTCCATACAAGGTACTCTCTGCATAAATCCCATCCCTCCACATCAGCTACTCTATGATTGAATCCCATCCCTCGAGATCAGCCACTAGCCGATTAATTCCAAGCCCTCTGGATCAGCTACACTCCCATTAAATCCTGACCCTCTGGATCAGCTAAGATCTAAATAAATCCCATTCCTTCTGACCAGCTACTCTCCCATTAAATTCCATCCCTCCGGAACAGATACTCACTGATTAAATACCGTCTGACTGGATCAGCTACTCGCTGATTAAATCCCATCCCCTGTGGAACGGCTAATTTTCGATTAAATCCCATTCCTCCGGATCTGCTACTATCCAATTTAATCCCGTCCCTTCGGACCAGCTACTATCTGATTAAATCCCATCCCTCTGGATCAGTTAATCTCCGATTAAATCCCAGCCTTCTGCATCAGCTACTCTCTGATTAAATCCCATCCCTCCGGATCAGCTACTCGCTGATTAAATCCCGTTGCCCCGGATCAACTACTCTCTGATTGAATCCCTTCGCTGCAGGTCAGCTACTATCGGATTAAATCCCGTCCCTCTGGATCAGCTAATCTCCCATTAAATACCCTCCCTCCGGATCAGCTATTCTCTGATTAAATCACTTCTTTCACATCTGATCCTCTCCGATTGAATCTCATCCCGGTGGATAGGCTACTCTCCAATAATTCCCATTCTCCGGGTCATATACACTCCGATTAAAGCAAATCCCGCCCAAAGAGCTACTCTCCAATTAAATCCCATCCCTTGGGATCAGCTACTCTCCAATTACATCCCATGCATCTGGTTCAGCTGAACTTCGGTTAAATCCTGTCCCTCCAGATCAGCTAGTCTCCGAGCGAATCTCATTCCTCCAGATAATCTACTCTCTGATTGTATCCCGTCATACTGGAACAGCTACCCTGATTGAATCCCATCCCTCCATTTCAGCTACTCTCTGACTGAAAATCATTCTTCCAGATCAACTACTCTCCGATTAACTCCCATCCCTCCGCATCAGCTGCTCTTTGATTAAATCCTGTCCCGCCGTTTCAACTACTCTCTGACTAAATCCGGTCATTATGTTTCAGCTAGTCTCTGATTGAATCCCGCAATTCCATTTCAGGTACTCTCCAATTGAATCACATCTCACCAGATCAGCTACTCTCAGATTTAATCCCATCCCGCCAGATCACCTACTCACTGAATAAAGCCCGTCCCTCCGGATCATCCACTATCCGTTTAAGTCCCATCCCTCCCGATCAGATACTCTCTGATTGAGTACAGACCCTTCGGATCAGCAACACACTGATTGAAACCTATTCCTCCGTATCAGCTACTCGCTGATTGAATCCCATCCCTCCGGTTCAGCTACTCTCAGATTAAATCCCGTCCCTCTGTTTCAGCTAGACTCTGATTGAATCACTTCCCTCTGGATCGGATATTCTGTGATTTAAACCCGTCTCTCCGTTTCAGGAACTCTCTGAATGAATCACGTCCCTCTGGATCAGATACAGTCCGATTAAATCCCGTTCTTCCATTTCAGGTATCCTGTGAATATGTCCCATCCCTCCAGATCAGTTTCTCTATGGTTGAATCCCATCCCTCCGGAACAACTCTTATCCAATTAAATCCCAGCCCTCCAGATCAGCTACGCTCCGATTAACTCCTGTCTCTCTGGATCAGCTAAGATCCAAATAAATCCCATTCCTCTGGATCAGCTACTCTCCCATTAAATTCCATTCTTCAGGAACAGATACTCACTGATTAAATACCGTCCCTCCGGATCAGCTACTCGCTGATTAAATCCCATCCCTCCAGAACAGCTAATTTTCTATCAAATCCCATCTCTCCGGATCTGCTACTATCCAATTTAATCCCGTCCCTTTGGACCAGCTACTATCTGATTAATTCCCATCCCTCTGGATGAGTTAATCTCCGATTAAATCCCATCCTTCTGGATCAGCTACTCTCCGATTAAATCTCATCCCTCTGGAGCAGGTACTCGCTGATTAAATCACATCCCTCTGGATCAGTTACTCTCCAATTAAGTCTGGTCGCTTTGGATCAGCTGCATTCCGATTGAATCTCATTCCTCTGGACGAGGTACTCTCTGACTGAATCAGTTATCTCCGGATCACCTAAACTCCGATTGAATCCCATCCCTCCGGTCAGCTACTCTCCGTTTGACACCAATCCCTCAGTATCAACTACTCGCCGATTTAATCCAGTTCCTCCAGATCAGCTACTCTCTGATTAACTCCCATTCCTCTGGATCAGCTACTCTCCGATTAAATCCCAGCCCTCCATTTCAACTAAACTCCGATGAAATCCAATCCTACCATTTCGGCTATTCCCTGATTGAATCCCGGCCCTCCGGATCAGCTATTCTGCAATTGAATTCCGCCCCTCTGTTTCAGGTACTCTCAAATTGTATCGTGTCCCTCATGATCAGCTACGCTCCGATTAAATCCCATCCCTCCGGATCAACTTTGCTCCGCGTAAATCCCATTTCTACGGATCAGCTATTCTCCGATTAAATCCCATGCCTCCGGATGACCGACTCTCCGCTTGAATCCCATCCCTCATGTTCAGCTACTCTCCGATTGATTCCCATCCCTCCAGATCAGCTACTTTTCGAGTAAATCTCGTCCCTCTGGATTAGCTACGCTCCGATTAAATCCCGTCCCTCATCATCAGCTATGCTCCGATTAAATCCATTCAGACGAATCAGCTACTATCTGATTAAATCCCATCCCTCCAGATCAGCTATTTTCCGATTAAATCCCTTGCCTCCAGATGACCTACTCTCCACGTGAATCCAATCCCTCTGGATCAGCTACTCTCCAATTAATTCCCATCTCCCTGGATCTGCTAATCTCAGATTAAATCCCATTCCTCCGCATCAGCTAAGCTATGAATGAATCCCATCCCTCTGGATCACCTAATCTCTAACCAAATCCGGTCCCTCCAGATCAGCTACTCTCCTATTATATCCCAACGCTCCAGATCAGCTGCTCTGATTGACTCCGATCCCTTTGTTTCAGCGACTCTCTGAATGAATCCCGTTCTTCAGGATCACTTACTTTCTGATTAACTCCCATCCCTCCTGATGACCTACTCGCTGATTGAAACCCGTCCCTCCATTTCAACTACTCTCCCATTTAATCCTGTCCCACCGTTTCAACTACTCTCCCATTTAATCCCGCCCCCCATTTCAGTGAGACTCTGATTGAATTATGTCCCTCCGGATCAACTATTCTCTGATTTAAAACCGTCTCTCCATTTCTGCTACTCTCTGATTGAATCGCGCCACTCCAGATCAGATATAGTCTGATTACATCCTGACCCGGTGTTTCAGGTACTCTCTGATTAAATCCCATCCCTACAGATCAGCAACTCTATGACTGAATCCCATCCTTCTGGATCAGCTACTCGCTGCTTAAATCCCGTTGCCCCGGATCAACTACTCTCCGATTGAATCCCTTCGCTGCAGGTCAGCTACTATTGGATTAAATCCCGTCCCTCTGGATCAGCTAATCTCCCATTAAATACCCTCCCTCCGGATCAGCTATTCTCTGATTAAATCACTTCTTTTGGATCTGATCCTCTCCGATTGAATCTCATCCCAGTGGATAGGCTACTCTCCGATAATTCCCATTCCTCCGGATCATATAGAATCTGATTAAAGCTAATCCTGCCCAAAGAGCTACTCTCCAATTACATCCCATCCCTTGGGATCAGCTACTCTCCAATTACATCCCATGCATCTGGTTCAGCTGAACTTTGGGTAAATACTGTCCCTCCAGATCAGCTCGTCTCCGAGTGAATGTCTTTCCTCCAGATAATCTACTCTCTGATAGTATCCCGTCACACTGGAATTGCAACCTGATTGAATCCCATCCGTCCAAATCAGCTACTCTCTGACTGAAACCCATTCTTCTGGATCAACTACTCTCCAATTAACTCCCATCCCGCCGCATCAGCTACTCTTCGATTAAATCCCGTCCTGCCGTTTCAACTACTCTCCGACTAAATCCGGTCATTATGTTTCATCTAGTCTCGGATTCAATGCCGCCCATCCGTTTCAGGTACACTTCAATTGAATCACATCTCAACGGACCAGATACTCTCAGATTAAATCCCGTCCCGCCGGATCAGCTACTCACTGAATAACGCCCGTCCCTCCAGATCAGCCACTAGCCGTTTAAATCCTATTCCTCCCTATCAGATACTCTCTGAATGAGTACAGACCCTCCGGATCAGCAACACACCGATCGAAACCTATTCCTCCGTATCAGCTACTCGCTGATTGAATCCCATCCCTCCGGTTCAGCTACTCTCAGATTAAATCCCATACCACCGGATCAGCTACTCACTGAATAAAGCCCGTCCCTCCGGATCAGCCACTAGCCGTTTAAATCCTATCCCTCCCGATCAGATACTCTCTGATTGAGTACAGACCCTCCGGATCAACAACACACTGATTGAAACCTATTCCTCCGTATCAGCTACTTGCTGATTGAATCCCATCCCTCCGGTTCAGCTACTCTCAGATTAAATTCCGTCCCTCTGTTTCAGCTCAACTCTGATTGAATCACTTCCCTCTGGATCAGATATTCTCTGACTTAAACCCATCTCTCCGTTTCAGGAACTCTCTAAATGAATCACGTCCCTCTGGATCAGATACATTCCGATTAAATCCCGTTCTTCCATTTCAGGTACCCTCTGAATAAGTCCCATCCCTTCAGATCAGCTTCTCTATGGTTGTATCCCATCTCTCCGGAACAGCTCTTATCCAATTAATTCCTAGCCCTCCAGATCAGTTACGCTCTGATTAACTCCTGTCCCTCTGGATTAGCTAAGATCCAAATAAATCCCATTCCTCTGGATCAGCTACTCTCCCATTAAATTCCATTCTTCAGGAACAGATACTCGCTGATTAAATCCCATCCCTCTGGAACAGGTATATTTCTATCAAATCCCATCTCTCCGGATCTGCTACTATCCAATTTTATCCCGTCCCTTTGAACCAGCTAATTTCTCATTTATTCCCATCCCTCTGGATCAGTTAATCTCCGATTAAATCTCATCCTTCTGGATCAGCTACTCTCCGATTGAATCTCATCCCTCCGGAGCAGGTACTCGCTGATTAATTCACATCCCTCTGGATCAGTTACTCTCAGATTAAATCCCATCCGTCCGGATCAGCTACTCTCCAATTATGTCTGGTCGCTTTGGATCAGCTGCATTCCGATTGAATCTCATTCCTCCGGACGAGGTACTCTCTGACTGAATCAGTTATCTCCGGATCACCTACACCCCGATTGAATCCCATCCCTCCGCTCAGCTACTCTCCGTTTGACACCAATCCCTCAGTATCAACTACTCGCCGACTTAATCCAGTTCCTCCAGATCAGCTACTCTCTGATGAACTCCCATTCCTCCGGATCAGCTACGCTCCGATTAAATCCCAGCCCTCCATTTCAACTAAACTCCGATGAAATCCAATCCTACCATTTCGGCTATTCCCTGATTGAAACCCGGCCTTCTGGATCAGCTATTCTGCAATTGAATTCCGCCCCTCTGTTTCAGGGACTCTTAAATTGTATCGTGTCCCTCATGATCAGCTACGCTCCAATTAAATCCTGTCCCTCCGGATCAGCTTTGCTCCGCGTAAATCCCATTCCTACGGATCAGCTATTCTCTGATTAAATCACATGCCTCCGGTTGACCTACTCTCCGCTTGAATCCCATCCCTCATGTTCAGCTAATTTCCGAGTAAATCTCATCCCTCTGGATTAGCTACGCTCTGATTAAATCCCGTCCCTCATGATCAGCTATGCTCTGATTAAATCCATTCAGACGAATCAGCTACTATCTGATTAAATCCCATCCCTCCGGATCAGCTAAGGTATGAATGAATCCCATCCCTCCGGATCTGCTAATCTCTAACTAAATCCGGTCCCTCCAGATCAGCTACTCTCCTATTAAATCCCAACGCTCCAGCTCAGCTGCTATGAATGACTCCGATCCCTTTGTTTCAGCTGCTCTCTGATTGAATCCCGTTTTCAGGAACACTTACTTTCTGATTAACTCCCATCCCTCCTGATGACCTACTCTCTGATTGAAACCCGTCCCTCCATTTCAACTACTCTCCCATTTAATCCCGCCCCCCATTTCAGTGAGACTCTGACTGAATTATGTCCCTCCGGATCAACTATTCTCAACCGTCTCTCCGTTTCTGCTACTCTCTGATTGAATCGCGCCCCTCCAGATCAGATATAGTCCGATTGAATCCTGACCCGGCGTTTCAGGTACTCTCTGATTAAATCCCATCCGTCCGGATCAGCCACGCTCTGATTAAGTCCCATCCCTTCGGATCAGCAAAGCTCCAAATAAATCCCATTCTTCCGGTCAGCTACTCTCCGATTAAGTCCTGTCCCTGTGGATCAGCTAAGATCCAAATAAATCCCATTCCTCTGGATCAGCTACTCTCCCATTAAATTCCATTCCTCCGAAACAGATATTCACTGATTAAATACCGTCTCTCTGGATCAGCTACTCGCTGATTAAAACCCATCCCCAGCGGAACAGCTAATTTTCCATTAAATCCCATCTCTCCGGATCTGCTACTATCCAATTTAATCCTGTCCCTTCGGACCAGTTACTATCTGATTAAATCCCATCCCTCTGGATCAGTTAATCTCCCACTAAATCCCATCCTTCTAGATTAGCTACTCTCCGATTAAATCCCATCCCTCTCGATCAGCTACTCGCTGATTAAATCCCGTCCCCCCGGATAAGCTACTCTCCACTTGAATCACTTCTCTTCGGATCTGATCTTCTCCAATTGAATCCCATCCGGGCGGATAGGCTACTCTCCAATTATTCCCATTCCTCCGGATCATATGCACTCCGATTATAGCTAATCCCGCCCAATGAGCTACTCTCCGATTACATCCCATCCCTTGGGATCAGCTACTCTCCAATTAAATCCCATGCATCAGGTTCAGCTAATCTTCGGTTAAATACTGTCCCTCCAGATCGCCTAGTCTCCGAGGGAATCTCATTCCTCCAGATAATCTACTCTCCGATTGTATTCCGTCAGACCAGATCAGCTACCCTGATTGAATCCCATCCGTCCAGATCAGCAACAATCTGATTGAATCCCATCCCTCCATTTCAGCTAATCTCTGAATGAATCCCGTTCCTCTGGATCAACTACTCTCTGAGTAAATACCATCCCTCAGGAACAGATATTCACTGATTAAATACCGTCTCTCTGGATTAGCAACTCGCTGATTAAATCCCATTCCTCCTGATCAGCTACTCTCCAAATATATATCCCGTCTCTCTGCATCAGCTACTCTCTGCTTGAATGCCATCGCACTAGTGCAGCTTCTTTCTGATTGAATCCCATCCCTCTGGATCAGCAACACTCTGATTGAATCCCATCAATCTGGTACTGCTACTCTCTGATTAAATCCCATCCCTATGGATCAGCTAATCTCCGATTGAATCTCAATCCTCCAGATCATGTATGCTCTGATTGAATCCCGCCCCTCCAGATCAGCCACTCTCTGTTTAATTGACATCCCACCGGATCAGCTACTCACTGATTGAAATCTGACCCTCCGTATCAGCTGCACTCTGATTGATTCACGTCCTTCCGATTCAGCTAATCTCCGATTAAATCCCTTCTCTTAGGATCAGTTCCTCTCTGAGTAAATCCCATGCAGCCCGATCAGCTATTTTATGATTAATTCCAATCCTTCCAGAACAGCTACTCTCTGATCAATTCCCATTCCTCCGGATCAGATACAGTCCGATTAAATCCCTTCCCACTGGATCATCTTCTCTCTGATAAAGTCCTGTCCCTCCGGTTCATCTAATCTCTGACTCAGTCTGGTTTCTCTGGATCAGGTACTCTCCAATTAAATCCCATTCCTCCCTTTCTGCTAGATTCCAATTATATCCTGTGCCTCCAGATTAGCTACTCTCTGATTAAATCCCATCTCTCCGGTTCTGCCACTCCATGATTGAAACACTTCCCTCTGGATCAGCTACAATCTAATTCAATATCATTCCTCCGGATCAGCTCCTCTCCGATTGAACACTTTCCCTCCGGATCAGCTCCTCTCCGATTGAATCCAATCCGTCTGGATCAGCTGCGCTCCGATTAAATACCATCCCTCTCGATCATCTAATCTCTGATTAAATGCCGACCCTCCAGATCAGCTTCTCTCCGATTTAATCCTGTCCCTCCGGTTCAACTAATCTCTGATTTGATCTCCTCCATCCGGATCAGATACTCTCCGATTAAATCCCATCCCTCCAGTTGAGCTAATCTCAAATTAAATCCCGTCCCTCTGGATGAGCTAATCTCTGATTAAATCTAATCTCACTGATCAGTAACTCTCTGATAAAAAGACTTCCCTCCAGATCAGCTACTCTCTGATTATGTCCCATCCCTCCCGATCAGCAAACTCTGATTAAATCCCGTCTCTTTGGTCAGCTACTCTCTGATTAAATTCTGCGCCTACGGATCAGATAATCTCCGATTGAATCTCAATGCTCCAGATCACGTACACTCTGATTGAATCCTGTGCCTCGGGATCAGCTACTCTCTGATTGAATCCCATTATTCTGGAACAGCTACTCTCCAATTAAAAACCATCGTACCGGATTAGCTACTCTCTGATTAAATCCCGTCCCTCCGGATCAGCAACACTCCAATTAAATTCCATCCCTCTAGATCAGCTAATCTCTGATTAAATCACGTCCCTCCAGATCAACTGCTCTCCGATTAATTGACATCCCTCTGGATCAGCTACTCTTTGATTGAATCCCATCCCTCCGGATCAGCTACTCTATGTTTAAATCCCATCCCTCCAGATCAGCTGCCTCCGAATAAATCACTTTCCACCAGATCAGCTGTACTCTGATTAAATCCAATCCTAACGGTTTAGCTAATCTCTAATTAAATCGCGTCCCTCCAGATCACATAATAGCTGATTAAATCCCATTCCTCCAGATCAACTACTACCTGATTAAATCCCATCCCTCCGGATTCGCTACTCTCCGACTATATCCCAACTCACTGGATCAGCTACTCCCTGATTGAATCCCATCCCACTCGAGCAGCTTCTATCTGATTGAATCCCATCCTTCTGGATCAGCTAATCTCCGATTAAATACCACCCCCCTGAATCAGCTATTTTTGGGTTAATCCCATCCCTCCAGATCAGCTATGCTGCGATTAAATCCCAACCCTCCAGATCAGCTGTACTCTAATTAAATCCCATCCTAACGGTTTAGCTACTCTCCGATTAAATCCCGTCCCTCCGGTTCAGCTAATCTCTGATTCGAACTGCTCCAGCCGGATCAGATACTCTCCAGTTAAATCCCGTCCCTCCATTTGAGCTTGTCTCAAATTAAATCCCGTCCCTCTGGATAAGCTAATCTCCGTTTAAATCTAGTCTCACTGATTGTCAACTCTCCGATTGAAACTCTTCCCTCCAGATCAACTAATCTCTGATTTTATCCCATCCCTCCAGATCAGCATACTCTGATTAAACCTCGTCCATCTGGATCAGCTACTCTCTGATTAAATCCTCTACCTATGGATCAGCTAATCTCCGATTGAATCTCCATTCTCCAGATCATGTACAAACTGACTGAAACCCGTCCCTCCAGATCAGCTACTCTCTGACTGAATCCCATCATTCTGGAAGAGCTACACTCCGATTAAATCTTTTCCTAACGGATTAGCTACTCTCCGATTAAATCCCATCCCTCTGGATCAGCTACTCTCTGATTGAATCCATCGCTACAGATCAGCAACTCTCTGTTTAAATCCCATTCCTCCAGATCAGCTGCCTCCAAATAAATCCCTTTCCACCAGATCAGCTTTAGTCAGATTAAATACCATCCTAACGGAATTGCTAGTCTCCGATTAAATCCGGTCTCTACGGATAAGCTAATAGCTGATTAAATCCCATCCCTCTGGATCAGCTACTCTCCGAATATATATCCCATCTCTCTGGATCATCTACTCTGTGATTTAATGCCATCCCACTAGATCTGCTTCTAACTGATTGAATCCCATCAATCTGGATCAGCTAGTCTCTGATTCAACACCATCACTCTTGAACAGCTACTCTCCGACTGAATCCCGTCCCTACGGATCTGCTAATCTCCATTTGATTCCCAATCCTCAAGATCATGCACGCTCTGATTGAATCCCGTCGTTCTGGATCAGCTACTCTCCGATTAAAACCCTTCCCTCCGGATCAGTGATGCTCCAATTAAATTGCATCTCTCTAGATCAGCTAAACCCTGATTAAATCCCATCCCTGCAGATCAGCTAGTCTCTGATTAACTGACATCCCTCCAGATAAGCTACTCTCTGTTGAAATCCTGTCACTCCGGATCAGCTGCCTCCGAATAAATCCCTTTCCACCAGATCTGCTGTACTCTGATTAAATCCCATCCAATCGGACTAACAACACTCCGATTAAAACCCGTCCTTCTGGATAAGCTACTAGCTGATTAAATTCCATCACTCCAGATCAGCAACTAGCTGATTACATCCCATCCCTCCGGATTCGCTACACTCCGAATATATCACGTTTCACTTGATCAGCTACTTTCTGATTGAAAACCATTCCATTAGAGCAGCTTCTATCTGATTGAATCCCATCCCTCTGTATCAGCTAATCTCTGATTAAATACTGCCCGTCCAGATCAGCTATTTTTTCGATTAATCCCATCTTTCTGGATCAGCTATGCTGCGAGTAAATCCGCTCCCTCCGCCACAGCTAATATCCGATTAAATCACATCCCTCCAAATCAGCTACTCACTGATTGAAACCTGTCCATCGGTATCAGCTACTCTCTGACTGAATCATGTCCTTCTGATTCAGCTAATCTCCGATTATATCCCTTTTCTTAGGATCAGATCCTCTCTGATTAAATCCCATCCAGCCGTATCAGCTCTTCTATGATTAATTCCCATCTCTCCGTATCAGCTACTTGATGATTAAATTCCAACCCTCCTGATCAGATACACTCTGATTAAATCCCATCCCACTGGATCAGCATCTCTCTGATAATGTCTTATTCCTCCGGTTCAGCCTGTCTCTGACTCAGTCTGCTTTCTCCGGATCAGCTACTCTCTGATTAACTCCCATCCCTCCATATCCACTACAATCCAATTATATACTGTGCCTCCGGATCAGTTACTCTCCGATTAAATCCCATCCCTCCGGTTCTACTACTTTCTGAAAGAATCCCTTCCCTCTGAATCAGCTACAATCTGATTGAATACCACCCCTCAGGATAAGCTCCGCTCTGATTGAATACTTTCCCTCCAGATCTGCTCCTCTCCAATTGAATCCCGTCCATCTGCATCAGCTATGCTCATATCAAATCCAATTTCTCCTATCATCTACTCTCCAAATAAATCCTGTCCCCACCAGATCATCTGTACTCTGATCAAATCCCATCCTAATGGTTCAGCTATTCTCCAATTAAATCCCGTCACTCCGGATCAGCTATTAGCTGCTTAAATCCCATCCCTCAGGATCAGCTAATCTCCGATTTAATCCCATCTCTCCGGTTCAGCTGATCTCTGATTCGATCTGCTCCCGCCGGATCAGATACTCTCCAATTAAATCCCATCCCTCCATTTGAGCTTGTCTCAAATTTTATCCCGTCCCTCTGGATGAGCTAATCTCGGATTAAATCTGGTCTCACTGATCCTCAACTCTCCGATTAAAACTCTTCCCTCAGGATCAGCTACACTCTGATTTTATCCCATCCCTCCATATCAGCAAACTCTGGTTACATCTTGTGTGCCTGGATCAGCTACTCTCTGATTAAATCCTGTGCCTATGGATCAGCTAATCTCCGATTGAATCTCCATCCTCCTGATCATGTATAAACTGACTGAAACCTGTCCCTCCGGATCAGCTACTCTCTGACTGAATCCCATCACTGTGGAACAGCTACTCTCCGAATAAATCACATCCTAATGGATTAGCTACTCTCCGATTTAATCCCATCCCTCTGGATCAGCTAATCTCTGATTGAATCCCATCGCTCAAGATCAGCTACTCTCTGTTTAAATCCCATCCGTCCAGATCAGCTGCCTCCAAATAAATCCCTTTCCACCAGATCAGCTTTAGTCAGATTAAATCCAATCCTAACGGAATAGCTACTCTCCAATTAAATCCGGTCTCTCCGGATAAGCTACTAGCTGATTAAATCACATCCGTCTGGATCAGCTACTCTCAATATATATATCCCATCTCTCTGGATCATCTGATCTGTGATTTAATGCCATCCCACTGGATCTGCTTCTATCTGATTGAATCCCTTCAATCTGGATCAGCTAGTCTCTGATTGAATCCCATCACTCTGGAAAAGCTACTCTCTGATTGAAAACCATCCCGACAGATCAGCTAATTTCCATTTGATTTTCAATCCTCAAGATCATGCACGCTCTGATTGAATCCCATCATTCTGGATCAGCTATTCTCCGATTAAAACACGTCCCTCCTGATCAGTGATGCTCCAATTAAATTGCATCCCTCTAGAATAGTTAAACCCTGATTAAATCCCATCCCTGCAGATCAGCTACTCTCTGATTAACTGACATCCCTCCAGATAAGCTACTCTCTGTTTAAATGCCATCCCTCCGGATCAGCTGCCTCCAAATAAATCCCTTTCCAACAGATCTGCTGTACTCTGATTAAACCCCAAGCAAACGGACTAACTACTCTCCGATTAAATCCTGTCCTTCTGGATAATCTAAGAGCAGATTAAATTCCATCACTCCAGATCAGCTATTAGCTGATTAGATCCCATCCCTCTGGATTCGCTACACTCCGAATATATCATGTTTCACTTGATCAGCTACTCTGTGATTGAATCCCATCCCACTAGAGCAGCTTCTATCTGATTGAATCCCATCCCTCTGAATCAGCTAATCTCCGATTGAATACTGCCCGTCCGGATCAGCTATTTTTTGGATTAATCCCATCCCTCTGGATCAGCTATGCTGCGATTAAATCTGCCCCCTCCAGAACAGCTAATATCCGATTAAATCACATCCCTCCAAATCAGCGACTCACTGATTGAAACCCATCCGTCGGTATCAGCTACTCTCTGACTGAATCATGTCCTTCCGATTCAGCTAATCTCCAATTAGATCCCTTTTCTTAGGATCAGATCCTCTCTGATTAAATCCCATCCAGGCGTATCAGCTCTTCTATGATTAATTCCCATCCCTCTGTATCAGCTACTTGATGATTAAATTCCATCCCTCCTGATCAGATACTCTCTGATTAAATCCCATCCCACTGGATCAGCATCTCTCTGATAATGTCTTATTCCTCCGGTTCAGCCAGTCTCTGACTCAGTCTGCTTTCTCCGGATCAGCTACTCTCTGATTAACTCCCATCCCTCCATATCCACTACAATCCAATTATATACTGTGCCTCCGGATCAGCTACTCTCCGATTAAATCCCATCCCTCCGGTTCTACTACTCTCTGAAAGAATCCCTTCCCTCTGAATCAGCTACAATCTGATTGAATACCACCCCTCAGGATCAGCTCCGCTCTGATTGAATACTTTCCCTCCAGATCTGCTCCTCTCCAATTGAATCCCGTCCATCTGCATCAGCTATGCTCATATCAAATCCAATCTCTCCAGATCATCTACTCTCCGACTAAATCCTGTCCCCACCAGATCATCTGTACTCTGATTAAATCCCATCCTAACGGTTCAGCTATTCTCCGATTAAATCCCGTCACTCCGGATCAGCTATTAGCTGCTTAAATTCCATCCCTCAGGATCAGCTAATCTCCGATTTAATCCCGTCTCTCTGGTTCAGCTGATCTCTGATTCGATCTGCTCCCGCCGGATCAGATACTCTCCAATTAAATCCCATCCCTCCATTTGAGCTTGTCTCAAATTTTATCCCGTCCCTCTGGATGAGCTAATCTCGGATTAAATCTGGTCTCACTGATCCTCAACTCTCCGATTAAAACTCTTCCCTCAGGATCAGCTACACTCTGATTTTATCCCATCCCTCCATATCAGCAAACTCTGGTTACATCTTGTGTGCCTGGATCAGCTACTCTCTGATTAAATCCTGTGCCTATGGATCAGCTAATCTCCGATTGAATCTCCATCCTCCTGATCATGTATAAACTGACTGAAACCTGTCCCTCCGGATCAGCTACTCTCTGACTGAATCCCATCACTGTGGAACAGCTACTCTCCGATTAAATCACATCCTAATGGATTAGCTACTCTCCGATTAAATCCCATCCCTCTGGATCAGCTAATCTCTGATTGAATCCCATCGCTCAAGATCAGCTACTCTCTGTTTAAATCCCATCCGTCCAGATCAGCTGCTGCCAAATAAATCCCTTTCCACCAGATCAGCTTTAGTCAGATTAAATCCAATCCTAACGGAATAGCTACTCTCCAATTAAATCCGGTCTCTCCGGATAAGCTACTAGCTGATTAAATCACATCCGTCTGGATCAGCTACTCTCAATATATATATCCCATCTCTCTGGATCATCTGATCTGTGATTTAATGCCATCCCACTGGATCTGCTTCTATCTTATTGAATCCAATCAATCTGGATCAGCTAGTCTCTGACTGAATCCCATCACTCTGGAAAAGCTACTCTCCGATTGAAAACCGTCCCAACAGATCAGCTAATCTCCATTTGATTTTCAATCCTCAAGATCATGCACGCTCTGATTGAATCCCGTCGTTCTGGATCAGCTATTCTCCGATTAGAACATGTCCCTCCTGATCAGTGATGCTCCAATTAAATTGCATCCCTCTAGAATAGTTAAACCCTGATTAAATCCCATCCCTGCAGATCAGCTACTCTCTGATTCACTGACATCCCTCCGGATCAGCTACTCTCTGTTTAAATGCCATCCCTCCGGATCAGCTGACTCCAAATAAATCCCTCTCCAACAGATCTGCTGTACTCTGATTAAATCCCATCCAAACGGACTAACTACTCTCCGATTAAATCCTGTCCTTCTGGATCATCTACTAGCAGATTAAATTCCATCACTCCAGATCAGCTACTAGCTGATTAGATCCCATCCCTCTGGATTCGCTACACTCCGAATATATCACGTTTCACTTGATCAGCTACTCTGTGATTGAATCCCATCCCACTAGAGCAGCTTCTATCTGGTTGAATCCCATCCCTCTGAATCAGCTAATCTCCGATTGAATACTGCCCATCCGGATCAGCTATTTTTCGGTTAATCCCATCCCCTCTGGATCAGCTTATCTCCGATTAAATCACATCCCTCCAAATCAGCTACTCACTGATTGAATCCTTCCATCGGTATCAGCTACTCTCTGACTGAATCATGTCCTTCCGATTCAGCTAATCTCCAATTAGATCCCTTTTCTTAGGATCAGATCCTCTCTGATTAAATTCCATCCAGCCGTATCAGCTATTCTATGATTAATTCCCATCCCCCCGTATCAGCTACTTGATGATTAAATTCCAACCCTCCTGATCAGATACTCTCTGATTAAATCCCATCCCACTGGATCAGCTTCTCTCTGATAATGTCTTGTCCCTCCTGTTCAGCCAATCTCTAACTCAGTCTGCTTTCTCCAGATCAGCTACTCTCTGAATAACTCGCATCCCTCCAAATCCACTACAATCCAATTATATTCTGTGCCTCCGGATCAGCGGCTCTCCGATTAAATCCCATCCCTCCGGTTCTGCTACTCTCTGAATGAATTCTTTTCCTCTGGATCAGCAACAATCTGATTGAATACCAACCCTCCGGATCAGCTCCTCTCCGATTGAACACTTTCCATCCAGATCTTCTCCTCTCCGATTGAATCCCATCCATCTGCATCAGCTACGCTCAGATTAAATCCAATCTCTCCAGATCATCTACTCTCCGAATAAATCCTGTCCCCACCAGATCAGCTGTACTCTGATTAAATCCCTTCCTTACCATTTAGCTACTCTCCGATTAAATCCCGTCCCTCCGGATCAGCGATGCTCCAATTAAATTCCATGCTTCTAGATTTAGCTAATATCTGATTAAAACCCATCCATCCAGATCAGCTACTCTCCAATTTACTGACATCCCTCCGGAGCAGCTACTCTCTGTTTAAATCTCATTCCTTCAGATCAGCTGCCTCCGATTAACTCACTTTCCACCAGATCAGCTGTACTCTGATTAAATCCCATCCTAATGGTTTAGCTACGCTCCAATTAAATCCCGTCACTCTGGATCAGCTAGTAGCTGCTTTAATCCAATCCCTCAGGATGAGCTACTCTCCGATTAAATCCCGTCACTACATTTGAGCTTGTCTCAAATTAAATCCCGTCCCACTGGATGAGCTAATCTCCGATTAAATCTTGTCTTGCTGATCGTCAACTCTCTGATTAAAACTCTTCCCTCCTGATCAGCTAATCACTGATTTTATCCCATCCCTCCAGATGAGCATACTCTGATTACATCTTGTCTATTGGGATCAGCTACTCTCTGATTAAATCCTGTGCCTATGGATCAGCTAATCTCCGATTGAATCTCCATCCTCCAGATCATGTACAAACTGACTGAAACCCGTCCCTCCAGATCAGCTACTCTCTGACTGAATCCCAGCACTCTGGAACAGCTACTCTCCGATTAAATCTCATCCTAATGGATCAGCTACTCTCCAATTAAATCCCATCCCTCCGGATCAGCTACTCTCTAAATAAATCCGATCGCTCCAGATCAGCTACTCTCTGTTTAAATCCCATCCCTCCAGATCAGCTGCCCCAAATAAATGCCTTTCCACCAGATCAGCTTTAGTCAGATTAAATCCCATCCTAACGGAATAGCTAAGCTCCGATTAAATCCCGTCACTCTGGATCAACTAATAGCTGATTAAATCGCATTCCTCTGGATCAGCTACTCGCCGAATATATATACCATCTCTCTGGATCATCTACTCTATGATTTAATGCCATCCAACTAGATCTGCTTCTATCTGATTGAATCTCATCCCTCTGGATCAGCTATTCTCTGACTGAATCCCATCACTCTGGAAAAGCTACTCTCCTATTGAAAACCATCCCAACAGATCAGATAATCTCCATTTGATTTTCAATCCTCAAGATCATGCACACTCTGATTGAATCCCGTCATTCTGGATCAGCTATTCTCTGATTAAAACACGTCCCTCCTGATCAGTGATGCTCCAATTAAATTGCATCCCTCTAGAATAGTTAAACCCTGATTAAATCCCATCCCTGCAGATCAGCTACTCTCTGATTAACTCCCATCCAAACGGACTAACTGCTCTCCGATTAAATCCCGTTCTTCTGGATCAGCTTCTAGCTGATTAAATTACATCACACCAGATCATCTACTAGCTGATTACATCCCATAGCTCCGGATTCGCTACACTCCAAATATATCATGTTTTACTTGATCAGCTACTCTGTGTTTGAATCCCATCCCACTAGAGCAGCTTCTATCTGATTGAATCCCATCCCTCTGAATCAGCTAATCTCCGATTAAATACTGCCTGTCTGGATCAGCTATTTTTTGGATTAATGCCATCCCTCTGGATCAGCTATGTTGCGATTAAATCCGCTCCCTCTGGATCAGCTAATCTCCAATTAAATCACATCCCTCCAAATCAGCTACTCACTGATTGAAACCTGTCCGTCGGTATCAGCTACTCTCTGACTGAATCATGTCCTTCCGATTCAGCTAATCTCCGATTAAATCCCTTTTCTTAGGATCAGATCCTCCTGATTAACTCCCATCCAGCCGTATCAGCTATCTATGATTAATTCCCATCCCTCCAAATCAGCTACTTGATGATTAAATTCCATCCCTCCTGATCAGATATTCTCTGATTAAATCCCATCCCACTGGATCAGCTTCTCTCTGATAATGCCTTGTCCCTCTGGTTCAGCCAATCTCTGACTCAGTCTGCTTTCTCTGGATCAGCTACTCTCTGATTACCTCCCATCCCTCCATATCCACTACAATCCAATTATATACTGTGCCTCCGGATCTAACTACTCTCCAATTAAATCACATCCCTCCGGTTCTGCTACTCTCTGAAAGAATCCCTTCCCTCTGGATCAGCTCTTCTCTGATTGAATACTTTCCCTCCAGATCTGCTCCTCTCCAATTGAATCCCATCCATCTGCATCAGCTACGCTCAGATTAATTCCAATTCCTCCACATCATCTAATCTCCGATTAAAACCATTCCTCACCAGATCAGCTGTACTCTGATTAAATCCCATTCTAATGGTTTAGCTACTCTCCGATTAAATCCTGTCCCTCCAGATCAGCGATGCTCCAGTTAAATTCCATGCCTCTAGATTTAGCTAATCTCTGATTAAAACCCGTCCCTCCGGATCAGCTACTCTCCTATTAGCTAACATCCCTCCGGATCAGGTACTCTCTGTCTAAATCTCATCCCCTCAGATCAGCTGCCTCCGAATAAAGCCCTTTCCACCAGATCAGCTGTACTCTGATTAAGTCCAATCCTAACGGTTTAGCTACTCTCTGATTAAATCCCGTCACTCCGGATCAACTACTATCTGCTTAATTCCCATCCCTTAGGATGAGCTACTCTCCGATTAAATCCCGTCCCTCCGGTTCAGCTATTCTCTGACTCGAACTGCACCCGCCGGATCAGATACTCTCCGATTAAATCCCGTCCCTACATTTGAGCTTGTATCAAATTAAATCCCATCCCTCTGGATGAGCTAATTTCCAAATAAAACTAGTCTCACTGATCGTCAACTCTCCGATTAAAACTCTTCCCTCCTGATCAGCTAATCTCTGATTTTATCCTAACCCGCCAGATCAGCATACTCGGATTAAATCTCCTCTGTCTGGATCAGCTACTCTCTGATTAAATCCTGTACCTATGGATCAGCTAATCTCCGATTGAATCTCCATCCTCCAGATAATATACAAACTGACTGAAACCCGTCCCTCCGCATCAGCTACTCACTGACTGAGTCCCTTCACTCTGGAACAGCTACTCTCCGATTAAATCTCATCCTAACAGATTTGCTACTCTATGATTAAATCCCATCCCTCCGGATCAGCTACTCTCTGTTTAAATCCGATCCCTCCAGATCAGCTTCCCCAAATAAATCCCTTTCCACCAGATCAGCTTTAGTCAGATTAAATCCCATCCTAACGGAATAGCTAAGCTCCGATTAAATCCCGTCACTCCGGATCAGCTACTAGCTGATTAAATCGCATCCCTTTGGATCAGCTACTCTCCGAATATATATACCATCTCTCTGGATCATCTACTCTATGATTTAATGCCATCCCACGAGATCTGCTTCTATCTGATTGAATCCCATCCCTCTGGATCAGCTAGTCTCTTATTGAATCCCATCATTCTGGAACAGCTACTCTCCGATTGAATCCCGTCCCGACGGATCAGCTAATCTCCATTTGATTCTCAATCCTCAAGATCATACATGCTCTGATCGAATCCGGTCCTTCTGGATCAGCTACCCTCCGATTAGAACCCTTCCCTGCGGATCAGTAACGCTCCAATTAAATTGCATCCCTCTAGAATGTTTAAACCCTGAATAAATCCCATCCCTGTAGATCAGCTACTCTCTGATTAACTGACATCCCTCCGGATCAGCTACTCTCTATTTAAATCCCATCCCTCCGGATCAGCTGCCTCCGAATTAATCCCTTTCCACCAGATTTTCTGTACTCTGATTAACTCCCATCCAAACGGACTAACTACTCTCCGATTAAATCCCATCCTTCTGGATCAGCTACTAGCTGATTAAATTCCATCAAACCAGATCAGCTATTAGCTGATTACATCCCATCCCACCGGATTTGCTACACTCCGAATATATCACGTTTCACTTGATCAGCTACTCTGTGATTGAATCCCATCGCTCTGAATCAGCTAATCTCCGATTAAATACTGCCTGTCCGAATCAGCTATTTTTGGATTAATCCCGTCCCTCTGGATCAGCTATGCTGCAATTAAATCCGCCCCCTCCGGATCAGCTAATCTCCGATTAAATCACATCCCTCCAAATCAGCTACTCACTGATTGAAACCCGTCCGTCGGTATCAGCTACTCTCTGACTGAATCATTTCCTTCCGATTCATCTAATCTCCAATTAAATCCATTTTCTTAGGATCAGATCCTCTCTGATTAAATCCCATCCAGCCGTATCAGCTATTCTATGATTAATTCCCATCCCTCCGTATTAGCTAGTTGATGATTAAATTCCATCCCTCCTGATCAGATACTCTGATTAAATTCCATCCCACTGGATCAGCTTCTCTCTGATAATGTCTTGTCCCTCTGGTTCAGCCAATCTCTGACTCAGTCTGCTTTCTCCACATCAGCTACTCTCTGATCACCTCCCATCCCTCCATATCCACTACAATCCGATTTTATACTGTGCCTCCGGATCAGCTACTCTCCGATTAAATCCCATCCATCCAGTTCTGCTACTCTCTGAATGAATCCCTTCCCTCTGGATCAGCTACAATCTGATTGAATACCATCCCTCCGGATCAGCCCGTCTCCGATTCAATACTTTCCCTCCAGATCTGCTCCTCTCCGATTGAATCCCGTCCATCTGCATCAGCTACGCTCAGATTAATACCCATCCCTCCAGGTCATCTACTCTCCGATTAAATCCTGTCCCTCCCGTTCAGCTAATCTCTGATTCGGTCTGCTCCCTCCAGATCAGATACTCTCCGACAAAATCCCTTCTATCCAGTTGAGCTAATCTCAAATTAAATTCCGTCACTCTGGATGAGCTGATCTCCGATTAAATCTAGTCCATCAGATCGTCAACTCTCCGATTAAAACCCTTCCCTCTGGATCAGCTATTCTCCAATTATATCCCATCCCTCCGGATCCACATACTCTGATTAAGTCTCGTCTGTCTTGATCAGCTACTGTCCGATTAAATCCCGTCCGTCTGTATCAACTGCTCCAATTAAATTCCATCCCTCCGGTTCAGCTAATCTCTGATTAAAACCCGCCCCTCCAGATCAGCTACTCTCCAATTAATTGACATCCCTCTGGATCAGCTAGTCTCTGTTTAAATCCCATCCGTCTGGATCAACTGTCTCCGAATAAATCCCTTTCCACCAGATCAGCTGTACTCTGATTAAATCCCATCCTAATGGATTAGCTACTCTCTGATTAAATCCCGTCACTCTGGATCGGCTACTAGCTGATTAAGTCCCATCCCTCAGGATCAGCTACTCTCTGATTACTCCCATCCCTCCGGTTCAGTAAATCTCTGATTCGATCTGCTCCCTCCCGATCGGATACTCTCCAATTAAATCCCGTCCCTCCATTTGTTCTCATCTCAAATTAAATCCCGTCCCTCTGGATGAGCTAATCTCCAAATAAATCTAGTCTCACTGATCGTCAACTCTCTGATTAAATCTGTTCCCTCCGGATCAGCTACTCTCTGATTATATCCCATCCCTCCAGATTAGCATACACTGATTAAATTTCGTCTGTCTGAATCAGCTACTCTCTGATTAAATCCTGTGCTACAGATCAGCTAATCTCCAATTGAATCTCCATCCTCCAGATCAGCTAGTCTCTGATTGTATCCCATCCATCCGGATCAGCTACTCTCACTTTAAATCCCATCCCTCCAGATCCGTTGTCTCCGACTAAACCCCATTCCAACTGATCAGCTGCACTCCGTTTACATCCCATCCTAACGGATTAGCTACTCTCCGTTTAAATCCTGTCACTCCGGATCATCTACTTGCAGATTGATTCCCATCTCTCCGGATCAGCTACTCTCCGAATATATATCCCAACTCTCTGGATCATCTACTCTCTGATTAAATGCCATCCCACTAGAGCTGCTTCTATCTGATTGAATCCCATGCCTCTGGATCAGCTAGTCTCTGATTGAATCACATCACTAAGGAACAGCTACTCTCCGATTAAATCCCGTCCCTACGGATCAGCTAATCTCCAATTGATTCTCAATCCTCAAGATCATGCACTCTCTGATTGAATCCCGTCCTTCTGGATCAGCTAGTCTCCAATTAAAACCCGTCCCTCCAGATCAGTGATGCTCCAATTAAATTGCATCCCCCTAGATCAGTTAAACTCTTATTAAATCCCGTCCCTCCAGATCAGCTACTAGCTGATTAAATGCCGTCCCTCTGGATCAGCTATGCTGCGATTAAATCCTACCCCTCCGGATCAGCTAATCCCCGCTTAAGTCACATCCCTCCAAATCAGCTACTCACCGATTAAAACCTGTTCCTCGGTATCAGCTACACTCTGACTGAATCATGTCCTTGTGATTCAGCTAATGTCCGATTAAATCCTTTCTCTTGGGATCAGATTCTCTCTGATTAAATCCCATCCAGCCGGATCATCTATTCTATGATTAATTCCCATGCCTCTAGATGATCTACTCTACGCCTGAATCCCATCCCTCTAGATCAGCTACTATCCAATTAAGTCCCATCTCCCTAGTCTGCTAATCTCCGATTAAATCCCATTCCTCCGCATCAGCTAAGCTATGAATAAATCCCATCCCTCTGGATTAGCTACTCTCTAACTAAATCCCGTCCCTCCAGATCAGCTACTCTCTGATTAAATCCCATCCCTCCGGATCAGCTGCTCTGATTGACCCCAATCCCTTTGTTTCAGCTACTCTCTGATTGAATGCCATTCTTCCAGATCACTTACTTTCTGATTAACTCCCATCCCTCCTGATGACCTACTCTCTGATTGAGTCCCGTCCCTCCGTTTAAACTACTTTCCCATTAAATCCCGTCCCTCCGCGTCAGCTTATCTCTGATTGAAACACGTCATGCCGTATCAGCTATTATCCGATTGGTACCCTTCCCCCCGTTTCAGGTACTCTCCGACAGAATCGCGTCCCTCTGAATGACATACAGTCCGATTAAATCCCGCCCGAATGTTTCAGGTACTCTCTAATTAAATGCCATCCCTCCAGATCAGATAATCTCCAATTAAATCTTATACCTCCGGGTCAGCTACACTCTGATTAAATCCCATCCCTCCAGATCAGCTACTTTTCAATTAAATCACGTCCCTCCAGTTCAGCTAATCCCTGATTCTATCTGCTCCCTCTGGATCAGATACTATCTGATTAAATCCCGTCCCTCCAGGTGAGCTAATCACAAATTAAATTCCATCCCTCTGGATGAGCTAATCTCTGATTAAATCTAGTCTCTTGCATCGTCAACTCTCTGATTAAAACCCTTCACACTGGATGAGGTACTCTCCGATTATATCCCATCCCTCTTGAGCAGCATACTCTGATTAAATCTCATCTGTCTGGATCAACTACTCTCTGATTAAATCCTGTCCCTCAGCTGATCTCCAATTGAATCCCATCCTCCAGATCAGCTACTCTCTGATTAAGTTCTATCACTCTGGAACAGCTACTCTCCAATTAATTCCTATCCTAACAGATTAGCTACTCTCCGATTAAATCCTGTCCATCCAGATCAGCGAAGCTCCAGTTAAATTCCATCCCTTTAGATCAGCTAATCTCTGATTAAGACCCGTCCTCCAGATCAGCTAATCTCTGATTAATTGACATTCCTCCAGATCAGCTACTCTCCGATGAATCTCAACCCCCTGGATCAGCTACTCCCTGTTTAAAACCCATCCTTCCAGTTCAGCTGTCTTCGAATAAATCCCTTTCCACCAGATCAGCTGTACTCTGATTAAATCCCATCCTAAAGGAATAGCTACTCTCCGATTAAATCCCGTCACTCCGGATCAGCTACTAGCTGATTAAATCCCATCCCTCCGGATCAGCTAACCTCCAAATATATATCCCGTCTCTCTGGATCAACTAGTCTCTGACTGAATGTCATCACAGTAGAGCAGCTTTTATCTGATTGAATCCCATCCCTCTGGATCAGCTACTCTGATTGAATCCCATCACTCTGGAACTGCTACTCTCTGATCAAATCGAGTCCCTACGGATCAGCTACTCTCCAATTGAATCTCAATCCTGCAGATCATGTACACTCTGATTGAATCCCGTCCCTTCGGATTAGCGACGCTCCAATTAAATTCCATCCCTCTAGATCAGCTAATCCCTGATTAAAACCCATCCCTCCAGATTAGCTACTCTCTGATTAATTGACATCCCTCTGGATCAGCTACTCTCTGTTTAAATCCCATCCCTCCAGATAACTGCCTCCGAATAAATCCCTTTCCACCAGATCAACTGTAATCTGATTAAATCCCATCCTGATAGATTAGCTATTCTCCAATTAACTCCCGTCTCTCCAGTTCAGCTACTAGCTGATTAATTCCCATCCCTCTGGATCAGCTACTCTCCGAATGTCTATCCCATCTCTTTGGATCTTCTACTCTCTGAATGAATTCCATCCCACTAGAGCAGCTTCTATCTGATTGAATCTCATCCCTCTGGATCAGCGAATCTCCAATTAAATACCAGCTTTCCGGATCATCTACATTTCGAGTAATCCCATCCCTCTGGATCAGCTATGCTTTGACTAAATCCCATCCCTCTGGATGGGCTAATCTCCAGTTAAATCTAGTCTCTCATATCGTCAACTCTCTGATTAAAAGCCTTCCCTCCGGATAAGCTACTCTCTATATCCCATCCCTCCAGATCATCATACACTGATTAAATGTCATCTGTCCAGATCAGATACTCTCCAATTTAACCCCATCCCTACGGATCAGCCAATGACTCTCAATCCTCCAGATCACGTACACTCTGATTGAATCTTGTCCCTCTGGATCATCTACTCTCTGTTTAAATCCCATCCGTCCGGATCAGCTGCCTCTGAATAAATCCCTTTCCACCAGATCAGTCGTACTCTGATTAAATCCCATTTTAATGGATCAACTAATCTCCGATTAAATCCCGTCCCTCCAGTTCACTTACTAGCTGAGTAATTCCCATCCCTCTGGATCAGCTACTCTCAGAATGTCTATCCCATCTCTTTGGATCTTCTACTCTCTGAAAGAATTCCATCCCACTACAGCAGCTTCTATCTGATTGAATCCCATCCCTCTGGATCAGCGAATCGCCAATTAAAAACTGCCTTTCCGGATCAACTGCATTTCGAGTAATCCAGTCCCTCCAGATCAGCTATGCTGTGAGTACATCCCACCCCTCCGGATCAGCGAATCTCCGATTAAATCACATCCCTCCTAATTAGCTACACACCGATTGAAACCTGTCCCTCTGTATCAGGTCCTCTCTGATTGAATCATGTCCCTCCGACTCAGCTAATCTCCGATTAGATCTCTTCTGTTATGATCAGATCTTCTCTGATTAAATCCCATCAAGACGGATCAGCTATTTTATGATTAATTCACATGCCCCCGCATCAGTTACTCTACAAATTAAATCCCATCCCACTGGATCAGCTATTTGCTGATTAAATTCCATCCCTCCTGATCAGCTATTCGCCAATTAATTCCCATTCCTCCAGATAAGGTGTTCTCCGATTAAAACCCTTCGCTCCCTATCCACTACACTCTGATTATATTTTGTGCCTCTGGATCAGCTACTCTCCGATTAAATCCCATCCCTCCAGTTCTACTAGTCCCAAATTGAATCCCTTCCCTCTGGATCAGCTACACTCTGATAGAATACCATCCCTAAGGATCAGCTCCTCTCTGATTGATGCCCGTCCCTACGGATCAGCTGCCCTCCGATTAAATCCCATCCATCTAGATCAGCTAATCTCTGATTAAAATCTGTCCCTCCAGATCACCTACTCTCCAATTAATTGTCATCCCTAGGGATCAGGTACTCTCTAATTGAATCCCCTCTTTCTGCTTCAGTTAATCTCTGATTCGATTTGCGCCCTCCAGATCAGCTAGTCTACAATTAAATCCTTTCCCTCTTTATTATCTACTCTCCGATTAAATCCCGTCCCTCTGGTTCAGATAATCTCAGATTCGATCTGCTCCCTCCGGATCAGCTAGTCTATGATTAATTCCCTTCCCTCCGGCTGAGGTAATCTCCAATTAAATCCCGTCCCTCCGGATCAGCTATGCTGCGATTGAATCTCATCCTTCCGTATCAGCTAATCTACCATTAAATACCATCCCTCTGGATCAGCTACTGTCCGATTAAATCTCATCCCTCAGGATCAGCTAATCTCTGATTAAGTCACATCCCTCCAGATCAGCTACTCACCGATCGAAACCTGTCCCTCAACATCAGCTACGCTCCAATTAAATCCCGTCCCTCTGGTTCAGCTAATCTCTGATTCGATCTGCTTCCTCTGGATCAGCTAGTCTACGATTAAATCCCGTCACTCCAGTTGAGCTAATCTCCAATTAAATCCCGTCCCTCTGGATGGGCTAATCTCCAGTTAAATCTAGTCTCTCAGATCGTCATCTCTCTGATTAAAAGCCTTCCCTCCGGATAAGCTACTCTCTGATTATATCCCTTCCCTCCAGATCATCATACTCTGATTAAATGTCGTCTGTCCAGATCAGCTACTCTCCAATTAAACTCCATCCCCACGGATCAGCCAATGACTCTCAATCCTCCAGATCACGTACACTCGGATTGAATCCTGTCCCTCCGGATCATCTACTATCTGATTGAATCCCATCGCTCCGGATCGCTACTCTCTGATTGTATCCAATCACTCTGGATCAGCTACTCTCTGTTTAAATCCCATTCCTCCGGATCAGCTGCCTGTGAATAAATCCCTTTCCACCAGATCAGTTGTACTCTGATTAAATCCCATCTTAATGGATCAACTAATCTCCGATTAAATCCCGTCCATCCAGTTCACTTACTAGCTAATTAATTCCCATCCCTCTGGATCAGCTACTCTCAGAATGTCTATCCCATCTCTTTGGATCTTCTACTCTCTGAATGAATTCCATCCCACTAGAGCAGCTTCTACCTGATTGAATCCCATCCCTCTGGATCTGCGAATCTCCAATTAAATACCGCCTTTCCGGATCAGCTGCATTTCGAGTAATCTCGTCCCTCTGGATCAGCTATGCTGTGAGTAATTCCCACCCCTCCGGATCTGCGAATCTCCGATTAAATCACATCCCTCCTAATCAGCTACTCACCGATTGAAACCTGTCCCTCTGTATCAGGTCCTCTCTGATTGAATCATGTCCCTCCGACTCAGCTAATCTCTGATTAGATCTCTTCTGTTATGATCAGATCTTCCCTGATTAAATCCCATTAAGCCAGATCAGCTATTTTATGATTAATTCACATCCCCCCGCATCAGTTACTCTACACATTAAATCCCATCCCACTGGATCAGCTATTTGCTGATTAAATTCCAACCCTCCTGATCAGCTACTCTCCAATTAATTCCCATTCCTCCTGATCAGATATTCTACGATTAAATCCCTTCGCTCCCTATCCACTACACTCTGATTATATCCTGTGCCTCTGGATCAGATACTCTCCGATTAAATCCCATCCCTCCAGTTCTACTGGTCCCTGATTGAATCCCTTCCCTCTGGATCAGCTACACTCTGACTGATTACTATCCCTAAGGATCAACTCCTCTCCGATTGAATATTTTCCCTCTGGATCAGCTCCTCTCTGATTGATGCCCGTCCCTATGTTTCAGCTGCACTCCGATTAAATCCCATCAATCTAGATCAGCTAATCTCTGATTAAATCCCGTCCCTCCAGATCAGCTACTCTCCAATTAACTGTCATCCATACGGATCAGGTACTCTCTAATTGAATCCCCTCCTTCTGGTTCAGTTAATCTCTGATTCAGTTTGCGCCCTCCAGATCAGTAGTCTACGATTAAATCCTTTCCTTCTTTATCATCTACTCTCCGATTAAATCCCGTCCCTCTGGTTCAGATAATCTCAGATTCGATCTGCTACCTCTGGATCAGCTAGTCTATGGTTAAATCCCTTCCCTCCGGCTGAGGTAATCTCCGATTAAATCCTGTCCCTCCGGATCAGCTATGCTGCGATTAAATCCCATCCTTCTGGATCAGTCAATCTCCCATTAAATACCATCCCTCTGGATCAGCTACTGTCCGATTAAATCCCTTCCCTCAGCATCAGCTAATCTCCGATTAAGTCACATCCCTCCAGATCAGCTACTCACCGATTGAAACCTGTCCCTTCACATCAGCTACGCTCTAATTAAATCTCGTCCCTCCGGTTCAGCTAATGTCTGATTCAATCTGCTTCCACTGGATCAGCTAGTCTATGATTAAATCCCGTCGATCCAGATGAGCCAATCTCCAATTAAATCCCGTCCCTCTGGATAGGCTAATCTCCAGTTCAATCTAGTCTCTCGGATTGTCAACTATCTGATTAACAGCCTTCCCTCCGTATAAGCTACCCTCTGATTAAATCCCATCCCTCCAGATCATCATAAACTGATTAAATGTCGTCTGTCCAGATTAGACACTTTCCAATTAAACCCCGTCCCTACGGATCAGCCAATGAATCTCAATCCTCCTGATCATGTACACTCTGATTGAATCCCATCAGTCCGGATCGCTACTCTCTGATTGAATCCATTCCCTCTGGATCAGCTACTCTCTGTTGAAATCCCATCCCTCTGGATCAGCTGCCCCTGAATAAATGCCTTCCCACCAGATCAGTTGTACTCTGATTAAATCCCATCCTAATGGATCAACTACTCTCCGATTAAATCTCGTCCCTCCAGTTCAGTTACTAGCAGATTAATTCCCATCCCTCTGGATCAGCTACTCTCCAAATGTCTATCCCATCTCTTTGTATCTTCTACTCTCTGAATGAATTCCATTCCACTACAGCAGCTTCTATCTGATTGAATCCCATCCCTCTGGATCAGCGAATCTCCAATTAAATACCGACTTTCCGGATCAGCTACATTTCGAGTAATCTCGTCCCTCCGGATCAGCTATGCAGTGAGTAAATCTACAAATTAAGTCCCATCCCACTGGATCAGCTATTTGCTGATTAAATTCAATCCCTCCTGATCAGCTATTCTCCAATTAATTCCCATTCCTCCTGATCAGATATTTTCCGATTAAATCCCTTTACTCCCTATCCACTACACTCTGATTATATTTTGTGCCTCTGGATCAGCTACTCTCCGACTAGATCCCATCCCTCCAGTTCTACTAGTCGCTGATTGAATCCCTTCCCTCTGGATCAGCTACACTCTGATTGAATACCATCCCTAAGGATCAGCTCCTCCCCGATTGAATATTTTCCCTCCGGATCAGCTCCTCTCTGATTGATGCCCGTCCCTATGGATCAGCTACACTCCGAATAAATCTGATCAATCTAGATCAGCTAATCTCTGATTAAATCCCGTCCCTCCAGATCAGCTACTCTCCAATTAATTGTCATCCATACGGATCAGGTACTCGCTAATTGAATCCTCTCCTTCTGGTTCAGTTAATCTCTGATTCGATTTGCGCCATCCAGATCAATTAAATCCTTTCCCTCTTTATCATCTACTCTCCCATTAAATCCCATCCCACTGGTTCAGATAATCTCTGATTCGATCTGCTCCCTGCGGATCAGCTAGTCTATAATTAAATCCCTTCCCTCCAGCTGACGTAATCTCCGATTAAATCCCGTCCCTCCGGATCAGCTATGCTGGAATTAAATCTCATCCTTCCAGATCAGCTAATCTCCCATTAAATACCATCTTTCTGGATCAGCTACTGTCCGATTAAATCCCTTCCCTCAGCATCAGCTAATCTCCGATTAAGTTACATCCGTCCAGTTCAGCTACTCACTGATTGAAACCTCTCCCTCCGCATCAGCTATGCTCCAATTAAATCCAGTCCCTCTGGTTCAGCTAATCTCAGATTCGATCTGCTTCCTCTGGATCAGCTAGTGTACGATTAAATCCCGTCGCTCCAGTTGAGCTAATCTCCAATTAAATCCCGTCCCTCTGGATGGGCTAATCTCCACTTCAATCTAGTCTCTCGGATCGTCAACTCTCTGATTAAAAGCCTTCCCTCCGGATAAGCTACTCTCTGATTATATCCCATCCCTCCAGAACATCATACTCTGATTAAATGTCGTCTGTCCAGATCAGCTACTCTCCAATTAATCCCCATCCCTACGGATCAGCCAATGACTCTCAATCCTCCAGATCATGTACACTCTGATTGAATCCTGTCCCTCCGGATCATCTACTATCTGATTGAATCCCATCGCTCCGGATCGCTACTCTCTGATTGAATCCAATCCTTCTGGATCAGCTACAGTCTGTATAAATCCCATCCCTCTGGATCAGCTGCCTCTGAATAAATCCCTTTCCACCAGATCAGTTGTACTCTGATTAAATTCCATCCATTGGATCAACTACTCTCCGATTAAATCCCTCCAGTTCACTTACTAGCTAATTAATTCCCATCCCTCTGGATCAGCTACTCTCCAAATGTCTCTCCCATCTCTTTGGATCTTCTACTCTCTGAATGAATTCCATTGCACTAGAGCAGCTTCTATCTGATTGAATCCCATCCCTCTGGATCAGCGTATCTCCAATTAAATACCGCCTTTCTGGATCAGCTACATTTCGAGTAATCCCGTCCCTCCGGATCAGCTATGCTGTGAGTACATCCCACCCCTCCGGATCAGCTAATCTCCGATTAAATCACATCCCTCCTAATCAGCTGCTCACTGATTGAAACCTGTTCCTCTGTATCAGGTCCTCTCTGATAGAATCATGTCCCTCTGATTCAGCTAATCTCCGATTAGATCTCTTCTGTTATGATCAGATCTTCTCTGAATAAATCCCATTAAGCCGGATTAGCTATTTTATGATTAATTCACATCGCCCCGCATCAGTTACTCTACAAATTAAATCTATTCCCAATGGATCAGCTATTTGCTGATTAAATTCCAACCCTCCTGATCAGCTACTCTCCAATTAATTCCCATTCCTCCTGATCAGATATTCTCTGATTAAATCCCTTCCCTCCCTATCCACTGCACTCTGATTATATCCTGTGCCTCTGGATCAGCTACTCTCCGATTAAATCCCATCCCTCCAGTTCTTCTAGTGCCTGATTGAATCCCTTCCCTCTGGATCAGCTACACTCTGATTGAATACCATCCCTAAGGATCAGCTCCTCTCCGATTGAATATCTTCCCTCTGGATCAGCTCCTCTCTGATTGATCCTCATCCCTACGGATCAGCTACACTCTGATTAAATCCCGTCAATCTAGATCAGCTAATCTCTGATTAAATCCCGTCCCTCCAGATCAGCTATTCTCCAATTAATTGTCATCCCTGCGGATAATGTACTCTCTAATTGAAACCCTTCTTCTGGTTCAGTTAATCTCTGATTCGATTTGCGCCCTCCAGATCAGCTAGTCTACGATTAAATCCTTTCCCTCTTTATCATCTACTCTCCAATTAAATCCCGTCCCTCTGGTTCAGGTAATCTCTGGTTCGATCTGCTCCCTCCGGATCAGCTAGTCTATGATTAATTCCCTTCCCTCCGGCTGAGGTAATCTCCGATTAATTCCCGTTCCTCCGGATCAGCTATGCTGCGATTAAATCCCATCCTTCTGGATCAGTTAATCCCCCATTAAATACTATCCCTCTGGATCAGATACTGTCCGATTAAATCCCTTCCCTCAGGATCAGCTAATCTCCGATTAAGTCACATCCCTCCAGATGAGCTATTCACCGATTGAAACCTGTCCCTCCGAATCATCTACACTCCAATTAAATCCCGTCCCTCTGGTTCAGCTAATCTCTGATTCGATCTGCTTCCTCTTCATCAGCCAGTCTATGATTAAATCCCGTCGCTCCAGATGAGCTAATCTCCAATTAAATCCCATCCCTCTGGATGGGCTCATCTCCAGTTAAATCTAGTCTCTCGGATCGTCAACTCTCTGATTAAAAGGCTTCCCTCCGGATCAGCTACCCTGTGATTATATCCCATCCCTCCAGATCATCATACTCTGATTAAATGTCGTCTTTCCAGATCAGCTACTCTCCAATTAAACCCCATCCCTACGGATCAGCCAATGACACTCAATCCTCCAGATCACGTACACTCTGACTGAATCCTGTCCCTCCGGATCATCTACTCTCTGATTCAATCCCATTACTCTGGAAAAACTACTCTCCGATTCAAACCCATCCTAATGGATTGGCTACTTACTGATTGAATCTTGTCCCGCCGGATCAGCGATGCTCCAATTAAATTCTATCCCTCTTGATCAGCTAATCTCCGATTAAATCACATCCCTCCAAATCAGCTACTCACCGATTGAAACCTGTCCCTCCATATCAGCTACTCTCTGATTGAATCCCATCCCTCCGGTTCTACAACTCTCTGATTGAATCCCTTCCCTCTGCATCAGCTACACTCTGAGTGAACACCATCCCTCCGGATCAGCTCTTCTCCGATTGAATACTTTCCCTCAAGATCAGCTCCTCTCCGATTGAATTCCGTCTGTCCGGATCAGCTGTACTCTGATTAACTCCCATCAATCTGCATCAACTAATCTCAGATTAAATCCCTTCCCTCCAGATCAGCTAATCTCCAATTCATTGTCATCCCTCCGGATCAGGTACTCTCTGATTGAATCCCCTCTCTCCGGTTCAGCTAATCTCTGATTCGATCTGCTCCCTCCGGATCAGATACTCTCTGACTAAATCCCATCCCTCCAGTTGAGCTAATCTCCAATTAAAACCTGTCCCACTGGATGAGCTAATCTCCATTAAATCTAGTCTCTTGGATCGTCAACTCTCTGATTAAAACCCTTCCCTCTGGATCAGGTACTCTATGATTATATTCCATCCCTCCAGATCAGCATACTTTGATTAAATCTCATCTATCCGGATCAGCTACTCTCCCGATTTTATCCCGTCCCTATGGTTCAGCTAATCTCCGTTTGAATCTCAATCCTCCAGATCAGGTATGCTCTGATTGAATCCCATCCCTCCGGATCAGCTACTCTCTGATTAAATCCCATCACTCTGGAACATCTACTCTCCAATTAAATCCCATCCTAATGGATTAGCTACTCTCCAATTAATTTCTGTCCCTCCGGATCATTAACGCTCCAATTAAATTCCATCCCTCACAATCAGCTAAACTCTGATTAAATCCCATACCTCCAGATTGGTTACTTTCTGATTAATTGACATACCTCCGGATCAGCTTCTCTCTGATTGAATCCCATCCCTCCGGATCAGCAAGTCTCTGGTTTAAATCCCATCCCTCCAGATCAGGTGCCTCTGAATAAATCCCTTCCCACCAGATCAGCTGTACTCTGAATAAATCCCATCCTAACGGATTAACTACTCTCCGATTAAATCCCGTCCCTCCGGATTAGCTACTCTCTGATTAAATCCCATCACTCTGGAACAGCTACTCTCTGATTAAATCCCATCCTAACGGATTAGCTACTCTCCGATTAAATTATGTCCCTCTGGATCAGTGATGCTCCAACTAAATTCCTTCCCTCTAGATCAGCTAAACTCTGATTAAATCTCGTCCCTCCAGATCGGCTACTCTCTGATTAATTGACATCCCTCCAGTTCAGCAAGTCTCTGTTTAAAACCCATCCCTCCAGATCAGCTGCCTCTGAATAAATCCCTTCCCACCAGATCAGCTGTACTCTGAAGAAATCCCATGCTAATGGATTAACTACTCTCCGATTAAATACCGTCACTCCGGATCAGCTACTAGCTGAATAAATCCCAACCCTTAGGATCAGCTACTCTTCAATTATATCCCCTCTCTCTTTTTGAATCCTATCCCACCAGAGAACTTCTATCTGATTGAATCCCATCCATCTGGATCATTTAACCTCCGATTAAATACCACCCCTCCAGATAAGCTACTTTCCGATTAATCCCGTCCCTCCCGATCAGCAATGCTGTGAATAAATCCCACCCCTTCGACTCAGCTACTCTCCAATTAAATCACATCCCTCCAAATCAGCGACTCACTGATTGAAACCTGTCCCTCCATATCAGATCCTCTCTGATTAAATCCCATCCTGCCGGATCAGCAATTCTATGTTTAATTCTCTTCCCTCCAGATCAGCTACTCTCCGATTAATTCCCATCCCTCCATATCAGATACTTCTTGATTAAATTCCTGCCCTCCTGATCAGCCACTCTCCGATTAATACCCATTCCTGCAGATCAGATACTGTCCGATTAAATCCCGTCACACTAGATCAGCTTCTCTTAGGATCAGATCCTCTCTGATTAAATCCCATCCCACCAGATCAGCTACACTCTGATAAAATCCCATCCCTCCGGATCAGCTACTCTCCGATTAAATCCCCTTCCTCCGGTTTAGCTAATCTCTGATTTGATCTGCTTCCTCCGGATCAGCTAGTCTACGATTAAATCCCGTCCCTCCAGTTGAGCTAATCTCCAATTAAATCCCGTCCCTCTGGATTAGTTAATCTCCAATTAAATCCAGTCTCTCGGATCGTCAACTCTTTGATTAAAACCCTTCCGTCTGGATCAGCTACTCTCTGATTAAATCCCATCCTAAAGGATTAGCTACTCTCCAATTAAATCCCGTCCCACCAGCTCAGCTACTGTCTGATTAAATCCCATCTGTCCGGATCAGCTACTCTCCAATTAAATCCCGTCCCTACGGATCAGCCAAGCTCCGATTGATTCTCCATCCTCCAGATCAGGTACACTCTGATTGAATCCTGTCCCTCCAGATCAACTACTCTCTGATTCAATCCCACCACTCTGGAAAATCTACTTTCCGATTAAATCCCATCCTAACGGATTAGCTACTCTATGATTAAATCCTATCCCGCCGGATCAGCGATGCTCCAATTAAATTCTATACCTCTAGATCAGCTAATCTCCAATTAAATCCCGTCCCTCCAGATCAGCTACTCTCCGATTATGTGCCATCCCTCCGGATCAGCTACTCTCTGATTGACTCTCATCACTCCGGATCAGCTACTCGCTGTTTAACTCCCATCACTCCGGATCAGCTGCCTCTGAATAAATCCATTTCCACCGCATCAGCAGTACTCTGTTTAAATCCCATGTTAACGGATCAGCTACTGTCTGATTAAATCCCGTCTCTCTGGATCAGCTAATCTCTGAGTAAATACCGCCCCTCCGGATCAGCCACTTTCCAAGTAATCCCATCCCTCCGGATCACCTATGCTCTGATTAAATCCCCTTCCTCCGGTTTAGCTAATCTCTGATTTGATCTGCTTCCTCCGGATCAGCTAGTCTACGATTAAATCCCGTCCCTCCAGTTGAGCTAATCTCCAATTAAATCCCGTCCCTCTGGATTAGTTAATCTCCAATTAAATCCAGTCTCTCGGATCGTCAACTCTTTGATTAAAACCCTACCCTCTGGATCAGCTAATCTCTGATTAAATCACATCCCTCCAAATCAGGTGCTCTCTGATTGAAACCCGTCCCTCCGTATCAGCTACTCACTGATTAAATCCCGTCTCTCTGGACCATCTAATCTCTGATGAAATCCCGTCACTCTTGATAATCTATTCTCCGATTATATCCCGCCCTTTGAATCAGCTACTCTCTGATTAAATCCCGTCCATCCGGATCAGCTACTCTCCAATTAATTCCTATCACTCCGGATCACCTGCTCTCTGATTAAGTCCCATCTCTCCAGTTCAGCTAATCTCCGATTAAATCCCATCTCTCCGGATCATCTACTCACCGTATAAAGCCTGCCCCTCCGGATCAGCCACTGTCCATGTAAATCCCATCCCTCTGGATCACATATTCTCTGATTGAGTACAGACCCTCCGGAGCCGCTACATACCAATTGCAACCCATCCCTCCGATTCAGCTAATCTCAGATTAAATGCCATCCCTCCTTTTCAATGACTCTCTGATTAAATCCCGTCCCTCCATTTCAGCTAGACTCTGATTGAATCACTTCCCTCTGGATCAGCTATGCTCTGCTTTAAACCCGTCTCTCCGTTTCAGTTACTCTCTGATTGAATCGCAACCCTCTGGATCAGATACAGTCTGATTGAATCCCATTCTTCCATTTGAGGTACTCTCTGAATAAATCCCATCACTTCAGATCAGCTACTATTCGATTAAATCCCATCCCTCTGGATCAGCTAATCTAGGATTAAATCCCATCCCTCTGGATCAGCTACGCTCCAATTAAATCCCGTCCCTCTGATTCAGCCAAGCTCCAAATAATTCCCATCCCTCCAGATCAGCTACTCTCTGATTAAATCCAATCCCTCCATATAAGCATACTCTGATTAAATCTCATCTCTCCGGAATAGCTTCTCTCCAAATAAATCCCATCCCCCTGGATCAGCAACATTCCGATTGAATCTCATTCCTCCAGATCAACTACTCTCTGATTGAATCCCATCCCTCCATTTAAACTACTCACCAATTGAATCCAGTTCCTACGGATCAGTTAGTCTCTGGTTAACTACCATTCCTCTGGATCCGCTTCTCTTCAATTAAATCACGACCCTCCGTTTTAACTACTCTCCGATTAAATCCCGTCCTTCCATTTCAGGTAGTCTCTGATTGAATCCCGTCCCTCTAGATCAGCTAATATCTGTTTAAATGCCTTTTCTCCGGATCAGCTACTCTCCTATTAAATCACATCCCCCCAGATCAGCTACTATCTGATTGAATCCCCTCCCTCCGGAACAGCTACTCTCTGATTAAATCGCATCCCTCCAGATCAGTTAAGCTCCGATTAAATCCTCTCAGTCCGAATCAGCTACACTCTGACTGAGTCCCATTCCTCCGGATCAGCTAATGTCCGACTAAATCCTATCCATCCAGATCAGCTACTCTCCGATCAAATCCCGTCCCTCCGGATCAGCTACTCACTGATTAAATCCCATCCCCCCGGATCAGCTACTCTCTGATTGAATCCCTTCCCTCTGGGTCAGCCACTATCCAGTTAAATCCTATCCCTCTGGATCAGCTAATCTCTGAATAAATACCATCCCTCCGGATCAGCTACTCTCCAATTAAATCACTTCTCTTTGAATCTGATCCTCTCCGATTAAATCCCATCCCGGTGGATAGGCTATTCTCTGATAGTTCCTATTCCTTCAGATCATATGCACTCAGCTTAAATCCAATCCCGCCCAATGAGATACTCTCCAATTAAATCCCATCCTTTGGAATCAGCTACTCTGTGATTAAATCCCATCCATCTGTTTCAGCTGATATCCGGTCAAATCCTTTACCTCCGGATCAGCTAGTCTCCGATTGAATCTCATTCCTCCAGATAATCTACTCTCTGATGGTATCCCATCGCACTGGATCAGCTACGCTCTGATTGAATCCCATCCCTCCATTCCAGTTACTCTCTGACTGAAGCCCATTCTTCCGGACCAGAAAGTCTATGATTAAATAGCATCCCGCCGTTTCAGCTACTCTCCGACTAAATCTGGTCCCTAAGTTTCAGCTAGTCTCTGATTGAATCCCGCCCTTCCGTTTCAGGTACTCTCCAGTTGAATCACATCACACCAGATCAGCTATTCTCCGATTACATCCCATCCATCCGGATTAGCATACTTTAATTAAATCTCGTCTCTCTGGATCAGCTACTCTCTAATTAAATCCCGTCCCTTTGGATCAGCTAATATCCGATTAAACTCAATCCTCCAGGTCAGGTGCACTCTGATTGAATCCCCTCCCTCCAGATCAGCGATGGTACGATTAAATTCCAACCCTCTAGATCAGCTAAACTACCATTAAAACCCATCCCTCTAGATCAGCCACTCTCCGATTAATTGCCATGCCTCCGGATCAGCTACTCTCTGATTGAATCCCATTACTCTGGATCAGCTACTTTCTGTTAAAATCCCATCCATCCAGATCAGCTGCCTCTGAATAAATCCCATTCCACCGGATCAGCTGTATTCTGATTAAATCCCCTCCTAACGGATCAGCTACACACTGATTATATCCCATCCTTCCAGATCAGCAACTCTCCGATTAAATCCCGTCCCTTTGGTTCAGCTAATCTCTGATTAGATCTTCTCCCTCTGGGTCAACTAGTCTACGATTAAGTTCCATCCCTCTGGTTCAGATAATCTCTGATTCGAACTGCTTCCTCCGGATGAGCAAGTCTACGATTAAATCCTGTCCCTCCAGTTGAGCTAATTGCCAGTTAAATCCCGTCCCTCTGGATGAGCTAATCTCCAATTAAATCTAGTCTCTTGGATCATCAACTCTTTGATTAAAACCCTTCCCTCAAGATTTGCTACTCTCTGATTTTATCCCATCCCTCCACATCATCATACTCTGATTAAATCTCGTCTGTCCGGATCAGCTACTCTCCAATTAAATCCCGTCCCTATGGATCAGCCAATCTCCGATTGAATCTCAATCTTCCAGATCAGGTACAATCAGATTGAATCCTGTCCCTCCGGATCAGCTACTCTCTGATTCATTTCCTCACTCTGGAACTTTCTACTCTCCGATTCAATCCCATCCTAACGGATTAGTTACTCTCTGATTAAATCCCATCCCATCGGATTAGCGATGCTCCAATTAAATTCTATCCCTCTAGATCAGCTAATCTCCGATTGGCAAGTCTATGATTAAATCGCATCCCGCCATTTCAGCTACTCTCCGACTAAATCCGGTCTCTATGTTTCAGCTAATCTCTGATTGAATCCTGCCCCTCCGTTTCAGGTACTCTCCTATTGAATCATGTCACACCGGATCAGTTACTCTGAGATTAAATCCCATCCTTCCGGATCAGCTGCTCTCCAATTAGATCCCATCCATCTGGATTAGCATACTTTAATTAAATCTCATCTCTTCGGATCAGCTCTCTGATTAAATCCCGTCCCATCGGATTAGCGATGTTCCAATTAAATTCTATCCCGCTAGATCAGCTAATCTCCGATTAAATCCTGTCCCTCCAGATCAGCTACTCTCTGATTATGTGCCATCCCTCCAGATCAGCTACTCTCTGATTGAATCCCATTGCTCCAGATCAGCTACTCGCTGTGTAAATCCCATCCCTCCGGATCAGCTGCCTCTGAATAAATCCATTTCCACCGGATCAACTGTACTCTGACTAAATCCCATCCTAACAGATTAGCTACCCACCGATTAAATCCCATCCCTCCGGATCAGCTACTGTCTGATTAAATCCCTTCTCTCCGGTTCAGCTACTATCTGATTGAATCCCATCCCATCAGTGCAGCTTCTATCTGATTGAATTCCATCCCTCTGGATCAGCTACTTTCCGAGTAATCCCGTCCCGCTGGATCAGCTATACTCCGATTAAATCACATCCCTCCAAATCAGGTGCTCACCGATTGAAATCCCTCCCTCCGTATCAGCTATTCTCTGATTGAATCATGTCCCTCTGATTCAGCTACTCTTCGATTAAATCCCGTCTCTCTGGATCATCTAGTCTCTGATGAAATCCCGTCACTCTTGATCATCTACTCTCCGATTATATCCCGTCCCTTCGAATCAGCTGCTCTCTGATTAAATCCCGTCCATCCGGATCAGCTACTCTCCAAAAACATCCCATCACTCCGGATCACCTGCTCTCTGATTAAGTCCCATCTCTCCAGATCAGCTAATCTCCGATTAAATCCCATCCCCCCAGATCATCTACTCACCGAATAAAGGCCATCCCTCCGGATCAGCCACTCTCCATTTAAATCACGTCTCTCTGTATCAGCTACTCTCTGATTGAATCCCATCCCATCAGAGCAGCTTCTATCTGATTGAATCCAATCCCTCTGGATCAGCTAATCACCAATTAAATAGCATCTCACCGGATAAGCTACTTTCCAATTAATCTCCTCCCTCCGGATCAGCTATGCTGCGATTAAATCCCATTTTTCTGGACCAGCTAATCTCCGATTAAATCACAACTCTCCAGCTGAGCTAATCACCAATTGAAACATCTCCCTCCATATCAATACTCTCTGATTGAATCACATCCCTCCGATTCAGCAACTCTCCGATTAAATCCCTTCTCTTACTATCAGATCCTCTCTGATGAAATCCCATCCCGCCATATCAGCTATTCTATGATTAATTCCCATCCCTCTGTATCAGCTACTCTCCGATTAAATCCCATCCCGCCGGATCAGCTACTCGCTGATTAAATCCCATCCATCCGGATCAGCTACTTTCTGATTAATCCTGTCCCTCCGGATCAAATATGCTGCGATTAAATCCTATCCTTCTGGATCAGCTATTCTCCGATTACATCACATCCCTCCAATTAGCCTCTCATCGATTGAATCCTGTCCCTCCGTATCAGCTACTCTCTGACTGAATCACATCCCTCCGATACTGCTACTCTCCAATTAAACCCCTTCTCTTAGGATCAGACCCTCTCTGATTAAATCCCATCCCACCAGCACAGCTACTCTCTGATTAAATCCCGTCCCTCTGGATCAGCTACGCTCCAATTGAATCCCGTCTCTCCAGATCAGCTACACTCCGATTAAAACCCATGCCTCTAGATGAGCTAATCTCCAATAAAATCCCGTCCCTCCAGGTCAGCTACTCTCCGATTAATTGCCATCCCTCTGGATCAGCTACTCTCTGTTTAAATCCCATCCCTTCGGATCAGCTACCTCCGAATGAATCCCATTTCACAGGATCAGCTGTACTCTGATTAAGTCCGATCCTAATGGATTAGCTCCTCTCCAATTAAATCCCATCCCTCTGGATCAGCTAGTCTCCGATTACATCCCATCTGTCTGTATCAGCTACACTCTGATTCAATCTGATCCCTCTAGAACAGATACTCTCCAATTAAATCCCTTCCCTCCAGTTGAGCTAATCTCCAATTAAATCCCGTCCCTCTGGATGAGCTAATCTCCGATTAAATCTAGCCTCTCGGATCATCAACTCTCCAATTAAAACCCTGCCCTCCAGATCAGCTACTCTCCGATTATAACCCATCCCTCCAGATCAGCATACTCTGATTAAATCTCGTCTGTCCGGATCAGCAACTCTCCGATTAAATCCTGTCTATATGGATCAGCTAATCTCCAATTGAATCTCAATCCTCCAGATCAGGTACACTCTGATTGAATCCTGTCTCTCCAGATCAGAGACGCTACGATTAAGTTCCATCCCTCTAGATCAGCTAAACTAACATTAAATCCCGTCCCTCCAGATGAGCCAGTCTCAAATTAATTGCCATGCCTCCGGATCAGCTACTCTCTGATTGAATCCCATCCCTCTGGATCAGCTACTCTCTGTTTAAATCCCATCCCCCTGGATCCGCTGCCTCCGAATAAATCCTATTCCACTGGATCAGCTGTTCTCTGATTAAATCCCATCCTAACGGATTAGCTACTCCCAAATTAAATGCCGTCCCTCCGGATCAGCTACTAACTGATTAAATCCCATCCCTCCGAATCAGCTGCTCTCCAATTAAATCCCTTATCTCTGGATCAGCTACTCTCCGATTGCATCCCATCTGGCCAGATCAGCTTCTATCTGATTGAATTCCAAACCTCTGGATCAGCTAATCTCCGATTAAATACCAACCATCCGGATTAGATATTTTCTGCTTAATCCTGTCCCTCTGGATCAGCTATGCTGCAATTTCCGATTAATCCCGTCCCTCCGGATCAGCAAGTCTACAATTAAATCGAGTCCCGCCATTTCAGCTACTCTCTGACTAAATCTGATCCCTATGTTTCAGCTAGTCTCTGATTGAATCCCGCCCTTCCATTTCAGGTACTCTCCGATTGCATCACATCACACCGGATCAGCTACTCTCAGATTAATCCCATCCATCCAGATTAGAATACTTTAAGTAAATCTCGTCTCTCTGGATCAGCTACTCTCCAATTAAATCCCGTCCCTATGGATCAGCTAATCTCTGATTAAATTCAAGCCTCCAGATCAGGTGCACTCTGATTGAATCCCCTCCCCCTGGATCAGCGATGCTACGATTAAATTCCATCCCTCTAGATCAGCTAAACTACCATTAAAACCCGTCCCTCCAGATCAGCCACTCTCTGATTAAATGCCATGCCTCCGGATCAGCTCTGATTAAATCCCGTCCTATCGGTTCAGCTAATCTCTGATTCGAATTGCTCCATCTGAATCACCTACTCTCCGATTATTTCCCGTCCCTCCGGCTGAACTAATCTCTGAATACCTCCCTTCCCTCTGTATCAGCTACTTTCCGATTAATCCCATCCCTTCGGATCAGCTAATCTCTGATATTATCCCGTCCCTCTGGATAAGCTACTCTCCAATTGAAGCAGGTCCCTCCGAATCAGCTTCTCTCTGATTAAATTCCCTCGCACCAATTCTGCTAATCTCGGTTCCAATCTGCTCCCTCCGGATCAGCTACACTCCGATTAAGTCCCCTGCCACCAGATGCGGTAATCACTGATTAAATCCCATCTCTCAGATCATCTACTCTCCGATTAAACCCAGACCCTCCAGATCACCTAATCTCCGATTATAACCAGTCCCTCCGGTTCAGCTAATTTCTGATTCAATTTGCTATCTCTGAATCAGCTACTTTCTAATTAAATCCCGCCCCTCCGGCTGAGCTAATCTCCGATTAAATCCCATCCCTCCAGATCAGCTAATCTATGACTAAATCCCATCCCTCCAAATCAGCTAATCTCCGATTAAATTCCGTTCCTCCGGATCAGCTACACACTGATTGATTCTCGTCTCTCTGGATCAGCTACTCTCCAATTGAATCACATCCCTCCGAATCAGCTGCTCTCTGATTAAATCCCAACCCTCTGATTCACCTAATCGTGGATTCAATCTGATCCCACTTTAATCACCGATTAAATCCCGTCCCTACTGCTGAGCTGAACTCTGATTAAATCATATCCCTCTGGATCAGCAACTCTGTGATTAAATCCCATCCTTCCGGATCAGCTGAACTCCGATTAAATCGCCTCCCCCCAGATCAGATGATCTCTGATTAAATCCCATCCCTTCAGATCAGCTAGTCACCGATTGAAACCTGTCCATCGGAATCAGCTACTCTCTGAATAAATCCCATTCCACCGGATCAGCTACTCTAAGATTAAATCCTCTCGCACCGGATCAGCTACTCTCCGTTTAAATGCCATCCCTCCGGATCATCTACACTCTGATTAAATCCCCTCCCTCTGCATCACCTAGTCTCAGATTGATTGACATACCTATGGATCAGCTACTCTCCCATTCGTCTGCATCAGCTACTCTTCAACTGAATCCAGTCCCTCTGGATCAGCTATGCTCCAATAAATCCAATCCCTCTAGATTAGCTAATCTCCAATTAAATCCCGTCACTCTAGATCAGCTGCTCTCCGATTAATTGCCATTCCTCCGGATCAGCTATGCTCTGATTGAATCCCATCCCTCCATATCAGCTACGCTCCATTTAAATCCCATCCCACTGCATCAGCTTCGTTCCGAATAACTCCCGTCCATCAGAATCACCGACTCGCCAAATAATTCCCATCCTTCTGGATCATATAGGCTCTGATTGAATCCCATCTTTACAGATCAGCTAATCTCTCGCTAAATCCCTTCCCTCCAGATCAGCAAGTCTACAATTAAATCGAGACTCGCCATTTCAGCTACTCTCTGACTAAATCCGATCCCTATGTTTCAGCTAGTCTCTGATTGAATCCCGCCCTTCCATTTCAGGTACTCTCCGATTGCATCACATCACACCGGATCAGCTACTCTCAGATTAATCCCATCCATCCAGATTAGAATACTTTAAGTAAATCTCGTCTCTCTGGATCAGCTACTCTCCAATTAAATCCCGTCCCTATGGATCAGCTAATCTCTGATTAAATTCAAGCCTCCAGATCAGGTGCACTCTGATTGAATCCCCTCCCCTTGGATCAGCGATGCTACGATTAAATTCCATCCCTCTAGATCAGCTAAACTACCATTAAAACCCGTCCCTCCAGATCAGCCACTCTCTGATTAAATGCCATGCCTCCGGATCAGCTCTGATTAAATCCCGTCCTACCGGTTCAGCTAATCTCTGATTCGAATTGCTCCATCTGAATCACCTACTCTCCGATTATTTCCCATCCCTCCGGCTGAACTAATCTCTGAATACCTCCCTTCCCTCTGTATCAGCTACTTTCCGATTAATCGCATCCCTTCGGATCAGCTAATCTCTGATATTATCCCGTCCCTCTGGATAAGCTACTCTCCAATTGAAGCAGGTCCCTCCGAATCAGCTTCTCTCTGATTAAATTCCCTCGCACCAATTCTGCTAATCTCGGTTCCAATCTGCTCCCTCCGGATCAGCTACACTCCGATTAAGTCCCCTGCCACCGGATGCGGTAATCACTGATTAAATCCCATCTCTCGGATCATCTACTCTCCGATTAAACCCAGACCCTCCAGATCACCTAATCTCCGATTATAACCAGTCCCTCCAGTTCAGCTAATTTCTGATTCAATTTGCTACCTCTGAATCAGCTACTTTCTAATTAAATCCCGCCCCTCCGGCTGAGCTAATCTCCGATTAAATCCCATCCTCCAGATCAGCTAATCTATGACTAAATCCCATCCCTCCAAATCAGCTAATCTCCGATTAAATTCCGTTCCTCCGGATCAGCTACACACTGATTGATTCTCGTCTCTCTGGATCAGCTACTCTCCAATTGAATCACATCCCTCCGAATCAGCTGCTCTCTAATTAAATCCCAACCCTCTGATTCACCTAATCTTGGATTCAATCTGATCCCACTGGATCAGCTACTCACCGATTAAATCCCATCCCTACTGCTGAGCTGAACTCTGATTAAATCATATCCCTCTGGATCAGCAACTCTGTGATTAAATCCCATCCTTCCGGATCAGCTGAACTCCGATTAAATCGCCTCCCCCCAGATCAGATGATCTCTGATTAAATCCCATCCCTTCAGATCAGCTAGTCACCGATTGAAACCTGTCCATCGGAATCAGCTACTCTCTGAATAAATCCCATTCCACCGGATCAGCTACTCTAAGATTAAATCCTCTCGCACCGGATCAGCTACTCTCCGTTTAAATGCCATCCCTCCGGATCATCTACACTCCGATTAAATCCCCTCCCTCTGCATCACCTAGTCTCAGATTGATTGACATACCTATGGATCAGCTACTCTCCCATTCGTCTGCATCAGCTACTCTTCAACTGAATCCAGTCCCTCTGGATCAGCTATGCTCCAATAAATCCCATCCCTCTAGTTTAGCTAATCTCCAATTAAATCCCGTCACTCTAGATCAGCTGCTCTCCGATTAATTGCCATTCCTCCGGATCAGCTATGCTCTGATTGAATCCCATCCCTCCGTATCAGCTACGCTCCATTTAAATCCCATCCCACTGCATCAGCTTCATTCCGAATAACTCCCGTCCATCAGAATCACCGACTCGCCAAATAATTCCCATCCTTCTGGATCATATAGGCTCTGATTGAATCCCATCTTTCCAGATCAGCTAATCTCTCACTAAATCCCTTCCCTCCGGATCAGCTTCTATCCGATTGACTCCCATCCATCTGGATCAGCTAATCTCCGATTAAATACCATCCCTCCTGATCAGAATCTCTCCAATTAATCCCTTCTCTTTGGATCAGATACTCTCTGATTAAATCCCATCCAGCTGGATCAGCAGCTCTCCGATTAAATCCTGTCACTCCAGATCAGCTACACATTGATTAAATGCCATCCCTCTGGATCAGCTGCTCTCTGATTAAATCTTATCTCTCCAGATCAGCTACTCTCCAATTAAATCCATTATCTTCGGATCAGATGCTCACCTGATTAAAGTCCAAACTGCCGGATCAGTAACTCTCCAAATATTATCCATCCATATGTATTAGATACTCTCCTGTTCAACCCCATCCCGCCGGATCAGTGATGCCCTGATTAAATATTGTCGCTCCGGATCAGCTCCGCACTGATTAAATCACGTCCCTCCAGATCAGCGACTTTCCAACTGAATAACAAACGTCTGAATCAGCTGCTCTCCAATTAAATCCCTTCCCTCCAATTCACCGAATCTCAGATTCACTCTGATCACTCCGGATCAGCTGCTCTCCGATTAAATCCCGTCCCTGTGGATCAGCAACTCTGCAATTAAATCCCGTCCCTACCTTTAAGCTAAACTCCGATTAAATCATGTCCCTCCAGATCATCTACGCTCCGATTAAATCCCATCCCTCTGTTTCAGCTAGTCTCAGATTGATTGACATACCTCCGGATCAGCTACTCTCTGCTTAAATCCCCTCCCTTTTGATCATCTACGCTCTGATTAAATCCGTGCCTCAGTATCAGCTTCACTCCGATTAAATCCCATTCGTCCGTATCAGCGACTCTCTGATTAAATCACATCCCTGTGGATCAGCTATTCTCTGATTAACTGCCATTCCTCTGGATCCGCTACTCTCCAATTAAATCCCGACCTTCCATTTTAACTACTCTCCGATTAAATCCCGTCCTTCCATTTCAGCTAGTCTCTGATTGAATCCCGTCCCTCTAGATCAGCTAATATCCATTTAAATGCCCTTTCTCCGGATCAGCTACTCTCTGATTAAATTACATCCCTCCAGATCAGCTACGCTCCGATTAAATCCCCTCACTCAAGATCAGCTACGCTCCAAATAAGTCCCATTCCTCCGGATCAGCTACTGTCCGACTAAATCCAATCCATCCGGATCAGCTACTCTCCGATCAAATCCCGTGCCCTCCGGATCAGCTACTCGTCGATTATATCCCGTCCCCCCAAATCAGCTACACTGCAATTGAATCCCTTCCCTGTGGGTCAGCTACTATTCGATTAAATCCTGTCCCTCCGGATCAGCTAATCTCTGAATAAATACCATCCCTCCGGATCAGCTACTCTCTGATTAAATCACTTCTCTTCGAATCTGATCCTCTGTGATTGAATCCCATCTCGGCGGATAGGCTACTCTCCGATAATTTCCATTTCTCCAGATCATATACACTCCAATTAAAGCCAATCCCGCCCAATGAGATACTCTCCGATTAAATCCCATCCATCTGGTTCAGATGAAATCTGGTTAAATCCTGTTCCTCCGGATCAGCTAGTCTCCGATTGATTCTCATTCCTCCAAATAATCTTCTCTCTGATCGTATCTCGTCATACTGGATCAGCTACACTCTGATTGAATCCCATCCCTCCGTTTCAGTTACTCTCTGACTGAAACCCATTCCTCTGGATCAGCTCCTCTCTGATTAAATCCCATCCCTCCAGAGCAGCAAGTCTATGATTAAATCGCATCCCACCATTTCAACTTCTCTCTGACTAAATCCGGTCCTATGTTTCAGCTAGTCTGTGATTGAATCTCACCCCTCCGTTTCATTTACTGTCCAGTTGAATCACATCACACCATTTCAGCTACTCTGAGTTTAAATCCCATCCATCCAGATTAGCATACTTTAATTAAATCTCGTCTCTCCAGATCAGCTACTCTCCAATTTAATCCCGTCCCTATGGATCAGCTAATCTCCGATTAAACTCAATCCTCCAGATAAGTTGCACTCTGATTGAATCCCCTCCCTCCGGATCAGTGACGCTATGATTAAATTCCATCCTTCTAGATCAGCTAAACTACAATAAAAACCCGTCCCTCCAGATCAGCCACTCTCCGATTAATTGCCATGCCTCCAGATCCGCTACTCTCTGATTGAATCCCATCCCTCCAGATCAGCTGACTCCGAATATATCCCATTCCACCGGAACAGCTGTATTCTGATTAAATCCCATCCTAACAGATTAGCTACTCTCCAATTAAATGCCGTCCCTCCGGATTAGCTATTAGCTGAATAAATCCCATCCGTCCAGATCAGCTACTCTCTGATTGCATCCCATTCCACGAGAGCAGCTTTTAACTGATTGAATCCCATCTCTCTCGATCACCAATCTCCGATTAAATAACGCCCTTCCGGATTAGCTAGTTTCCAATTAATCCCGTCCCTCCAGTTCAGCCATGGTGCAATTAAATCCCATTCCTCCGGATCAGCTAATCTCCGATTAATTCACATCCCTCCAAATCAGCTAATCATCGATTGAAAGCTCTCCCTCCATATCAGCTACTTTCTGATTGAATCATGTCCCTCCGATTCAGCTACTCTCCGATTAAATCCCTTCTCTCAGGATCAGATCCTCTCTGATTAAAACCCAAACAGCCAGATCAGCTATTCTATGATTAATTCCCATCCCTCCGTATCAGATACTCTCTGATTAAATCCCGTCCCACCAGATCAGCTACTCTCTGATTAAATGCCATCCCTCCGGATCAACTACTCTCTGATTAAATCCCGCCCCTCCATATCAGCTACTCTCTGATTAAATCCCGCCCCTCCATATCAGCTACTTTCCGATTAATCCAATCCCTTCTGATCGGCTAATCTCCGATTATATACCGTCCCTCTGGATACGCTACTCTCCAATTGAAGCATGTCCCTCCGAATCAGCCTCTCTCCAATTAAATCCCGTCCCTCCAATTCTGCTAATCTCGGATTCAATCTGCTCCCTCCGGATCTACTACACTCCAATTAAATCCCCTCCCTCCGGATGATCCATTCACTGATTAAATTCCGTCTCTCGGATCATCTACTCTACGATTAAAACCAGTCCCTCCAGATCAGTTAATCTCCGATTATATCCAGTCCCTCCGGTTCAGCTAATTTCTGATTCAATTTGCTCCCTCTGGATCAGCTACTCTCCAATTAAATCTGGTCCCTTTGGATAAGCTGCATTCTGATAGAATCTCATTCCTCTGGATTAGCTACTCTCTGACTGCATCGGTTCTCTCTGGATCAACTACACTCCAATTGAATACCATCCCTCCGGTCAGGTAATCTCTGATTGACACCAATCCCTCCATTTCAACTACTCACCACTTGAATCCAGTTCCTCCAGATCAGCTCTCTCTGATTAACTCCAATTCCGCCAGATCAGCTACTCTCCAATAAAATCCTGTCCCTCCGTTTCAACTACTCTCCGATTGAATCCCGCCCCTCCGTTTCAGGTACTCTCACTTTGATTCCCATCCCTCCAGATCATCTACTTTCCGATTAAATCCCGTCCTCCAGATTAGCTACACTCCAATTAAATCCCATCCCTCATAATCAGCTATGCTCTGATTAGATCCCATTCCTCCAGATCAGCTACTCTCTGATTAAGTCCCGTACCCCCGGATCAGCTATTTGCTGATTAAATCACGTCCCTCCGGGTCATCTACTCTCAATTAAATCCCTTCCCTCTGGACCAGCTACTCTCCAATTAAATCCAGTCCCCACTCATCAGCTACTTGTCATTTAAATCCCATCCCTCTGGATCAGCTCCACTCCAACTGACTCCCGTCCCTCCAGATCAGCTCCTCTCCGATTGAATACTTTCCCTCCAAATCAGGTCCTCTCCGATTGAATCTCATCCCTCCGGATTACCTACATTCAGACTAAAACCTATCCCTCTTGATTAGTTAATCTCCGATTAAATCCCGTCCCTCCAGATCAGCTACTCTCCGATTAATTACAATCCCTCCGGATCAGCTACTCTCTGATTGAATCCCATCTCTCTGGATCAGCTACTCTCTGTTTAAATCCATTCCCTTCGGATAAGCTACCTCCGAATAAATCCCATTCCACTGGATCAGCTGCTCTCCGATTAAATCCCGTCCCTCTGGATCAGTTACTCTCCGATTAAATCCCGTCCCTTCCTTTAAGCTAAACTCCGATTAAATCATGTCCATCCAGATCAGCAACTCTGCGATTAAATCCCATCCTTCCAGTCAGCTAATCTCCGATTAAATCCCATCCCTCCAGATCAGCAAATCTCCGATTAAACCCCACCCCTCCAGATCAGCTTGTCACCGATTGAAACCTGTCCCTCCAACTCAGCTACTCTCTGAATAAATCCCATTACACCGCATCAGCTACTCTAAGATTGAATCCCATTCCTCCGCATCAGCTGCTCTCCATTTAAATGCCATCCCTCCAGATCATCTACGCTCCGATTAAATCCCATCCCTCTGTTTCATCTAGTCTCAGATTGATTGACGTACCTCCGAATCAGCTACTCTCTGCTTAAATCCCGTCCCTTTGGATCATCTACGCTCTGATTAAATCCCGCCCCTCCATTTCAGGTACTCTCCAATTTAATCACATCACACCGGATCAGCTACTCTCAGATTAAATCCCATCCATCCGGATTAGCATACTATGATTAAATCTCCTCTCTCCGGATCAGCTACTCTCCGATTGCATCCCATCCCACCAGAGCAGCTTCTATATGATTGAATCCAATCCCTCTGGATCAGCTAATCACCGATTAAATACCATCCCACTGGATAAGCTACTTTCCAATTAATCCCCTCCTTCCATATCAGCTACTCTCTGATTGAATCATGCCCCTCCGATTCAGTTACACTCTGATTAAATCTCATCTCTTAGTATCAGAATCTCTCTGATTAAATCCCATCCAGCCGGATCAGCTATTCTATGATTAATTCCCATCCCTTGGTATCAGCTATTCTCCGATTAAATCCCATCCCGCCAGATCAGCTACTCGCTGATTAAATCCCATCCATCCAGCTCAGTTACTTTCTGAATAATCCTGTCCCTCCAGATCAGCTATGCTGCTATTAAATCTCATCCTTCCGGATCAGCTAATCTCCCGTTAAATACCTTCCCTCTGGATCAGATGCTCCCGGATTAAATCCCATCCCACTGGATCAGCTAATCTCCGATTAGCTCACATTCCTCCAGATTAGCCGCTCAATGATTGAATCCTGTCCCTCCATGTCAGCTACTCTCCGACTGAATCACATCCCGCCGATTCTGCTACTCTCCGATTAAACCCCTTCTCTTAGGATCAGATCCTCTCCGATTAAATCCATCCTGCCAGAACAGCTACTCTCTGATTAAATCGAATCAGCAACGCACTGATTGAATCTCATCCCTCTAGATCAGCTAATCTCCAATTAAATCCCGTCCCTCCGGGTCAGCTACTCTCCGATTAATTGCCATTCCTCTGGATCAGCTACTCTCTGATTGAATTCCATCCCTCCGGATCATCTACTCTCTGTTTAAATCCAATTGCTTCAGATCAGCTACCTCCGAATGAATCCCATTCCAACGGATCAGCTGTACTCTGATTAAATCCGATCCTAACGGATTAGATACTCTCTGATTAAATCCCGTCCCTCTAGATCAGCTGCTAACTGATTAAATCCCCTCCCTCCGGATCAGCTAGTCTCCGATTAAATCCTGTCTCTCTGGATCAGCTAATCTCCGATTGAATCTCAATCCTCCAGATCAGGTACACTCTGATTGAATCCATTCCCTCCAGATCAGCAACGCTATGTTTAAATTCCATCCCTCTAGATCAGCTAAACTAACATTAAATCCCGTCCCTCCAGATCAGTCACTCTCCAGTTAATTGCCATGCCTCCGGATCAGCTACTATCTGATTGTCTCCCATCCATCCTGATCACCTACTCCGAATAAATCCCACTCCACCAGATCAGCAGTACTCTGATTAAATCCCATCATAACGGATTAGCTACTCCCCAATTAAATGTCGTCCCTCCGGGTCAGCTATTAGCTGATTAAATCCCAGCCCTCCGCATCAGCTACTCTCCGATTGCATCCCATCCGACCAGAGCAGCTTCTATCTGATTGAATCCCATCCCTCTGGATCAGCTAATCTCCGATTAAATACCACCCCACCGGATTAGCTACTTTCCGATTAATCCCATCCCTCCGGATCAGCTATGCTGCAATTAAATCCCATCCCTCCGGATCAGCTAATCTCCGATTAATTCACATCCATCCAAATCAGCTACTCACCAATTGAAACCTCTCCCTCCGTATCAGCTACTCTCTGATTGAATCATTTCCCTCCGATTCAGCTACTCTCTACTTAAATCCCTTCTCTTAGGATCAGATCCTCTCTGATTAAATCCCAACCAGCCAGATCAGCTACTATCTGATTAAATGCCATCCTCCGTAACAGCTACTCTCTGATTCAATCCAGTCCCTCTAGATCAGGTCCTCTCTGATTAAATCCCGTCCCTCCAGATCAGCTACACTCTGATTAAATCCCCTCCCTCCGGATGAGCTAATCACTGATTAAATCGCATCTCTCGGATCATCTACTCTCCGATTAAATCCAGTCCCACCGGATCAGCAACTCTCTGATTAAATCCCGTCCCATCAGTTCAGCTAATCTCTTATTCGAATTGCTCCATCTGAATCAGCTACTCTCCTATTAAATCCCGTCCCTAAGGCTGAACTAATCTCTGATTACATCCCCTCCCTCCGTATCAGCTACTTTCCGATTAATCCCATCCCTCTGGATCAGCTAAACTTTGATAATATCCCGTCCCTCTGGATAATCTACTCTCCAATTGAAGCATGTCCCTCTGAATCAGCTTCCCTCCAATTAAATCCCCTCCCTCCAATTCTGCTAACCTCTGATTCAATCTGCTCCCTCTGGAGCAGCTACACTCCGATTAAATCCCCTCCCTCCGGTTGAGCTAAGCACTGATTAAATTCCGTCTCTCGGATCATCTACTCTCCGATTAAATCCAGGCTCTCCAGATCACCTAATCTCCGATTATAACCAGTCCCTCCGGTTCAGCTAATTTCTGATTCAATTTGCGCCCTCGGAATCAGCAACTCTCCGATTAAATCTCGCCCCTACGGCTGAGCTAATCCCCGTTAAATCCCATCCCTCCAAATCAGCTAATCTATGTCTAAATACCATCCCTCCAAATCAGTTAATCTCCGATTAAATTCCGTCCCCCCAGATCAGCTACACACTGATTGATTCCCGTCTCTGTAGATCAGCTACTCTCCAATGAATCACATCCTTCCGGATCAGCTGCTCTCTGATTAAATCCCACCCCTCCAATTCACCTAATCTCGGATCCAATCTGATCCCCCTGGATCAGCTACTCGCCGATTAAATCCGGTCCATACTGCTGAGCTAAACTCTGATTAAATCATGTCCCTCTGGATCAGCAACTCTGTGATTAAATCCCATCCTTCCGGATCAGCTAATCTCTGATTAAATCCCATCCCTCCAGTTCAGCTGATATCCGATTAAATCCCATCCCTCCAGATCAGATAGTCACCGATGGAAACCTGTCCCTCCGAAACAGCTACTCTCTGAATAAAGCCCATTCCACCGGATCAGCTTCTCTAAGATTGAATCCCATCCCTCCTGATCAGCTGCTCTCCGTTCAATTGCCATCCCTACGTATCAGCTACGCTCAGATTGAATGACGTACCTATGGATCAGCAACTCCCATTCGTCTGGATCTGCTACTCTCCAATTGAATCCAGTCCCTCCAGATGAGCTATGCACCAATAAAATCCCATCCCTTTATTTTAGCTAATCTCCAATTAAATCCCATCACTCCCAACCATCTGCTCTCCGATTAATTACCATTCGTCCGAATCAGCAATGCTCTGATTGAATCGCATCCCTCCGTATCAGCTACGCTCCATTTAAATCCCATCCCACTGCCTCAGCTATGTTCCAAATAAATCCTGTCCCTCAGGATCACCGACGCGCTAAATAAATCGCATCCTTCTGGATCAGGTACGCTCTGATTGAATCCCATCCTTCCAGATCAGCTAATGTCTGACTAAATCACTTCCCTCCAGAACAGCTACTCATTGATTAAATCCCATCCCTCCGGATCAGCTTCTATCCAATTGACTCCCATCCGTCTGGATCAGCTAATCTCCGATTATATACCGTCCCTCCAGATCAGATACTCTCCAATTAAATCCCTTCTTTAGGATCAGATACTCTCTGATTAAATCCGATCCAGCTGGATCAGCAGGTCTCCATTAAATCCTGTCACTCCGGATCAGCTACACATTGATTTAATGCCATCCCTCTGGATCAGCTGCTCTCCGATTAAATCTCATCTCTCCAGATCAGCTACTCTCCAATTGAATCCCTTCCCTCTGGATCAGCTACTCTCCAATGAAATCCATTCTCTTTGGATCAGATGCTCTCCGATTTAAGTCCGATCATGCGGGATCAGCAACTCTCCAAATTTTACCCATCCATACGTATTAGATACTCTGCGTTTCAAACCCATCCCGCCGGAGCAGTGACTCCCTGATTAAATACTGTCGCTCCGGATCAGCTCCACACTGATTAAATCACGTCTCTCCAGATCGGCTACTCACCAATTGAATCACAAACCTCCGAATCAGCTGCTCTTCAATTAAATCCCATCCCTCCAATTCACCTAATCTCGGATTCAATCTGCTCCCTCCGGATCAGCTACTCTCCGATTAAATCTCATCCCTACCTTTGAGCTAAATCATGTCCCTCCAGATTAGCAACTCTGCGATTAAATACCATCCTTCTGGATCAGCTAATCTCTGATTAAATCCCATCCCTCCAGATCTGCTAATCTCCGATTAAACCCCATCTTTCCAGATCAGCTAGACACCAATTGATACCTGTCCCCCCGAATCAACTACTCTCTCAATAAATCCCATTCCACCGGATCAGCTACTCTAATATTGAATCCCATCCCTCCGGATCAGCTGCTCTCCATTTAAATGCCATCCCTCCGGATCATCTAACGCTCTGATTAAATCCTATCCCTCGGTTTCAGCTATTCTCAGATTGATTCACATACCTCCGGATCAGCTACTCTCTGCTTAAATCCCGTCCCTCTGGATCATCTAGGCTGTAATTTAATCCCATGCCTCAGGATCAGCTTCACTCCTATTAAATCCCATTCGTCTGGATCAGCTACTCTCTGATTAAATCACATCCCTGTTGATCATCTATTCTCTGATTAAATGCCACTCCTCCGGATCAGCTACACGCTGAAAAAGCACAAGCATCCAGACCAGCTACTGTCTGCTTAAATCCCGTCCCTCCAGATCATCTATGCTCTGATTACATCCCATGCCTCATGATCAGCTTCGCTCCAATTAAATTCCATTCGTCTGGATCAGCTACTCAACAATTGTTTCCAGTCCCTCCGGATGAGCTACGCTCCGATAAATTCCCATCCCTCTAGATCATCTAGTCTCACATTAAATCCCGTCACTCCAGATGAGCTGCTCTCGGATTAATTGCCATTCCTCCAGATCAGCTATGCTCTGATTGAATTCCATCCCTTTGTATCAGCTACGCTCCATTTAAATCCCATTCCACTGGATGAACTACGGTCCGATTAATTCCCGTCCATCAGGATCACCTACGCGCCAATTAAATCCCATCCTTCCAGATCCGGTATGCTGCGATTGAATCCCATCCCTCCAGATCAGCTACTCTCTGACTAAATCCAGTCCCACCGGATCAGCTAGTCATTGATTAAATCCCATCATTCTGGATCAGATTCCAACGGATTGACTCGCATCGTCTGGATCAGCTAATCTCCGATTAAATACCATCCCTCCGGATCAGATACTCTACGATTAAATCCCTTCCCTTGGGATCAGATACTCTCTGATTAAATCCCATCCACCTGGATCAGCAGCTCTCCGATTAAATCCTGTCACTCCAGATCAGCTACTCATTGATTAAATGCCATCCCTCTGCATCAGCTGCTCTACGATTAAATCTCGTATCTCCAGATCAGCTACTCTCCAACTGAATCCCTTCCCTCCGGATCAGCTATTCTCCAATTAAATCCATTCTCTTCAGATCAGATGCTCTCCGATTTAAGTCCAATCCTGCTGGATCAGCTACTCTCCAATTATTACCCATCCCAACATATTAGATACTCTCCAGTTCAAACCCATCCCGCCGGATCAGTGACTCCCTGATTAAATACTGTCGCTCCAGATCAGCTACTCTGCTTAAATCACATCCCTCTGGATCATCTATGCTCTGATTAAATCCCGTGCCTCAGGATCATTCTCGCTCTGATTAAATCCCGTTCCTCCGGATCAGCAACACAATGATAAAATCACGAGCCTCCGGTCCAGCTACTCTCCGCTTAAATCCCGTCCTTCTGGATCATCTGCATTCTGATTAACTCCCATGCCTCAGGATCAGCTTCGCTCCAATTACATTCCATTCGTATGGATCAGCTACTCTCCAATTGCATCCCGTCCATTCGGATTAGCTACGCGCTTATTAAATCCCATCCCTCTTGATTAGCTAATCTCCAATTAAATCCCGTCACTCCAGATCAGCTGCTCTCCGATTAATTGCCATTCCTCCAGATCAGCTACTCTCCTATTGAATCCGATCACTCTAGATAAGCTCCGCTCCATTTAAATCACATCCCTCCGGATCAGCTAGGGTCTGAATAAATCCCATCCCTACGGTACAGCTACTCTCCGATTAAATCCCAACCCACCAGATCAGCTCTGCTCTGATTAAATCCCGACCATCAGGTTCACTTAGGCGCCGATTAAATCGTATCCTTCCGGATCAGCTATGCCCCGATTGAATCCCATCCCTCCAGATCAGCTAATCTCTGTCAAAAATCATCCTTCCGGAACAGCTGTTCACGATTAAATACCGTCCCTCTGGATAAGCTAGTCTCTGACTGAATCCTATCCCTCCAGATCAGCTAATCGCTGACTAAATCCCGTCCCACCGGATCAGCACCTCATTGATTAAATTCCATCCCTCCGAATCAGATTCTCTCCAAATGACTCCCATGCATCTGGATCAGCTAATCTCCGATTAAATACCAACCCTCCTGATCAGATACTCTCCGATTAAATCCCTTCTCTTTGGATCAGATACTCTCTGATTAAATCCCATCCAGCTGGATCAGCAGCTCTCCGATTAATTCCTGTCCCTCTGGATCAGCTACACATTGATTAAATGCCGTCCCTCTGGATCAGCTGCACTCCGATTAAATCTCGTCTCTCCAGATCAGCTACTCTCCAATTGAATCCCGTCTCTCGGGATCAGCGACTCTCCGATTGAATCTCTTCCCTCCAGATTAGCTATTCTCCAATTAAATCCATTCTCTTAGGTTCAGATCCTCTCCGTTTTAAGTCCAATCCCGCCAGATCAGCTACTCTCCAATTATTACCCATCCCTCCGTATTAGATATTCTCCGCTTCAAACCCATCCCACCAGATCAGTGACTCCCTGATTAAATAATGTCGCTCCGGAACAGCTACTCTCCGATTATATCCCGTCCCTATGGATCGGCAAATCTCAGATTCAATCTGCACACTCCATCTGAGCTAAACTCCGATTAAATCTCTTCCCTCTGATTCAGCTACTCTGCAATTAAATCCCATCCCTCCAGATCAGCTACTCTATGATTGAAACCCATCCCTCCGAATAAGCTACTCTCTGATTAAATCCCATCTCACCAGATCAGCTCTGCTCTGATTAAATCCCATCCCGCCGGATCACCTACGCTCTGATTAAATCCCATCTCTCTGCATCAGCTACTGTCTGATTGAATCATGTCCCTTCGATTCAGCTACTCCCCGATTAAATCACTTCTCTTTGGATCAGATATTCTCTGATTAAATCCCGTCCCTCCGGCTTGGCTAATCTCCGATGAAATCCTATCCCTCCGTATCAGCTACTTTCTGATTAATCCCATCCCTTTGGATCAGCTAATCTCCGATTATATCCTGTCCATCTGGATAAGCTACTCTCCAATTGAAGCATGTCACCTGAATCAGCTTCTCTCCGATTAAATCCCCTCCCTCCAATTCTGCTAATCTCGGATTGAATCTGCTCCCTCCAGATCAGCTACACTCTAATTAAATCCCCTCCCTCCGGATGAGCTAATCACTGATTAAATCCCATCTCTTGGATCATCTGCTCTCCGATTAAACCCAATCCTTCCAAATCAGCTTTTCTCCGATTATCACCAGTCCCTCCCATTCAGCTAATTTATGATTTAATTTGCTACCTCTAAATCAGCTACTCTCTTATTAAATCCCCTCCTTCTAGCTGAGTTAATCTCCGATTAATTCCCATCCCTCCAGATCAGCTAATCTAAGACTAAATTCCATCCCTCCAAATCAGCTAATCTCCAATTAAATCCCATCCCTCCAGATCAGCTAGTCACTGATTGAAACCTGTCCCTCCGAATCAACTTCTCTCTGAATAAATCCCATTCCACCGGATTAGCTACTCTAAGATTGAATCACAGCCCTCTGGATCTGCTACTATCCATTTAAATGCCATCCCTCCGTATCTAATCTCTGCATAAATCCCGTCTCGACAGATCATCTATGCTCTGATTAAATCCCGTGCCTCAGGATCAGCTTCACTCCGATTAAATCCCATTCATCCAGATCAGCTACTCTCTGATTAAATCACATCCCTCTGGATCAGCTATTCTCCAATTAAATCACGTTCCTCCGGATCAGCTACATGCTGATAAAAGCACGAGCATCCAGACAAGCTAGTGTCCATTTAAATCTCGTCCCTCCCGATCATCTACGCTCTGATTAAATCCCATGCCTCATGATCAGCTTCGCTCCAATTAAATCCCATTCGTCCGGATCAGCTACTCTCCAATTGAATCCATTCCCTCTGGATGAGCTATGCTCCGATTAAATCCTAAATCTCTATATGACCTAATCTTCAACTAAATCCAGTCACTCCAGATCAGCTACTCTCCGGTTAATTGCCATTCCTCCGGATGAGCTATGCTCTGATTGAAATCCCTTCCCTCTGTGTCAGCTACGCTCCGTTTAAATACCGTCCCTCCGGATCAGACACTCTCTGATTAAATCCCATCTCTTAGGATCAGATACTTTCTGATTAAATCACATCCAGCTGGATCTTCAGCTCTCCAATTAAATCCTGTCACTCCGGATCAGCTACACATTGATTAACTGCCATCCCTCTGGATCAGCCGCTCTCCGATTAAATCTCGTCTCTCCAGATCAGCCGTATTAGTTCATCTCCGTTTCAAACCCATTCCGCCGGATCAGTGACTCCATGATTAAATACTGTCGCTCCAGATCAGCTACTCTCCGATTAAATCCCGCTCCTCTGGATCAGCAAATCTCCAATTAAATCCCATCCCTCCAGATCAGCTACTCTATGATTGAAACCCATCCCTCCGAATCAGCTAGTCTCCGATTAAATCCCATCTCAACCAGATCAGCTCTGCTCTGATTAAATCCCATCCCGCCAGATCAACTATGCTCCAATTAAATCCCATCCTTCCGGATCAGCTACGCTCTGATTGAATCCCAACCCTCCAGAACAGTTTATCGCGGACTAAATCCCATCCCTCAGCATCAGCTACTCTCTGATTGAATTATGTCCCTCCGATGCAGCTACTCTCCAATTAAATCACTTCTCTTAGGATCAGATTCTCTCTGATTAAATCCCAACCAGCCAGATCAGCTATTCTATAATTAATTCCCATCCCTCCATATCAGATACTCTCTGATTAAATCCCGTCCCGCCAGAACATCAACTCTCTGATTAAATGCCGGCCCTCCGGATAAGCTACTCTCTGATTAAATCCCATCCCTCCGGTTCAGCTAATCTCCGATTGATGATCATTCCTCCAGATAATCTACTCTCTGATTGTTTCCCGTCACACTGGATCAGCTATGCTCTAATTGAATCCTATCGCTCCGTTTCAGTTAATCTCTTACTGAATCCCATTGTTCCAGATCAACTCCTCTCTGATTAAATCCCATCCCTCTGGATCAGCAAGTGTACGATTAAATCGAGTACCGCCGTTTCGGCTACTCTCTGTCTAAATCCAGTCCCTATATTTCAGCTAGTCTCTGATTAAAGCCTGCCTCTCCTTTTCAGGTACTCTCCGATTGAATCTCATCACACCGGATCAGCTGCTCTCAGATTAAATCCCATCCATCTGGATTAGCATACTTTAATTAAATCTTCTTTCTCCGGATCAGCTACTCTCCAATTAAATCCCGTCCTTATGGATCAGCTGATCTCCGATTAAACTCAATCCTCCAGATCAGGTACACTCTGATTGAATCCCCTCCCTCCGGATCAGTGATCGCTACGATTAAATTCCATCCCTCTAGATCAGCTAAACCACCATTAAAACCCATCCCTCCAGATCAGCCACTCTCCGATTAATTGCCATGCCTCCGGATCAGCTTCTCTCTGATTGGATCACATCCCTCCGGATCAGCTAACTCCGAATAAATCCCATTCCACCGGATCAGCTGTATTCATTAAATCCCATCCTAACGGTTTAGCTACTCTCCAAATAAATCCCGTCCCTCCGGATCTGCTGCTAGCTGATGAAATCCCATCCCTCCGGATCAGCTACTCACCAATTACATCCCTTCTCCCTGGATCAGCTACTCTCCGATTGCATCCCATCCCACCAGAGCAGCTTCTATATGATTGAATCCAATCCCTCTGGATCAGCTAATCACCGATTAAATATCATCCCACTGGATAAGCTACTTTCCAGTTAATCCCCTCCCTCCATATCAGCTACTCTCTGATTGAATCACCTCCCTCTGATTCAACAACTCTCCGATTAAATCTCATCTCTTAGTATCAGAATGTCTCTGATTAAATCCCATCCAGCTGAATCAGCTATTCTATGATTAATACCCATCCCTCCGTATCAGCTACTCTCCGATTAAATCCCATCCCGCCGGATCAGTTACTCGCTGATTAAATCCCTTCCTTCCAGCTCAGCTACTTTCTGATTAATCCTGTCCCTCCAGATCAGCTATGCTGCGATTAATTCACATCCTTCCGGATCAGCTAATGTCCCATTAAATCCCATCCCACTGGATCAGCTAATCTCTGATTAAGTCACATTTCTCCAGATTTGCCTCTCAACGATTGAATCCTGTCCCTCCGTATTAGGTACTCTCCGATTGAATCATATCCCTCCGATTCTGCTACTCTCCGATTAAACCCCTTAGGATCAGATCCTCTCTGATTAAATCCCATCCTGCCAGAACAGCTACTCTCTGATTAAATCCAATCCCTCCAGATCAGCAACACTCTGATGGAATCCCTTCTCTCCGGATCAGCGACGCGCCAATTAAAACCCATCCCTCTAGATCAGCTAATCTCCAATTAAATCCCGTTCCTCCAGATCAGCTACTCTCCAATTAATTGCCATCCCTCTGGATCAGCTACTCTCTGATTGAATCCCATTCCTCAAGATCATCTACTCTCTGTTTAAATCCAATCGTTTCAGATGAGCTACCTCCGAATGAATCCCTTTCCAACGGATCAGCTGTACTCTGATTAAATCCAATCCTAATGGATTAGCTACTCTCCAATTAAATCCCGTCCCTCTGGATCAGCTGCTAACTGATTAAATCCCATCCCTCTGGATCAGCCAGTCTCCGATTAAATCCCGTCTCTCTGGATCAGCTACTCTCTGATTCAATCTGCTCCCTCCAGAACAGATACTCTCCGCTTAAATCCCATTCCTCCAGTTGAGCTAATCTCCAATTATATCCCGTCCCTCTGGATGAGCTAATCTCCGATTAAATCTAGCTTCTCGGCTCATCAACTCTCCAATTAAAACCCTTCCCTCCAGATCAGCTACTCTCTGATTAAGACACATCCCTCCAGATCAGCATACTCTGATTAAATCACGTCTGCCCGGATCAGCTACTCTCCAATTAAATCCCGTCCTATGGATCAGCCAATCTCCGACTGAATCTCAATCCTCCAGATCAGGTACACTCTAATTGAATCCTCTCCCTCCAGATCAGCGATGCTACGATTAAATTCCATCCCTCTAGATCAGCTACTATCTGATTCTATCCCATCCCTCCAGATCAGCTGCCTCCGAATAAATCCCATTCCACCAGATCAGCTGTACTCTGATTAAATCCCATCCTAACGGATTAGCTACTCCCCAATTAAATGCCGTCCCTCTGGATCAGCTACTAGCTGATTATATCCCAGCCCTCCGGATCAGCTAATCTCTGATTACATCCCATCCGACCAGAGCAGCTTCTATCTGATTGACTCCCATCCCTCTGGATCAGCTAATCTCAGATTAAATTCCACTTCTCCAGATTAGCTACTTTCCGATTAATACCGTCCCTCCAGATCAGCTATGCTGCAATTAAATTCCCTACCTCCGGATCAGCTAATATCCGATTAATTCACATCCCTCCAAATCAGCTACTCACCAATTGAAACATCGCCTTCTGTATCAGCTACTCTCTGACTGAATCATGCCCCTCCGATTCAGCTACTCTCCACTTAAATTCCTTCTCTTAGGATCAGATCCTCTCTGATTAAATCCTAACCAGCCAGATCAGATACTATCTGATTAAATGCCATCCCTTCGTATCAGCTACTCTCTGATTAAATCCCGTCCCTCCAGATCAGTTACTATCTGATTAAATCCCGTCCCTCCAGATCAGCTACACTCTGATTAAATCCCCTCCCTCCGGATGAGCTAATCACTGATTAAATCGCATCTCTCGGATCATCTACTCTCTGATTAAATCCCGTCCCGCCGGATCAGCTACTCTCTGATGAAATCCCGTCCCATCTGTTCAGCTAATCTCTTATTCGAATTGCTCCCTCTGAATCAGCTACTCTCCGATTAAATCCCGTCCCTAAGGCTGAACTAATCTCCGATTACATCAGGTCCCTCCGTATCAGCTACTTTCCGATTAATCCCATCCCTTCGGATCAGCAAAACTCTGTTAATATTCTGTCCCTCTGGATAAGCTACTCTCCAATTGAAGCATCTCCCTCTGAACCAGCTTCCCTCCAATTAAATTCCCTCCCACCAATTCTGCTAATCTCTGATTCAATCTGCTCCCTCTGGATCAGCTACACTCCGATTAAATCCCCTCCCTCCGGATGAGCTAATCACTGATTAAATCCCGTCTCTCAGATCATCTACTCTCCGATTAAACCCAGGCTCTCCAGATCACCTAATCTCCGATTATAACCAGTCCCTCCGGTTCAGCTAATTTCTGATTCAATTTGCGCCCTCTGAATCAGCTACTCTCCGATTAAATTTCGCCCCTCCGGCTGACCTAATCTCCGATTAAATCCCATCCCTCCAAATCAGCTAATCTATGACTAAATACCATCCTTCCAAATCAGTTAATCTCCTATTAAATTCCGTCCCTCTAGATCAGCTACACACAGATTGATTCCCGTCTCTCTGGATCAGCTACTCTCCAATGGATCACATCCTTCCGGATCAGCTGCTCTTTGATTAAATCCCACCCTTCCCATTCACCTAATCTCGGATTCAAACCGATCCCCCTGGATCAGGTACTCGCAGATTAAATCCGGTCCATACTGCTGAGCTAAGCTCTGATTAAATCATGTCCCTCCGGATCAGCAATTCTGTGATTAAATCCCATCCTTAAAGATCAGCTAATCTCCGATTAAATCCCATCCCTCCAGATTAGCTGATCTCTGATTAAATCCCATCCCTCCAGATCAGATAGTCACCGATTGAAACCTGTCCCTCCGAAACAGCTACTCTCTGAATAAAGACACTTCCACCGGATCAGCTACTCTAAGATTGAATCCCATCCCTCTGGATCAGCTACTCTCCATTTAAATGCTATCCCTCTGGATCATCTATGCTCCGATTAAATCCCATCCCTCAGTATCAGCTACGCTCAGATTGAATGACATACCTATGGATCGGCTACTCTCCCATTCGTCATGATCTGCTACTCTCCAATTGAATCCAGCCCCTCCATTTGGGCTATGCTCCGATAAAATCCCATCCCTCTGCATCACCTAGTCTCAGATTGATTGACATACCTATGGATCAGCTACTCTCCCATTCGTCTGCATCAGCTACTCTTCAACTGAATCCAGTCCCTCTGGATCAGCTATGCTCCAATAAATCCCATCCCTCTAGTTTAGCTAATCTCCAATTAAATCCCGTCACTCCAGATCAGTTGATCTCCGATTAATTGCCATTCTCCTGAATCAGCTATGCTCTGATTGAATCCCATCGCTCCGTATCAGCAACGCTCCATTTAAATCCCATCCCAAAGCCTCAGCTATGTTCCGAATAAATCCTGCCTTTCAGAATCACCGGCGCGCCAAATAAATCGCATCCTTCTGGATCAGGTACGCTCTGATTGAATCGCATCCTTCCAGATCAGCTAATCTCTGACTAAATCACTTCCCTCCAGATCACCTACTCATTGATTAAATCCCATCCCTCCGGATCAGCTTCTATCCAATTGACTTTCATCAGTCTGGATCAGCCAATCTCCAATTATATACCGTCCCTCTGGATCAGATACTCTCCAATTAAATCCCTTCTTTAGGATCAGATAATCTCTGATAAATCCCATCCACCTTGATCAGCAGCTCTCCGATTAAATCCTGTCACTCCGGATCAGCTACACATTGATTAAATGCCAGCCCTCTGGATCAGCTGCTCTCCGATTAAATTTCGTTTCTCTAAGTTCAGCTACTCTCCAATTGAATCCCTTCCCTCGCGATCAGCTACTCTCCAATTAAATCCATTCTCTTCGGATCAGATTCTCTCTGATATAAGTCCACTCTCCAAATATTACCTATCCATAAGTATTAGATAATCGCCGGTTCACACCCCTCCCACCGGAGCACAGACTCCCTGATTAAATACTGTTGCTCCGGATCAGCTCCACACTGATTAAATCACGTCCCTCCAGATCAGCTACTATCCAATTGAATCACAAACCTCCGAATCAGCTGCTCTCCAATTAAATCCCATCCCTCCGATTCACCTAATCTCAGATTCAATCTGCTCCCTCCGGATCAGCTACTCTCTGATTAAATCCCATCCCTACCTTTGAACTATACTCCGATTAAATTGTGTCCCTCCAGATTAGCAACTCCGCGATTAAACCCCATCCTTCCGGATCAGATAATCTCCAATTAAATCCCATCCCTCCAGATCAGCTAATCTCTGATTAAACCCCATTCCTCCAGATCAGCTAGTCACCGATTGAAACCAGTCCCCCCGACTCAGCTACTCTCTCAATAAATCCCATTCCACCGGATCAGCTACTCTAAGATTGAATCCCATCCCTCCGGATCAGCTGCTCTCCATTTAAATGCCATTCCTCCAGATCATCTACACTCTGATTAAATCCTATCCCTCCATTTCAGCTATTCTCAGATTGATTGACATACGTCCAGATCAGCTACTCTCTGCTTAAATCCCGTCCCTCCGGATCATCTATGCTCTAATTAAATCCCCTGCCTCAGGATCAGCTTCGCTCCGATTAAATCCCATTCGTCCGGATCAGCTACTCTCTGATCAAATCACATCCCTGTGGATCAGCTATTCTCTGATTAAATCACGCTCCTCCGGATCAGCTACGCACTGATAAAAGCACATGCCTCCAGACCAGCTACTGACTGCTTAAATCCCGTCCCTCCAGATCATCTATGCTCTGATTAAATCCCATGCCTCATGATCAGCTTCGCTCCAATTAAATTCTATTCGTCTGGATCAGCTACTCAACAATTGAATCCAGTCCCTCCGGATGAGCTACGCTCCGATAAAATCCCATCCTTCTAGATCATCTAATCTCACATTAAATCCCGTCACTCCAGATCAGCTGCTCTCCGATTAAGTGCCATTCCTCCAGATCAGCTATGCTCTCATTGAATCCCATCCCTCGGTATCAGCTACGCTCCTTTTAAATCCCATTCCACTGGATCAACTATGGTCCGATTAATTCCGGTCCATCCAGATCCAGTACACTGCGATTGAATCCCATCCCTCCTGATAAGCTACTCTCTGACTAAATCCCGTCCCACCTGATCAGCAATTCATTGATTAATCCCATCATTCCGGAACAGCTTCCATTGGATTGACTCGCATCGTCTGGATCAGCTAATCTCCAATTAAATACCATCCCTCCTGATCAGATACTCTCTGATTAAATCCCTTCTCTTAGGATCAGATACTCTCTGATTAAATCCCATCCAGTTGGATCAGCAGCTCTCTGATTAAATCCTGTCACTCCAGATCAGCTACACATTGATTAAATGCCAGCCCGCTGGATCAGCTGCTCTCTGATTAAATCTCGTATCTCCAGATCAGCTACTCTCCAATTGAATCCCTTCCCTCTGGATCAGCTATTCTCCAATTAAATCCATTCTCTTCAGATCAGATGCTCTCTGATTTAAGTCCAATGCTGCCGGATCAGCTACTCTCCAATTATTACCCATCCCAATGTATTAGATACTCTCCGGTTCAAACACATCCCGCCGGATCAGTGACTCCCTGATTAAAAACTGTCGCTCCGGATCAGCTACTCTCTGCTTAAATCCCATCTCTCTGGATCATCTATGCTCTGATTAAATCCCGTGCCTCAGGATCATTCTCACTCCAATTAAATCCCGTTCCTCCGGATCAGCTACACAATGAAATCACGAGCCTCCGGTCCAGCTATTCGTCCTGATCAGCTACTCTCCAATTGCATCCCATCCATCCAGATCAGCTACGCTCTTATTAAATCACATCCCTCTAGATTAGCTAAACTCCAATTAAATCCCGTCACTCCAGATTAGCTGCTCTACGATTAATTGCCATTCCTCCAGATCTGCTACTCTCCTATTGAATCCCATCCCTCTAGATAAGCTCCGCTCCATTTAAATCACATCTCTCCGGATCAGCTATGGTCCCTTAAATCCCATCCCTATGGACCAGCTACTCTCCGATTAAATCCCAACCCACCAGATCAGCTCTGCTCTGATTAAATCCCGACCCTCAGGATCACTTAGGCGCCGATAAAATCCTATCCTTCCGGATCAGCTATGCCCTGTTTGAATCCCATCCCTCCAGAGCAGCTAATCTCTGTCTAAATCCCGTCCCTCCTGATCAGCTACTAATTGATTAAATACCGTCCCTCTGCATAACGTAGTCCCAGATTAAATCCCATCCCTCCAGATCAGCTAATCGCTGACTAAATCCCGTCCCTCCGGATCAGCACCTCATTGATTAAATCCCATCCCTCCGAATCAGATTCTCTCCAACTGACTCCCATGCGTCTGGATCAGCTAATCTCTGATTAACTACCATCCCTCCTGATCAGATATTCTCCGATTAAATCCCTTCTCTTAGGATCAGATACTCTCTGATTAAATCCTATCCAGCTGGATCAGCAGATCTCCGATTAATTCCTGTCCCTCCGGAGCAGCTACACATTGATTAAATACCGTCCCTCTGGATCAGCTACTCTCAAATTGAATCCCGTCCCTCGGGATCATGACTCTCTGATTGAATCTCTTCTCTCCGGATCAGCTACTCTCCAATTAAATCCATTCTCTTTGGATCAGATCCTCTCCGATTTAAGTCCAATCAGCTACTCTCCAATTATTACCCATCCCTCCGTATTAGTTCCTCTCCGGTTCAAACCCATCCCGCCAGATCAGTGACTCCCTGCTTAAATACTGTCGCTCCAGATGAGCTACTCTCTGATTAAATCCCGTCCCTCTGGATCAGCAAATCAATTGGAGTGTAGCTGATCTGGAGAGAGGAGATTTAATCAGAGAGCGGCTGATCCAGAGGGATGGCATTTAATCAATGTGTAGCTGTTCCGGAGTGAAAGGATTTCATCGGAGAGCTGCTGATCCAGCTGGATGGGATTTAATCAGAGAGCATCTGATCCTAAACGAAGGGATTTAATCGGGGAGTAGCTGAATCGGAGGGACATGATTCAATCAGAGAGTAGCTGATGCAGAAAGATGGGATTTAATCGGAGCACAGCTGATCTGGTGAGATGGGATTTAATCGAAGAGTAGCTGATTCGAAGGGATGTGTTTCAATCATAGAGTATCTGATCTGGAGGGATGGGATTTAATTGGAGAGTAGCTGAATCAGAGGGAAGAGATTTAACTCAGATGGAGGGAGCAGATTGAATCCGAGATTTGCCGATCCATAGGGACGGGATTTAATCTGAGAGTAGCTCATATGGAGGGATGGGAATTAATCATATCGGATCAGCTAAACTCTGGTTAAATCCCCTCCCTCCGGATGTGCTAATCATTGATTAAATCCCATCTCTCGGATCATCTACTCTCTGACTGAACCCAGTCCCTCCAGACCACCTAATCTCCGATTATAACCAGTCCCTCTGGTTCAGCTAATTTCTGATTCAATTTGCTCTCTCTGAATCAGCTACTCTCCGAGTAAATCCAGTCCCTCTGGCTGAGCTAAGCTCCAATTAAATCCCATCCCTCCAGATCAGCTAATCTCCGGATAATTTCTGTCCCCCCAGATCAGCTACACACTGATTGGTTCCCGTCTCTCTGGATCAGCTACACTCCAGTTGAATCACATACCTCCGAATCAGCTGGTTTCTCATTAAATCCTACCTCTCCGATTCACCTAATCTCGAATTCAATCTGATCCCTCCAGATCAGCTACTCACCGATTAAATCCCATCCCTACTGCTGAGCTAAACTCTGATTAAATCATGTCCCTGCGATTAAATCCCATCCTTCTGGACGAGCTAATCTCTGAATAAATCCCATCCCTCCAGATCAGCTAATCTCCAATTAAATCCCATCCCTCCAGATCAGCTAATCACCGATTGAAACCTGTCCCTCTGAATCAGCTACTCTCTGAATAAATCCCATTCCACCGGATCAACTACTCTTCGTTTAAACGCCATCCCTCCGGATCATCTATTCTCTGATTAAATCCCATCCCTCCATTTCGGCTAGTCTCAGATTGAATGACATACCTCTGGATCAGCTACTCTCTGCTTAAATCCCGTCCCTCCAGATCATCAACGCTCTGAATAAATCCCATGCCTCAGGATCAGCATCGCTCCGATTAAATCCCATTCGTCCGGATCAGCTACTATCATATTAAATCACATCCCTCTGGATCAGCTATTCTGCTAATAAATACCATTCCTCCAGATCAGCTACACGCTGAGATAAGCACGAGCTTCCAGTGTTGGAAGCTAGTGTTGGCTTAAATCCCGTACCTCCGGATCATCTAGGCTCTGATTAAATCCCTTGCCTCAGGATCAGCTTCGATCTGATTAAATCCCATTCGTCCAGATCAGCTAATCTCCAATTGAATCCAGTCCCTCCGGATGAGCTACGCTCCAATGAGATCCCATGCCTCTAGATTAGCTAATCTCCAATTAAATCCCATCACTCCAGATCAGCTGCTCTCCGATTAATTGCCATTTCTCCCAATCAGCTCTGCTCTGATTGAATCCCATCCCTCCGTTTCAGCTATGCTCCATTTAAATCCCATTCCACTGGATCAGCTATGGTCCGAATAAATCCCGTCCCTCAGGATCATCTACGTGCTAATTAAATCCCATCCATACTGCTGAGCTAAACTCCGATTAAATCATGTCCCTCTGGATCAGCAACTCTGCGATTAAATCCCATCCTTCCGGACCAGCTAATCTCCGATTAAATCCCATCCCACCCGAACAGATACTCTATGATTGAAGCCCATCCCTCCGAATCAGCTACTCTATGATTAAATCCCATCTCACCAGATCAGCTCTGCTCTGATTAAATTCCATCCTGCCGGAGCACCTAAGCTCCAACTAAATCCCATCTCTCTGCATCAGCTACTCTCTGATCGAATCATGTGCCTCCGATTCAGCTACTCCCCTATTAAATCCCTTCGTTTAGGATCAGATACTCTCTGATTAAATCCCATGCAGCTGGATCAGCAGCTCTCCGTTTAAATCCTGTCACTCCAGATCAGCTACACATTGACTAAATGCCATCCCTTTGGATCAGCCGCTGTCCGATTAAATCTCGTCTCTACAGATCAGCTACACTCCAAACGAATCCCTTCCTCCGGATCTGCTACTCTCCAATTATTACCCATCACTCCATATTAGTTTTCTACGGTTCAAACCTATCCCGCCGAATCAGTGACTCCCTGATTAAATACTGTCACTCCCGATCAGCTGCTCTCCGATTAAATCCCGTCCCTCTGGATCAGCAAAACTCTGATTCAATCTGCTCCCTCCATCTGAGCTAAATTCCAATTAAATGACTTCCCTCTGATTCAGCTACTCTCCAATTAAATCCCATCCCTCCAGATCAGCTACTCTATGATTGAAACCCAGCCCTTCGAATCAGCTACTCTCCGATTAATTCCCTTCTCACCGGATCAGCTCTGCTCTGATTAAAACCCATACCACCGGATCACCTACGCTCCAATTAAATCCCATCCTTCTGGATCAGCTACGCTCCGATTGAATCCCAGTCCTCCAGATCAGCTAATCGTGGACTAAATCCCATCCCTCCGCATCAGCTACTCTCTGATTGAATCTTGTCCCTCCGATTCAGCTACTCTCCAATTAAATCCCTTCTCTTACGATCAGATTCTCTCTGATTAAATCCCAACCAGCCAGATCAGCTATTCTATGATTAATTCCCATCCCTCCATATAAGATACTCTCTAATTAAATCCCGTCCCGCCAGATCATCTACTCTCTGATCAAATGCCTTCCCTCCGGATCAGCTACTCTCTGATTAAATCCCATCCCTCCGGTTCAGCTAATCTCTGATTCGAACTGCTCCCTCTGAATCTTCTACTCTTTGATTAAATCCCGTCCCTCCGGCTGAGCTAATCTCCAATGAAATCCTGTCCCTCTGGATAAACTACTCTCCAATTGAAGCAAGTCCCTCTGAATCAGAATCTCTCCGATTAAATCCCCTCCTTCGAATTCAGCTAATCTCGGATTCAATCTGCTCCCTCCGGATCAGCTACACCCTGGTTAAATCCCATCCCTCTGGATGTGCTAATCACTGATTAAATCCCATCTCTCGGATCATCTACTCTCCGATTGAACCCAGTCTCTCCAGATCACCTAATCTCCGATTATAACCAGTCCCTCTGGTTCAACTAATTTCTGATTCAATTTGCTCTCTCTGAATCTGCTACTCTCCAATTAATTCCCGTCCCTCTGGCTGAACTAATCTTCAATTAAATCCCATCGCTCCAGATCAGCTACTCTATGACTAAAGCCCATCCCTCCAAATCAGTTAATCTCCGAGTAAATTCCGTCCCTCCGGATCAGCTACACACTGATTGATTCCCGTCTCTCTGGATCAGCTACACTCCAATTGAATCACATCCCTCTGAATCAGCTGCTCTCTGATTAAATCCCACCCCTCCGATTCACCTAATCTCGGATTCAATCTGATCCCTCTGGATCAGCTACTCACCGATTAAATCCCATCTCTTCTGCTGAGCTAAACTCCAATTAAATCATGTCCCTCCGCATCAGCAACTCTGCGATTAAATCCCATCCTTCCAAATCAGTTTATCTCCGATTATAACCAGTCCTGCCGGTTCAGCTAATTTATGATTCAATTTGCTACCTCTGAATCAGCTACTCTCCGATTAATTCCCGTCCTTCGGGCTGAGCTAATCTCTGATTAATTCCCATCCCTCCCTTTCAGCTAATCTATAACTAAATCCCATCACTCCAAATCAGCTAATCTCTGATTAAATCCCATTCCTCCAGATCAGCTAGTCACCAAGTGAAACCTGTCCCTCCGAATCAACTACTGTCTGAATAAATCCCATTCCACTGGATCAGCTACTCTAAGATTGAATCACAGTCCTCCAGATCTGCTACTATCCATTTAAATGCCATCCTCCGGATCAGCCACTCTCCGATTAAATCCCGTCCCTCCATTTCAGCTAGTCTCAGATTGAAGGAAATACCTCCGGATCAGCTACACTCTGCTTAAATCCCCTCCATACATATCACGCTGATAAAAGCACCAGCATCCAAACCATCTAGTGTCCGCTTAAATCCCGTCCCTCACGATCATCTGCGCTCTGATTAAATCCCATGCCTCAGGATCAGCTTCGCTCCAATTACATCCCATTCGTCCAGATCAGCTACTCTCCAATTGAATCCCGTCCAATTGGATCAGCTACGCTCTTATTAAATCCCATCCCTCTAGATTAGCTAATCTCCAATTAAATCCCGTCACTCCAGATCAGCTGCTCTCCGATTAATTGCCATTCCTCCTGATCAGCTCCGCTCGGTTTAAATCACATCCCTCCTGATCAACTACAGTCCAAATAAATCCCATCCCTACAAACCAGCTGCTCTCCGATTAAATCCCAACCAACCAGATCAGCTCTGCTCTGATTAAATCCCGTCCCTCAGGATCACTTACGCGCTGATTAAATCCTATCCTTCGGATCAGCTACGCTCCAATTGAATCCCAGCCCTCCAGATCAGCTAATCTCGATCTAAATCCCGTCCCTCCGGATCATCTACTCATTGATTAAATCCCGTCCCTCCGGATCAGCTACTCATTGATTAAATCCCATGCCTCCGGATCAGCTGTTCACGATTAATTACCTTCCCTCTGGATAAGCTACTCTCTGATTGAATTCCATCCCTCCGGATCAGCTTCTATCCTATTGACTCCCATCCATCTGCATCGGCTAATCTCTGATTAAATAACGTCCCCCAGATCAGCTACTCTCCGATTAAATCCCTTCTCTTAAGATCAGATACACTCTGATTAAATCCCATCCAGTTGGATCAGCAGCTCTCCGATTAATTTGTCTCACTCCGGATCAGCTACACATTGAATAAATGCCGTCCCTCTGGATCAGCTGCTCTCCGATTAAATCTCGTCTCTCCGCATTAGCGACTCCACGATTGAATATCTTCCCTCCGGATCAGCTACACTCCGATTAAATTCATTCTCTTCGAATCAGATCCTCTCCGATTTAAGTCCAATCAGCTACTCTCCAATTATTACCTATCCCTCCGTATTAGTTCCTCTCCGGTTCAAACCCATCCCGCCAGATCAGTGACTCCCTGATTAAATACAGTCGCTCTGGACCAGCTGCTCTCCGATTAAATTTCCTCTCTCCAGATCAGCTACTCTCCAATTGAATCCCGTCCCTCGGGATCAGCGACTCTCCGATTGAAACTCTTCCCTCCGGATCAGCTACTCTCCAATTAAATCCATTGTCTTCGGATCAGATCCTCTCTGATTTAAGTCCAATCCTGCCAGATCAGCTACTCTCCAATTAGTACCCATCCCTCCGTATTAGATACTCTCCAGTTCAAACCCATCCCACCAGATCAGTGACTCCCTGTCTAAATACTGTCGCTCCGGATCAGCTACTCTCCAATTAAATCCCGTCCCTATGGATCAGCAAATCTCTGATTCAATCTGCTCCCTCCATCTGAGCTAAGCTCAGATTAAATCCCTTCCCTCTGAATCAGCTACTCTCCAATTAAATCCCATCCTTCCAGATCAGATACTCTATGATTGAAGCCCATCCCTCTGAATCAGCTACTCTCCGATTAAATCCCATCTCACCAGATCAGATCTGCTCTGATTAAATTCCATCCTGCCAGAGCACCTAAGCTCTAATTATATCCCATCTCTCTGCATCAGCTACTCCCTGATTGAATCATGTCCCTCCGATTCAGCTATTCCCCGATGAAATCCCTTCGTTTAGGATCAGATACTCTCTGATTAAATCCCATGCAGCTGGATCAGCAGATCTCCGATTAAATCCTGTCACTTCAGATCAGCTACACATTGATTAAGTGCCATCCCATTGGATCAGCTGCTCTCCGATTAAATCTCGTCTCTACAGATCAGCTGCACTCCAAACGAATCCCTTCCTCTGGATCTGCTACTCCCCAATTATTACCCATCCCTCCATATTAATTCCTCTTCGGTTCAATCCCATCCCGCCGGATCATTGACTCCCTGATTAAATACCATTGCTCCAGATCAGCTTCTCTCCAATTAAATCCCATCCCTCTGGATCAGCTATTCTATGATTGAAACCCAGCCCTCCAAATCAGCTACTCTCTGATTAAGTACCATCCCACCGGATCACCTACACTCCAATTAAATCCCATCCTTCCGGATCAGCTACGCTCCGATTGAATCCCAGTCCTCCAGATCAGCTAATCGTGGACTAAATCCCATCCCTCTGCATCAGCTACTCTCTGATTGAATCATGTCCCTTCGATTCAGCTACTCTTCAATTAAATCCCTTCTCACAGGATCAGATTCTCTCTGATTAAATCCCAACCAGCCAGATCAGCTATACTATGATTAATTCCCATCCCATCATATCAGATTAAATCCCGTACCTCCCGATCATCTACGCTCTGATTAAATCCCGTGCCTCAGGATCAGCTTCGATCCGATTAAATCCCATTCATCCAGATCAGCTACTCTCCAATTGTATCCAGTCCCTCAGGATGAGCTACGCTCCGTTGAGATCCCATCCCTCTAGATTAGCTAATCTCCAATTAGATCCCATCACTCCAGATCAGCTGCTCTCCGATTAATTGCCATTTCTCCCGATCAGCTCTGCTCTGATTGAATCCTATCCCTCCGTTTTGCTACGCTCCATTTAAATCCCATTCCACTGGATCAGCTATGGTCCGAATAAATCCCGTCCCTCAGGATCATCTACGTGCTAATTAAATCCCATCCATACTGCTGAGCTAAACTCCGATTAAATCATGTCCCTCTGGATCATCAACTCTGCGATTAAATCTCATCCTTCCAGACGAGCTAATCTCCGATTAAATCCCATTCCTCCAGAACAGATACTCTATGTTTGAAGCCCATTCCTCCGAATCAGCTACTCTATGATTAAATCCCATCTCACCAGATCAGCTCTGCTCTGATTAAATTCCATCCTGCCGGAGCACCTAAGCTCCAATTAAATCCCATCTCTCTGCATCAGCTACTCTCTGATTGAATCATGTGCCTCCGATTCAGCTACTCCCCTATTAAATCCCTTCGTTTAGGATCAGATACTCTCTGATTAAATCCCATGCAGCTGGAAAAGCAGCTCTCCGTTCAAATCCTGTCACTCCAGATCAGCTACTCATTGACTATATGCCATCCCTTTGGATCAGCCACTCTCCGATTAAATCTCGTCTCTACAGATCAGCTACACTCCAAACGAATCCCTTCCTCCGGATCTGCTACTCTCCAATTATTACCCATCCCTCCATATTAGTTCCTCTTCGGTTCAATCCCATCCCGCCAGATCATTGACTCCCTGATTAAATACCGTTGCTCCAGATCAGCTTCACTCCAATTAAATCCCGTCCCTCTGGATCAGCAAATCTCTGATTCAATCTGCTCCCTCCGTCTCTGCTAAATGCCTATTAAATCACTTCCCTCTGATTCAGCTACTCTCCAATTAAATCCCATCCCTCCGGATCAGCTATTCTATGATTGAAACCCAGACCTCCAAATCAGCTACTCTCTGATTAAGTCCCATCTCACCGGATCAGCTCTGCTCTGATTAAATCCCATCCCACCGGATCACGTACACTCCAATTAAATCCCATCCTTCCGGATCAGCTACGCTCCGATTGAATCCCAGTCCTCCAGATCACCGAATCGTGGACTAAATCCCATCCCTCCGCATCAGCTTCTCTCTGATTGAATCATGTCCCTTCGATTCAGCTACTCTCCAATTAAATCCCTTCTCTTACGATCAGATTCTCTCTGATTAAATCCCAACCAGCCAGATCAGCTATTCTATGATTAATTCCCATCCTATCATATCAGATTAAATCCCGTACCTCCCGATCATCTACGCTCTGATTAAATCCCGTCCCTCAGGATCATCTACGTGCTAATTAAATCCCATCCATACTGCTGAGCTAAACTCCGATTAAATCATGTCCCTCTGGATCAGCAACTCTGCGATTAAATCCCATCCTTCCGGACCAGCTAATCTCCGATTAAATCCCATCCCACCCGAACAGATACTCTATGATTGAAGCCCATCCCTCCGAATAAGCTACTCTATGATTAAATCCCATCTCACCAGATCAGCTCTGCTCTGATTAAATTCCATCCTGCCGGAGCACCTAAGCTCCAATTAAATCCCATCTCTCTGCATCAGCTACTCTCTGATCGAATCATGTGCCTCCGATTCAGCTACTCCCCTATTAAATCCCTTCGTTTAGGATCAGATACTCTCTGATTAAATCCCATGCAGCTGGATCAGCAGCTCTCCGTTTAAATCCTGTCACTCCAGATCAGCTACACATTGACTAAATGCCATCCCTTTGGATCAGCCGCTGTCCGATTAAATCTCGTCTCTACAGATCAGCTACACTCCAAACGAATCCCTTCCTCCGGATCTGCTACTCTCCAATTATTACCCATCACTCCATATTAGTTCCTCTACGGTTCAAACCTATCCCACCGGATCAGTGACTCCCTGATTAAATACTGTCACTCCCGATCAGCTGCTCTCCGATTAAATCCCGTCCCTCTGGATCAGCAAAACTCTGATTCAATCTGCTCCCTCCATCTGAGCTAAATTCCAATTAAATGACTTCCCTCTGATTCAGCTACTCTCCAATTAAATCCCATCCCTCCAGATCAGCTACTCTATGATTCAAACCCAGCCCTTCGAATCAGCTACTCTCCGATTAATTCCCTTCTCACCGGATCAGCTCTGCTCTGATTAAAACCCATACCACCGGATCACCTACGCTCCAATTAAATCCCATCCTTCTGGATCAGCTACGCTCCGATTGAATCCCAGTCCTCCAGATCAGCTAATCGTGGACTAAATCCCATCCCTCCGCATTAGCTACTCTCTGATTGAATCTTGTCCCTCCGATTCAGCTACTCTCCAATTAAATCCCTTCTCTTACGATCAGATTCTCTCTGATTAAATCCCAACCAGCCAGATCAGCTATTCTATGATTAATTCCCATCCCTCCATATAAGATACTCTCTAATTAAATCCCGTCCCGCCAGATCATCTACTCTCTGATTAAATGCCTTCCCTCCGGATCAGCTACTCTCTGATTAAATCCCATCCCTCCGGTTCAGCTAATCTCTGATTCGAACTGCTCCCTCTGAATCTTCTACTATTTGATTAAATCCCGTCCCTCCGGCTGAGCTAATCTCCAATGAAATCCTGTCCCTCTGGATAAACTACTCTCCAATTGAAGCAAGTCCCTCTGAATCAGAATCTCTCCGATTAAATCCCCTCCTTCGAATTCAGCTAATCTCGGATTCAATCTGCTCCCTCCGGATCAGCTACACCCTGGTTAAATCCGCTCCCTCTGGATGTGCTAATCACTGATTAAATCCCATCTCTCGGATCATCTACTCTCCGATTGAACCCAGTCCCTCCAGATCACCTAATCTCCGATTATAACCAGTCCCTCTGGTTCAGCTAATTTCTGATTCAATTTGCTCTCTCTGAATCTGCTACTCTCCAATTAATTCCCGTCCCTCTGGCTGAACTAATCTTCAATTAAATCCCATCCCTCCAGATCAGCTAATCTATGACTAAAGCCCATCCCTCCAAATCAGTTAATCTCCGAGTAAATTCCGTCCCTCCGGATCAGCTACACACTGATTGATTCCCGTCTCTCTGGATCAGCTACACTCCAATTGAATCACATCCCTCTGAATCAGCTGCTCTCTGATTAAATCCCACCCCTCCGATTCACCTAATCTCGGATTCAATCTGATCCCTCTGGATCAGCTACTCACCGATTAAATCCCATCCCTTCTGCTGAGCTAAACTCCAATTAAATCATGTCCCTCCGCATCAGCAACTCTGCGATTAAATCTCATCCTTCCAAATCAGTTTATCTCCGATTATAACCAGTCCTGCCAGTTCAGCTAATTTATGATTCAATTTGCTACCTCTGAATCAGCTACTCTCCGATTAATTCCCGTCCTTCGGGCTGAGCTAATCTCTGATTAATTCCCATCCCTCCCTTTCAGCTAATCTATAACTAAATCCCATCACTCCAAATTAGCTAATCTCTGATTAACTCACATTCCTCCATATCAGCTAGTCACCAAGTGAAACCTGCCCCTCCGAATCAACTACTGTCTGAATAAATCCCATTCCACTGGATCAGCTACTCTAAGATTGAATCACAGCCCTCCAGATCTGCTACTATCCATTTAAATGCCATCCTCCGGATCAACCACTCTCCGATTAAATCCCGTCCCTCCATTTCAGCTAGTCTCAAATTGAAGGAAATACCTCCAGATCAGCTACACTCTGCTTAAATCCCCTCCATACATATGACGCTGATAAAAGCACCAGCATCCAGACCATCTAGTGTCTGCTTAAATCCCGTCCCTCACGATCATCTGTGCTCTGATTAAATCCCATGCCTCAGGATCAGCTTCGCTCCAATTACATCCCATTCGTCCGGATCAGCTGCTCTCCAATTGAATCCCGTCCAATTGGATCAGCTACGCTCTTATTAAATCCCATCCCTCTAGATTAGCTAATCTCCAATTAAATCCCGTCACTCCAGATCAGCTGCTCTCCGATTAATTGCCATTCCTCCTGATCAGCTCCGCTCAGTTTAAATCACATCCCTCCTGATCAACTACAGTCCAAATAAATCCCATCCCTACAAACCAGCTGCTCTCCAATTAAATCCCAACCAACCAGATCAGCTCTGCTCTGATTAAATCCCGTCCCTCAGGATCACTTACGCGCTGATTAAATCCTATCCTTCGGATCAGCTACGCTCCAATTGAATCCCAGCCCTCCAGATCAGCTAATCTCGGACTAAATCCCGTCCCTCCGCATCATCTACTCATTGATTAAATCCCGTCCCTCCGGATCAGCTGTTCACGATTAAATACCTTCCCACTGGATAAGCTACTCTCTGATTGAATTCCATCCCTCCGGATCAGCTTCTATCCTATTGACTCCCATCCATCTGCATCGGCTAATCTCTGATTAAATAACGTCCCCCGGATCAGCTACTCTCCGATTAAATCCCTTCTCTTAAGATCAGATACACTCTGATTAAATCCCATCCAGTTGGATCAGCAGCTCTCCGATTAATTTGTCTCACTCCGGATCAGCTACACATTGAATAAATGCCGTCCCTCTGGATCAGCTGCTCTCTGATTATATCTCGTCTCTCCGCATTAGCGACTCCACGATTGAATATCTTCCCTCCGGATCAGCTACACTCCAATTAAATTCATTCTCTTCGAATCAGATCCTCTCCGATTTAAGTCCAATCAGCTACTCTCCAATTATTACCTATCCCTCCGTATTAGTTCCTCTCCGGTTCAAACCCATCCCGCCAGATCAGTGACTCCCTGATTAAATACTGTCGCTCTGGACCAGCTGCTCTCCGATTAAATTTCCTCTCTCCAGATCAGCTACTCTCCAATTGAATCCCCTCCCTCGGGATCAGCGACTCTCCGATTGAAACTCTTCCCTCCGGATCAGCTACTCTCCAATTAAATCCATTGTCTTCGGATCAGATCCTCTCTGATTTAAGTCCAATCCTGCCAGATCAGCTACTCTCCAATTAGTACCCATCCCTCCGTATTAGATACTCTCCAGTTCAAACGCATCCCACCAGATCAGTGACTCCCTGTCTAAATACTGTCGCTCCAGATCAGCTACTCTCCAATTAAATCCCGTCCCTATGGATCAGCAAATCTCTGATTCAATCTGCTCCCTCCATCTGAGCTAAGCTCAGATTAAATCCCTTCCCTCTGATTCAGCTACTCTCCAATTAAATCCCATCCCTCCAGATCAGATACTCTATGATTGAAACCCATCCCTCCGAATCAGCTACTCTCCGATTAAATCCCATCTCACCAGATCAGCTCTGCTCTGATTAAATTCCATCCTGCCAGAGCACCTAAGCGCCAATTATATCCCATCTCTCTGCATCAGCTACTCTCTGATTGAATCATGTCCCTCCGATTCAGCTATTCCCCGATTAAATCCCTTCGTTTAAGATCAGATACTCTCTGATTAAATCCCATGCAGCTGGATCAGCCGATCTCCGATTAAATCCTGTCACTCCAGATAAGCTACACATTGATTAAAGCCATCCCTTTGGATCAGCTGCTCTCCGATTAAATCTCGTCTCTACAGATCAGCTACACTCCAAACGAATCCCTTCCTCCGGATCTGCTACTCTCCAATTATTACCCATCCCTCCATATTAGTTCCTCTTCGGTTCAACCCCATCCCGCCGGATCATTGATTCCCTGATTAAATACTGTCGCTCCGGATCAGCTTCTCTCCGATTAAATCCCGTCCGTCTGGATCAGGAAATCTCTGATTCAATCTGCTCCCTCTGTCTCCGCTAAATGCCGATTAAATCACTTCCCTCTGATTCAGCTACTCTCCAATTAAATCCCATCCCTCCAGATCAGCTATTCTATGATTGAAACCCAGCCCTCCAAATCAGCTACTCTCTGATTAAGTACCATCTCACCGGACCAGCTCTGCTCTGATTAAATCCCATACCACCGGATCGCCTACACTCCAATTAAATCCCATCCTTCCGGATCAGCTACACTCCGATTGAATCCCAATCCTCCAGATCAGCTAATCGTGGACTAAATCCCATCCCTCCGCATCAGCTACTCTCTGATTGAATTATGTCCCTTCGATTCAGCTACTCTCCAATTAAATCCCTTCTCATAGGATCAGATTCTCTCTGATTAAATCCCAACCAGCCAGATCAGCTATTCTATGATTAATTCCCATCCCATCATATCAGATTAAATCCCGAACCTCCCGATCATCTACGCTCTGATTAAATCCCGTGCCTCAGGATCAGCTTCGATCCGATTAAATCCCATTCATCCTGATCAGCTACTCTCCAATTGTATCCAATCCCTCAGGATGAGCTACGCTCCGTTGAGATCCCATCCCTCTAGATTAGCTAATCTCCAATTAAATCCCATCACTCCAGATCAGCTGCTCTCCGATTAATTGCCATTTCTCCCGATCAGCTCTGCTCTGATTGAATCCCATCCCTCCGTTTCAGCTACGCTCCATTTAAATCCCATTCCACTGGATCAGCTACGGTCTGAATAAATCCCGTCCCTCAGGATCATCTACGTGCTAATTAAATCCCATCCATACTGCTGAGCTAAACTCCGATTAAATCATGTCCCTCTGGATCAGAACCTCTGCGATTAAATCCCATCCATCCAGACCAGCTAATCTCCGAGTAAATCTCATCCCTCCCGAACAGATACTCTATGTTTGAAGCCCATCCCTCCGAATCAGCTACTCTATGATTAAATCCCATCTCACCAGATCAGCTCTGCTCTGATTAAATTCCATCCTGCCGGAGCACCTAAGCTCCAATTAAATCCCATCTCTCTGCATCAGCTACTCTCTGATTGAACCATGTGCCTCCAATTCAGCTACTCCCCTATTAAATCCCTTCGTTTAGGATCAGATACTCTCTGATTAAATCCCATGCAGCTGGATGAGCAGCTCTCCATTTAAATCCTGTCACTCCAGATCAGCTACTCATTGACTATATGCCATCCCTTTGGATCAGCCGCTCTCCGATTAAATCTCGTCTCTACAGATCAGCTACACTCCAAACGAATCCCTTCCTCCGGATCTGCTACTCTCCAATTATTACCCATCACTCCATATTAGTTCCTCTACGGTTCAAACCCCTCCCGCCGGATCAGTGACTCCCTGATTAAATACTGTCGCTCCCGATCAGCTGCTCTCCGATTAAATCCCGTCCCTCTGGATCAGCAAAACTCTGATTCAGTCTGCTCCCTCCATCTGCGCTAAATTCCAATTAAATCACTTCCCTCTGATTCAGCTATTCTCCACTTAAATCCCATCCCTCCAGATCAGCTCTGCTCTGATTAAAATCCATCCCACCGGATCACCTACGCTCCAATTAAATACCATCCTTCCGGATCAGCTACGCTCCGATTGAACCCAGTCCCTCCAGATCACCTAATCTCCGATTATAACCAATCCCTCTGGTTCAGCTAATTTCTGATTCAATTTGCTCTCTCTGAATCTGCTACTCTCCAATTAATTCCCGTCACTCTGGCTGAACTAATCTTCAATTAAATCCCATCCCTCCAGATCAGCTAATCTATGACTAAAGCCCATCCCTCCAAATCAGCTACTCTCCGAGTAAATTCCGTCCCTCCAGATCAGCTACACACTGATTGATTCCCGTCTCTCTGGATCAGCTACACTCCAATTGAATCACATCGTTCTGAATCAGCTGCTCTCTGATTAAATCCCACCCCTCCGATTCACCTAATCTCGGATTCAATCTGATCCCTCTGGATCAGCTACTCACCGATTAAATCCCATCCCTTCTGCTGAGCTAAACTCCAATTAAATCATGTCCCTCCGCATCAGCAACTCTGCGATTAAATCCCATCCTTCCAAATCAGTTTATCTCCGATTATAACCAGTCCTGCCGGTTCAGCTAATTTATGATTCAATTTGCTACCGCTGAATCAGCTACTCTCCGATTAATTCCCGTCCTTCGGGCTGAGCTAGTCTCTGATTAATTCCCATCCCTCCCTTTCAGCTAATCTATAACTAGATCCCATCATTCCAAATCAGCTAATCTCCGATTAAATCCCATCCCTCCATATCAGCTAGTCACCAAGTGAAACCTGCCCCTCCGAATCAACTACTCTCTGAATAAATCCCATTCCACTGGATCAGCTACTCTAAGATTGAATCACAGCCCTCCGGATCTGCTACTATCCATTTAAATGCCATCCTCCGGATCAGCCACGCTCCGATTAAATCCTGTCCCTCCATTTCAGCTAGTCTCAGATTGAAGGAAATACCTCCGGATCAGCTACACTCTGCTTAAATCCCATCCATACAGATCACGCTGATAAAAGCACCAGCATCCAGACCAGCTAGTGTCTGCTTAAATCCCGTCTCTCACGATCATCTGCGCTCTGATTAAATCCCATGCCTCAGGATCAGCTTCGCTCCAATTACATCCCATTTGTCCGGATCAGCTACTCTCCAATTGAATCCCGACCATCTGGATCAGCTACGCTCTTATTAAATCCCATCCCTTTAGATTAGCTAATCTCCAATTAAATCCTGTCACTCCAGATCAGCTGCTCTCCGATTAATTGCCATTCCTCCTGATCAGCTACGCTACTATTGAATCCCATCCCTCCTGATGAGCTCCGCTTGCTTTAATTCACATCCCTCCTGATCAGCTACAGTCCGAATAAATCCCATCCCTACAAACCAGCTACTCTCCGATTAAATCCCAACCCACCAGATCAGCTCTGCTCTGATTAAATCCTATCCTTCGGATCAGCTACACTCCGATTGAATCCCAGCCCTCCAGATCAGATAATCTCGGACTAAATCCCGTCCCTCCGGATCAGCGACTCTCCAATTAAATCCCTTCTCGTAAGAATAGTCTCTGATTAAATCCCATCCAGCTGGATCAGCAGCTCTCCGATTATTTCCTGTCCCTCCGGCTCAGGTACACATTGAATAAATTCCGTCCCTCTGGATCAGCTGCTCTCTGATTAAATATCTTCCTTCCAGATCAGCTACTCTCCAACTAAATCCATTCTCTTTGGATCAGATCCAAACCCAGGCCCTCCAGATCAGCTAATCTCCGATTATAACCAGTCCTTCCGGTTCACCTAATTTCTAATTCAATTTGCTCCCTCTCAATCAGCTACTCTGCGATTAAACCCCATCCATCTGGCTGAGCTAATCTTCAATTAAATCCCATCCCTCCAGATCACATAATCTATGACTAAATCCCATCCCTCCAAATCAACTAATCTCCGATTAAACTCCGTCTCTCTGGATCAGCTACACACTGATTGATTCCCATCTCTTTGGATCAGCTACACTCCAATTCAATCACATCCCTCCGAATCAGATGCTCTCTGATTAAATCCCACCCCTCCGATTCACCTAATCTTGGATTCAATCTGATCCCTCTGGATCAGCTACTCGCTGATTAAATCCCATCCCTACTGCTGAGCTAAACTCCGATTAAATCATGTCCCTCCGGATCAGCAACACTGCGATTAAATCCCATCCTTCCAGATCAGCTAGTCACCAATTGAAAACTGTCCCTCCGAACCATCTACTCTCTGAATAAATCCCATCCCTCTGGATCAGCTGCTCTCCATTTAATTGCCATCTCTCCAGATCAGCTACGTTCCAATTAAATCCCGTCCCTCTGTTTCAGCTAGTCTCAGCTTGAATGACATACCTCCGGATCAGCTACTTTCTGGTTAAATCCCATCCCTCCAGATCATCTACGCTCTGATTAAATCCCGTGTGTCAGGGTCAGCTTCAATCCTTTTAAATCCCATTCGTCCAGATCAGCTACTCTCTGATTAAATCACATCCCTCTGGATCAGCAATTCTCTGATTACATCCCGTTCCTCTGGATCAGCTACACGCTGATGAAAGCATGAGCCTCCAAACCAGCTGATGTCCGTTTAAATCCCGTCCCTCCCAATCATCTATGCTCTGATTAAATCCAATGCCTCATGATCAGCTTCTCACCAATTAAATCCCATTCGTCCAGATCAGCTATTCTTCAATTGAATCCAGTCCCTCCGGATGAGCTACGCTCTGATTAATTCCCATCGCTCCAGATCAGCTATTCACCGATTGAAACCTGTCCCTCCAAAACAGCTACTCTCTGAATAAATCGCATTCCAATGGATCAACTACTCTAAAATTGAATCCCATCCCTCTGGATCAGCTACTCTCCGTTTAAATGCCATCTCTCCGGATCAGCTATGCTCTGATTAAATCCCGTCCCTTCATTTCAGTTAGTCTTAGATTGAATGACATACATCCACATCAGCTACTCGCTGCTTAAATCCCATCCTACCGCATCATCTACGCTCTGAAAAATCCCGTGCCTCACAATCAGCTTCGCTCCAATTAAATCCCGTTCCACCAGATCAGCTACGCTACTATTGAATCCCATCCCTCCTGATCAGCTCCGCTCAGTTTAAATCTCATCCCTCCAAATAAATCCAAATAAATCCCATCCCTACGGACCAGCTGCTCTCCGATTAAATCCCAACCCACCAGATCAGCTCTGCTCTGATTAAATCCCGTCCCTCAGGATCACTTATGCGCTGATTAAAACCTATCCTTCAGGATCAGCTACGCTCCGATTGAATCCCAGCCCTCCAGATCAGCTAATCTTGGACTAAATCCCTTCCCTCCGGATCAGCTACTCTCTGATTAAATCCCTTCTCTTAAGAAAAGCCTCTGATTAAATCACATCCAGCTGGATCAGCAGCTCTCCGATTAATTCCTGTCCCTCCGGATCAGCTACACATTGAATAAATTCCGTCCCTCTGGATCAGCTGCTCTCTGATTAAATCTCTTCCCTCCGGATCAGCTACTCTCCAAGTAAATCCATTCTCTTCGGATCAGAGCCAAATCCAGGCCCTCCAGATCAGGTAATCTCCAATTATAACGAGGCCTTCTGGTTGACTTAATTTCTAACTCAATTTGCTCCCTCTCAAACAGCTACTCTGCGATTAAATCCCGTCCAGCTGGCTGAGCTAATATTCAATTAAATCCCATCCCTCCAGATCACATAATCTATGACTAAATCCCATCCCTCCAAATCAGCTAATCTCCGATTAAACTCTGTCCGTCCGGATCAGCTACACACTGATTGGTTCCCGTCTCTCTGGATCAGCTGCACTCCAATTGAATCACATCCCTCCAAATCAGCTGCTCTCTGATTAAATCCCACCCCTCCGATTCACCTAATCTCGGATTCAATCTAATCCCTCTGGATCAGCTACTCGCTGATTAAATCCCATCCCTACTGCTGAGCTAAACTCCGATTAAATCATGTCACTCCGGATCAGCAACTCTGCGATTAAATCCCATCCTTCCAGATCAGCTAGTCCCCAATTGAAACCTGTCCCTCCGAATCATCTACTCTCTGAATAAATCCCATCCCTCTGGATCAGCTGCTCTCCATTTAAATGCCATCCCTTCGGATCAGCTACGCTCCAATTAAATCCCGTCCCTCTGTTTCAGCTAGTCTCAGCTTGAATGACATACCTCCGGATCAGCTACTCTCTGGTTAAATCCCGTTCCTCCAGATCATCTACGCTCTGATTAAATCCCGTGCCTCAGGATCAGCTGCGATCCGTTTAAATCCCATTCGTCCAGATCAGCTACACTCTGATTAAATCAAATCCCTCTGGATCAGCTATTCTCCGATTAAATCCCGTTCCTCTGGATCAGCTACATGCTGATAAAAGTGCGAGCCTCCAAACCAGCTGATGTCCATTTAAATCCCGTCCCTCCCAATCATCTATGCTCTGATTAAATCCAATGCCTCATGATCAGCTTCTCACCAATTAAATCCCATTCATCCAGATCAGCTATTCTCCAATTGAATCCAGTCCCTCTGGATGAGCTACACTCTGATTAATTCCCATCGCTCCAGATCAGCTATTCACTGATTGAAAGCTGTCCCTCCAAATCAGTTACTCTCTGAATAAATCCCATTCTACTGGATCAACTACTCTAAGATTGAATCCCATCCCTCTGGATCAGCTACTCTACGTTTAAATGCCATCTCTCCGCATCAGCTATGCTCTGATTAAATCCCATCCCTTCATTTCAGCTAGTCTTAGATTGAATGACTACATCCGCATCAGCTACTCTCTGCTTAAATCCCGTCCTACCGCATCATCTATGCTCTGATTAAATCCCGTGCCTCAGGATCAGCTTCGCTCCAATTAAATCCTGTTCCTCCAGATCAGCTACACGCTGATAAAATCACGACCCTCCAGACCAGCTACTCTCCGCTTAAATCCCGTCCTTCTGGATCATCTGCGCTCTGATAAAATCCCATGCCTCAGGATCAGCTGCACTCCAATTACATCCCATTTGTTTGGATCAGCTACTCTCCAATTGAATCCCGTCCATGCGGATCAGCTATGCTCTTATTAAATCCCATCCCTCTAGATTAGCTAATCTCCAATTAAATCCCGTCACTCCAGATCAGCTGCTCTCCAATTAATTGCCATTCCTCCAGATCAGCTACGCTCCAATTTAATCGCATCCTTCCAGATCAGCTGTGCTCCATTTAAATCACAATTCTCCGGATCAGCTATGGTCCAAATAAATCCCATCCCTACAAACCAGCTACTTTCTGATTAAATTCCAACCCACCGGATCAGCTCTGCTTTGATTAAATCCCGTCCCTCAGGATTACCTATGCTCTGATTAAATCCCATCCTGCTGGATCAGCTAAGCTCTGATTGAATCCCATCCCTCCAGATCAGCTAATCTCTGACTAAATCCCGTCCCTCCAGATCAGCTACTCATTGATTAAATCCAGTCCGTCGGGATCTGCTGCTTTCCGAGTAAATACTGTCCCTCTGGATCTTCTATTCTCCAATTACATCCCGTTCCTCTGGATCAGCTGCACGCCGGTAAAAGCACATGCCTCCTGACCAGCTACTGTCAGCTTAAATCCCGTCCCTCCTGTCATATATGCTCTGATTAAATTCCTTGCCTCATGATCAGCTTCACTCCAATTAAATCCCCTCCCTCTGGATGAGCTAATCACTGATTAAATCCCATCTCTCAGATCATCTACTCTCCGATTAAATGCAGTCCCTCCAGATCAGCTAATCTCTGACTTAGTCCCATCCCTCCAGATCAGCTACTCTCCGATTAAATCCCATCCCTCCAGATCAGATAGCACTCATTGATTCCTATCCCTCTGGATAGCTACTCTCCACTTGAATCACTTCCCTCCGAATCAGTTGCTCTCCGATTAAATCCCATCCCTCTGATTCAGCTCATCTCGGATTCAATCTGCTCCCTCCAGATCATCAACTCTCTGATTAAATTCAGTCCCTCCAGCTGAACTAAACTCCAATTAAATTTTGTCCCTCCGGGTCAGCAACTCTGAAATTAAATCCCCTCCTACTGAATCAGCTAATCTCCGATTAAATTCCATCCTCCAGATCAGCTAGTTACCAATTGAAACACATCCCTCCGAATCAGCTACTCTCTGAGTAAATCCCATTCCACCGGATCAGCTAGTCTAAGATTGAATCCCATACCTCTGGATCAGCTACTATCCATTTAAGTCCCATCCCTCCAATTCATCTATGCTCCGATTAAATCCTGTCACTCTGTTTCAGCTAGTCTCTGATTGAATCCCGTCCTACCCGATCAGCTATTGTCCGAATGAATCCCGCCCCAGTGCTTCAGGTACACTCCATTTGAATCACGTGTCTGATTGAATCCAGTGCCTCAGGATCAGTTTCACTCCTATTAAATCCCATTTTTCCGGATCAGCTACACTCTGATTAAATCCCATCCCTCCGGATCAGCTTTTCTCCGATTAAATCCCATTCCTCCGGATCAGCTACACGCTGATAAAATCACGAGCCTGCGACCAGCTACTCTCCAATTAAATCCCTTCCCTCTGGATCAGCTACTCTCCGATTGAATCCCGTCCCTCTGAAGCAGCTACAGCCTGATTAAATCATGTCCTACCGGATCAGCTACGATCCGCATAAACTCATTACACTGGATTAGCTATTCTGTGATTAAATCCCATCCTAACGGATTAGCTACTCTCCAATTAAAACCCTTCTCTTCGGATCAGATCCTCTCTGTTTACGTCCCATCCCGCCGGATCAGCTACTCTCCAATTATTACCCATCCACCCATATGAGATACTCTCCAGTTCAAAACCCTCCTGCTGGATCAGCGACGCCTGGATTAAATCCTGTCCCTCCAAATCAGCTGCTCTCTGATTAAATCATGTCATTTCAGATCAGCTACTCTCCAATTAAATCCCCTCCCTCTGGTTCAGCTAATCTCTGATTCAATCTGCTCCCGCCAGCTGAGCTAATTACCTATTAAATCCCATCCATCTGGATCAGCTGCCCTCTGATTAAATCCAATCCTTCTGGATCAGCTAGTGTATGATTGAAACCCGTGCCTCCAAATCAGTGACTCTCCGATTAAATCTCATACTTCTGGATAAGCTATGCTCCGATTGAATCCCATCCCTCCAGATCAGCTAATCTCTGACTAAATCCCGTCCCTCCGGATCAGATACTCATTGATTGAATCCCGTTCCCCGGATCAGCTGGTCTCCGATTAAATACCGTCCCTCTGGATCAGCTGCACTCCGATTGACTCCTGTCCCTCTAGATCAGCTACTCTCCAATTGAATCACATGCCTCCGAATCAAGCTGCTCTCCGATTTAATCCCAGCCTAAAGATTCAGCTAATGTCGGATTCAATCTGCTCCCTCCGGATCAGCTACTCTCCGATTAAATCCCGTTCCTCCGGATGATCTAATCACTGATTAAATCCCATCACTCGGATCATGTATTCTCCAATTAAGTCCAGTCCCTCCAGATCAGCTAATCTCCGATTATAACCAGTCCCTCTGGATCAGCTACTCTCCAATTGAATCCCGTCCCTCCGGATCAGCTCCGCACCGATTGATGCCCGTCCCTCTGGATCCGCTACTCTCCAAATGAATCAGGTCCCTCTGAATCAGTTGTTCTCTGATTAAATCCCATCCCTCCAATTCAGCTAATCTCAGATTCAATCTGCACCCTCCAGATCAGCAACTCTCCAATTAAATACTGTCCCTGCGTCTGAGCTAAACTCTGATTAAATCCTGTCCCTCCGGATAAGCAACTCTGTGATTAAATCCCATCCTTCTGGATCAGCTAGTTACCAATTGAAACCCGTCCCTCCAAATCAGTTACTCTCCAAATAATTCCCATTCCACCGGATCAGCTACTCTAAGATTGAATCCCATCCTCCAATTCAGCTAATCTCCATTTAAAGCCCATCCCTCTGGATCAGCTATGCTCCAGTTAAATCCTGCCACTCCATTTCAGCTGGTCTCTGATTGAATCCCGTTCCCGCCGGATCAGCTATTGTCCGATTGAATCCTGCCCCAGCGCTTGAGAGTACACTCCATTGGAAGCACATCCCTCCGGATCAGCAACTCTCTGATTGAATCACATACCTCCGGATCAGCTACTCTCCGCTTAAATTCAGTCCCTCCAGGTCATCTACGCTCTGATTAAATCCCGTGCCACAGGATCAGCTTTGTTCCTATTAAATCCCATTCATCCGGATCAGTGATACTCTGATTAAATCCCATCCCTCCGGTTCAGGTATTCTCCAATTAAACCCCGTTACCCTGGATCAGCTGCACGCTGATAAAATCACGACCCTCTGGACCAGCTATTCATTGATTAAATCCCACCCTTCCGGATCAGCTGCTCTCCGATTAAATCTCATCTATCTGGATCAGGTACTTTCCGATTGAATCCCATCCTTCCGGATCAGTGACTCTCCGATTGAATCCCTTCCCTCTGGATCAGGTACTCTCTAAATAAAATCCATCTCTTCGGATCAGATTATTTCCGATTTAAGTCCCATCCCACCTGATCAGCTACTCTCCAATTATTTCCCATCCTTCCATATAAGGTGCTCTTCAGTTCAAACCCATCCCGCCGGATCAGCGACTCCCTGATTAATTCCTGTCCCTCCAGATCAGCTGCTCTCTGATTAAATCATGTCCCTCCAGATCAGCTACTCTCCAATTAAATCCTGTCCCTCTGGTTCATATAATCTGTGATTCAATCTGCTCCTTCCGGATGAGCTAATCTCCCACTAAATCCCATTCATCTTGATCAGCTACTAGATGAGTGAAAACCATCCCTCTGGATCAGCTGCTGTCCGATTAAATCCCATTCCACCAAATCAACTCTGCTCTGATTAAATCCTGTCCCTCCGGATCACCAACACTCCGATTAAATCCCATCCTTCCGTATCAGTTATGCTCCGATTGAATCAAATCACTCCAGATCAGCTATATCTCTGATTAAATCCTGTCCCACCGGATCAGCTGCTCATTGATTAAATCCCGTCCTTCTGGATCGGCTGATCTCCGATTAAATACCTTCCCTCCGGATCAGCTACACTCCGATTAAATCCCATCCCAAAGATTCAGCTAATCTCGGATTCAATTTGCTCCCTCCGGAACAGCTACTCTCCGATTTAATCCTCCCCTCTGGATGATCTAATCACTGATTAAATCCCATCTCTCAGATCATGTAATATCCAATTAAATCCTGTACCTCCAGATCAGCTACTCTCCGATTTACTCCTGTCCATCCAGTTCAGCTAATCTATGATTCAATCTGCTCCCTCCGCATCATCTACTCTCCGAATAAATCCCATTCCACCGGTCAGCCACTCTCTGAATGAATACCATCCTTCCGGATCAGCTATGCTCTGAATAAATTCCGTCCCTGCAGATCAGCTAATGTCCGATTAAATCCTGTCCCTCTGGATCAGGAACGCTGCGATTAAATCCCATTCTTCCGGATCAGCTAATCTCCGATTAAATCCCATCCCTCCAGGTCAGCTAGTCACCGATTGAAACCTGTCCCTCTGAATCAGTTGCACTCCGATTCAATCCCTTCTCTTAGGATCAGATATGCTCAGTTTAAATCCCATCCCTCCAGATCCACAAGTCTGATTAAATCCCGTCCATCTGGATCAGCTACACTCTGATTAATTCCCGTCCATCCATATCAGCTAGTCTACGATTAAATCTCGTTCCTCCGGTTCAGCTAATCTCTGATTCCATCTGCTCCCTCCGGATCAGATCCTCTCCGATTAAATCCCATTCCACCTGATCAGCTATTCTCTGATTGAATCCTGTCCCTCTGGATCAGCTGCTCTCCGTTTAAATCCCATCCCTCCGGATCAGCTAAGCTCTAATTAAATCCCGTTCCTCCTTTTCAGATAGTCTCTGATTGTATCCCGTCCCTCTGGATCATCTATTTTCCGATTGAATCCTACCCCAGCGCTTCAGGTGCTCTCTGTTTGAATCTCATCCCTCTGCATCAGCTACTCTCCACTTAAATCCCATCCCTCCAGATCAGGTACGCTCCGATTAAATCCCAATCGTCAGGACCAGCTATTCTCCGATTAAATTCCATTTGTCCGGATCAGCTGCTCTCCAATTTAATCCCTTGCCTCAGAATCAGCTATTCTCTGATTGAATCACATCCCTCTGGATCAGCTATGCTCTGGTTAAATCATGTCCATCTGGATCAGCTACGGAGTGAATAAATCCCTTTCCACTGAAACAGCTATACTCCGATTAAACCCCATCCTAAAGGATTAGCTATGCTCCGAATAAATGCTGTCCCTATGGATCAATGACTAGCTGATTAAATCCCATCCCATTGGGATCAGCTACTCTCCGATTAAATCCCGTCCCTCCGGATCTTCTACTCTGCAATTAAATCCTTTCCCTCTGTTTCAACTAGTCTCCGAATGAATTTCATCCCTCCAGATCAGCTATTCTCCAATTAAATCCCATCCCTCTGGATCAGCTCCTCTCTGATTGAATCTCATCTCTCCGGATCAGCTACTCTCCAATTAAATCCCATCCCCTGCAGAACAGGTAAGCCCTAATTAATTCCCGGCCCACCAGATCAGCTACTCTGCAATTAAATCCCTTCCCTCTGTTTCAGCTATTCTTCGATTGAATCCCACCCCTCCATTTCAGGTACTCACTGACAAAATTCCATCCCGCAGAATCAACTAGTCTCTGATTGAGTCCCATACCTCCGGACCAGCTACTCTCCAAATAACTCCCATCCCTCCGGATCAGCTACAGTCCAAACAAATCCCATCCCTCAGTATCAGCTATACTACAATTAAATCCCATCCTTCCAGAACAGCTGCTGTCCGATTAAATCCTGTCCCTCCGGATCAGCTACGCTCTGATCAAACCCCATCCCTCCAGATCAGCTACTCTCTGATTAAATCCAATGCCTACAGATCAGGTAGTCATCAATTAAATCCCATCTCTCCGGAACAGCTGCGCTCTGATTAATTCCCGTCCCACCAGATCAGGTACTCTGCAATTAAATCCATACCTCTGTTTCAGCTAGTCTCTGATTGAATCCCTTCCCTCTATATGAGCTATTCTTCGATTGAATCCCACCACTCCATTTCAGATACTCTCTGACAAAATTCCATCCTGCTGGATCAACTAGTCTCTGATTGAATCCCATCCCTCCGGACCAGCCACTCTCCAAATAACTCCCATCCCTCCGGATCAGCTACAGTCCAAATAAATCCCATCCCTCAGGATCAGCTACACTACGATTAAATCCCATCCTTCCAGAACAGCTGCTGTCCGATTAAATCCTGTCCCTCCAGATCAGCTACTCTCTGATTAAATCCCATGCCTCCAGATCAGGCACTCACCGATTAAATCCCATCTCTCCGGAACAGCTACAGTCTGATTAAATCCCGTCCCTCAGAATCAGATACGCAACAATTACATCCCTTTGTTCAGGAACAACTACTCTCTGATTGAATCCCATCCCTCCGGGTCAGCTACTATCTGATTAAATCCCATCCCTCTGCATCAGCTAATCTGCAATTAAATAACGTCACTCCAGATCAGCAGCTCTCCGATTGAATCCCATTCCTCTGGATCAGCTGCAATCTGATTAAATCCCTTCTCTCTGGATCAGTTAATCTCCGATTAAATCCCATCCCTCCAGATGAGCTACTCACCAACTGAATCCCGTCCCTCCATATCAACTACTCTCTGACTGAATCACATCGCTCTGAATCAGCTACTCTCTGATTAAATCCCATCCCTCCGGATCAGCTACTCTCCAAGTAAATCCTATCCCACCGGATCAGCTGCTCTCCGATTGAATCCCATTCTTCGAAATCAGTTACAATCTGATTAAATCCCATCCCATCAGTTAATCTCTGAATAAATACCACCCCCGGAGCAGCTACTCTCTGATTAAATCCAATCCCTGTGGATCAGCTAATAACCGATTAAATTCCATCCCTCCAGATCAGCTAGTCACCGATTGAAACCCGTCCCTCTGAATCAGCTACTCTCTGATTAATTCCCATCCCTCAGTATCAGAGTCTCTCCAATTAAATCCCATCCGGCCGGATCAGCTACTTTCCGATTAATTCCCATCCCTCCGTATCAGATTCTCTCCGATTAAATCCCATCCTGCCTGATCAGTTACTCTCTGATTAAATCCCGTCCCTCCTGTTCAGTTTGTCTCTTATTCAATCTACTCCATCCGGAACAGCGGGTCTCCAATTAAATCCCGTCCCTCCGGATGAGCTAATCGCTGATTCAATCCCGTCCCTAAGGATCAGCTACTCTACGAATAAATGCCATCCCTCCAGATCAGCTACTCACCGATCAAGTCCCATCTCTCTCGATCAGCTACTCTTCGATTAAATCCCATCCCTCCGGATCATCTACTCTCTGATTGAATCCCGTCCCTCGAGATCAGCTGCTCTCTGATTGATACACGGAGTTAATTGGAGCATAGCTGATCCGGAGGAATGGGATTCTTTCGGATTGTAGCTGAAACGGAGGGATGTGTTTCAATCAGAGATTAGCTGGTCCAGAGGTATGCAATTTAATTGGAGAGTAGCTGATCCAGTGGTTGGGATTCATTCGGAGAGTAGCTGATCCGGAGAGACGAGATGTAGTTGGAGAGGAGCTGATCCAGAGGGATGGGAATTAATCATTGAGTAGCTGATCTGGAGGGATGAGATTTAATCGGAGATTATCTGATCCAGAGGGATGGGATTTAGTCGGTGAGTAGCTGATCCAGAGGGACGGGATTCATTAAGAGAGTAGCTGAGCCAGAGGAATGACATTCAAATGGTGAGTAGCTGATCTGGAGGAGTGGATTTAATTGGAGAGTAGCTGATCCAGAGGGAAGGTATTTAATCGCAGTGTAGCTGATCTGGAGGGACGGGATTAATTCGGAGAGTAAATGATCCGGAGAGTTGGGACTTATTCGGACAGTAGCTGATCTGGAGTGATGGGATTTAATCTGAGAATAGCTGATCCAGAGGGTCAGGATATAATTGGATAGTAGTTGATCAGGAAGGATGGGAAGCTATTGGATAGTAGCTGATACGGAGGACTCAATAAGAAAGTAGCTGAGCCAGAGGAATGACATTCAAATGGAGAGTAGCTGATCTGGAGGGAGTGGAATTAATCGGAGAGTAGCTGATCCGGAGGGATGGGACTTAATCAGACCGTAGCTGATCCGGAGTGAAGGGACTTAATCGGTGAGTATCTGATCCAGAAGGATGGGATTCAATCGGAGAGTAGCTGATCTGGAGGGACAGGATTCAATCAGAGAGTAGCTGATCCAGAGGGAGTGGATTTAATCAGAGAGTAGCTGATCTGGAGGGAAGGTATTTAATCAGAGAGTAGCTGATCTAGAGGGACGGGATTCAATCAGAGAGTAGCTAATCTGGTGGGATGGGATTTAAACAGTGAGTAGTTGATCCGTAGGGATGGGATTTAGTCAGAAATTAGCGGATACAGAAGGATGGGTTTTAATCGGGGAGTTGCCGATCCTGAGGTACGGGATTTAATCAGAGCGTAGCTGATCCAGATGGATGGAACTTAATCAGAGCATAGCTGATCCAGAGTAATGGGACTTAATCAGTGAGTAGCTGGTCTGGAGGAATGGGATTCAATCAGAGAGTAGCTGATCCGGAGGGACAGGATTCAATCGGAGAGTAGCTGATCCAGAGGGAAGATATTTAATCGTAGAGTAGCTGATCGGGAGGGACGGGATTTATTCGGAATATAGGTGCTCTGGAGGGACGGGATTTTATCGTAGAGGAGCTGATCCAGAGGGACGGGATTTAATCGGAGAGTAGCTCATCCGTAGAGATGGGACTTAATCGGAGATTAGCTGATGCAGAGCGTTGGGATTTATTCGGAGAGTGGTTCATCCAGAAGGGCGGGATATCATTGGATAGTAGCTGATCCAGAGGTACGGGATTTAATCAGAGAGTAGATGATCCGAGAGACAGGATTAATCAGAGATTAGCTCATTTGGAGGGATGGGCTTTAATGGGGTCTTAGTTTATCTGGTGTGTCGGGAATTAATCGGAACGTAGCTGATCCACAGGGAGCAGTTTGAATCAGAGATTAGATGAACCAGAGGGATGGGATTTAATCGGAGGGTAGCTGATCTGGAGGGAGCAGATTTAATCAGAGAGTTGGTGATCCAGAAGGACGGGATTTAATCAAAGATCAGCTGATCCAGCAGATGGGATTTAATCAGAGAGTATCTGATATGGAGGGTTTGGAATTAATTACAGATTAGCTGATCTGGCAGGATGGGATTTAATCAGTTAGGATTTGATCCAAAGTGAAGAGGTTTAATTGGATGGTAGCTGATTTGGAGGGACGTGATCAATCACAGAGTAGCAGATAGGGAACGACGGGATTCAATCGTTGAGTACCTGGACTGGAGGGATGGGATTCAATCAGAGAGGAGCTGATCCGGAGGGACGGGATTCAATCAGAGAGTAGCTGATCCGGAGGAATGAGATTCAATCGGAGAGTAGCTCATCCGGAGGAATGGGATTCGATCGGAGAGTAGCTGATCCGGAGAAATGGGATTCAAACGGAGAGTAGCTGATCCACAGGGAAGATTTTTAATTGGATAGGAGCTGACCTGGAGGGACGGGATTTATTTGGAGATTACCTGATCCAGAGCGACGGGATTTATTCGGAGATTAGCTGATCCAGAGGGACGGGGTTAATCAGAGATTAGTTCATCTGGTGGGATTGGAGGTAATCGGAAAGTAGCGGATCTGCAGAGAGCAGATTGAATCAGAGATTACCTGAACAGGAAGGAGGGGATTCCATCAGAGTAGCTGATCTGGAGGTAAAGGATTTAATCAGAGAGTAGCTGATCTGGAGGGATGGGATTTAATCAGAGATTAGCTTATCTGACGGGATGGCATTTAATCAGAGAGGATCTGATCCAAAGAGAAGGGATTTAATTGCAGAGCAGCTGATTCGGAGGGGCGTGATCAATCGCAGAGTAGCAGATCTGGATGGATTGGATTTAATCGGAGATTAGCTGATCCAGAGTGATGGGAGTTAATCGGTGAGTATCTGATCCGGAAGAATGGGATTCAATCAGAGAGTAGCTGATCAGGAGGGAGTGGATACAATTAGAGAGTAGCTGATCCAGAGTGACGGGATTTATTCGGAATATAGGTGCTCTGGAGGGACGGGATTTTATCGGAGTGGAGCTGATCCAAAGGGACGGGATTTAATCGGAGAGTAGCTCATCCGGAGAGATGGGACTTAATCAGAGATTAGCTGATGTGGAGCGTTGGGATTTATTCGGAGAGTGGTTCATCCAGGAGGGCGGGATATCATTGGATAGTAGCTGATCCGGAGGGACGGGATTTAATCGGTGAGTAGATGATCCGAGAGACAGGATTAATCAGAGATTAGCTCATCTGGTGGGACTGGAGGAAATCGGAAAGTAGCTGATCTGCAGGAAGCAGTTTGAATCAGAGGTTACATGAGCAGGAGGGAGGGGATTTCATCAGAGTAGCTGATCTGGAGGTAAAGGATTTAATCAGAGAGTAGCTGATCTGGAGGGACGGGATTTAATCAGAGATTAGCTTATCCGGCGGGATGGGATTTAATCAGAGAGGATCTGATCCAAAGAGAAGGGATTTAATTGCAGAGCAGCTGATTCGGAGGGGCGTGATCAATCGCAGAGTAGCTGATCTGGATGGATTGGATTTAATCGGAGATTAGCTGATCCAGAGGGATGGCAATTAATCAAAGAGTAGCTGATCCGGAAGAATGGGATTCAATCAGAGAGTAGCTGATCCGGAGGGAGTGGATTTAATCGGAGAGTAGCTGATCTGGAGGGAAGGTATTTAATCGTAGAGTAGCTGATCTGGAGGGACGGGATTTATTCGGAACATAGGTGCTCTGGAAAGACGGGCTTTTATCGGAGTGGAGCTGATCCAGAGGGACGAGATTTAATCGGAGAGTAGCTCATCCGGAGAGATGGGACTTAATCGGACATTAGCTGATGCGGAGCGTTGGGATTTATTCGGAGAGTAGATGATCCGAGAGACAGGATTAATCAGAGATTAGCTCATTTGGAGGGATGGGTTTTAATGGGATTTTAGCTCATCTGGTGGGTCGGGAATTATTCGGAAAGTAGCTGATCCACAGGGAGCAGTTTGAATCAGAGATTAGCTGAACCAGAGGGATGGGATTTAATCGGAGAGTAGCTGATCTGGAGGGACCGGATTTAATCAGAGAGTTGGTGATCCAGAAGGACGGGATTTAATCAAAGATCAGCTGACCCAGCAGATGGGATTTAATCAGAGAGTATCTGATATGGAGGGTTTGGAATTAATTAGAGTGTAGCTGATCTGGCAGGATGGATTTAATCGGATAGGATTTGATCCAATGTGAAGAGGTCTAATTGGATGGTAGCTGATTTGGAGGGACTTGATCAATCGCAGAGTAGCAGATAGGGAGCGACGGGATTCAATCAATGAGTATCTGGACTGGACCGATGGGTTTCAATCAGACAGTAGTTGATCTCATGGGACGGGATTCAATCAGAGAGTAGCTGATCCAGAGGAATGAGATGCAATTGGAGAGTAGCTGATCCGGAGGAATAGGATTCAAGCGGAGAGTAGATGATCCAGAGGGAAGATTTTTAATCGGATAGGAGCTGATCTGGAGGGAGGGGATTTATTTGGAGATTAGTTGATCCGGAGGGACAGGATTGATTTGGAGAGTAGCTGGACCAGAGGGACAAGATATAATTGGATACTAGCTGATCCGAAGGGATGGGATTTAATCGGAGAGTAGATGATCCGAGAGACGGGGTTAATCAGAGATTAGCTCATCTGGTGGGACTGGAGGTAATCGGAAAGTAGCTGATCTGCAGGAAGCAGATTGAATCAGAGATTACCTGAACAGGAGGGAGGGGATTTCATTAGAGTAGCTGATCTGGAGGTAAAGGATTTATTCGGAGAGTAGCTGATCTGGAGGGACGGGATTTAATCAGAGATTAGCTTATCCGGCGGGATGGGATTTAATCAGAGAGGATCTGATCCAAAGAGAAGGGATTTAATTGCAGAGCAGCTGATTCGGAGGGGTGTGATCAATCTCAGAGTAGCTGATCTGGATGGATTGGATTTAATCGGAGATTAGCTGATCCAGAGGGATGGCAATTAATCGAAGAGTAGCTGATCCGGAAGAATGGGATTCAATCAGAGAGTAGCTGATCCGGAGGGAGTGGATTTAATCAGAGAGTAGCTGATCTGGAGGGAAGGTATTTAATCGTAGAGTAGCTGATCTGGAGGGACGGGATTTATTCGGAACGTAGGTGCTCTGGAGGGACGGGATTTTATCGGAGTGCAGCTGATCCAGAGGGACGAGATTTAATCGGAGAGTAGCTCATCCGGAGAGATGGGACTTAAACGGACATTAGCTGATGCGGAGCGTTGGGATTTATTCGGAGAGTAGATGATCCGAGAGACCGGAATAATCAGAGATTAGCTCATTTGGAGGGATGGGCTTTAATGGGATCTTAGCTCATCTGGTGGGTCGGGAATTATTCGGAAAGTAGCTGATCCGCAGGGAACAGTTTGAATCAGAGATTAGCTGAACCAGAGGGATGGGATTTAATCGGAGAGTAGCTGATCTGGAGGGACCAGATTTAATCAGAGAGTTGGTGATCCAGAAGGACGGGATTTAATCAAAGATCAGCTGATCCAGCAGATGGGATTTCATCAGAGAGTATCTGATATGGAGGGTTTGGAATTAATTAGAGTGTAGCTGATCTGGCAGGATGGATTTAATCGGATAGGATTTGATCCAAAGTGAAGAGGTTTAATTGGATGGTAGCTGATTTGGAGGGACTTGATCAATCGCAGAGTAGCAGATAGGGAGCGACGGGATTCAATTGGTTAGTATGTGGACTGGTGGGATGGGTTTCAATCGGAGAGTAGCTGATCTGGAGGGACGGGATTCAATCAGAGAGTAGCTGATCTGGAGGAATGAGAAGCAATCGGAGAGTAGCTGATCCAGAGGAATGGGATTCAAACGGAGAGTAGATGATCCAGAGGGAAGATTTTTAATTGGATAGGAGCTGATCAGGAGGGAGGGGATTTATTTGGAGATTAGTTGATCCGGAGGGACAGGATTGATTTGGAGAGTAGCTGGTCCAGAGGGACGAGATATAATTGGATACTAGCTGATCCGAAGGGATGGGATTTAATCGGAGAGTAGATGATCTGAGAGATGGGGTTAATCAGAGATTAGCTCATCTGGTGGGACTGGAGGAAATCGGAAAGCAGCTGAATGCAGGAAGCAGTTTGAATCAGAGGTTACATGAGCAGGAGGGAGGGGATTTCATCAGAGTAGCTGATCTGGAGGTAAAGGATTTAATCAGAGAGTAGCTGATCTGGAGGGACGGGATTTAATCAGAGATTAGCTTATCCGGCGGGATGGGATTTAATCAGAGAGGATCTGATCCAAAGAGAAGGGATTTAATTGCAGAGCAGCTGATTCGGAGGGGCGTGATCAATCGCAGAGTAGCTGATCTGGATGGATTGGATTTAATCGGAGATTAGCTGATCCAGAGGGATGGCAATTAATCAAAGAGTAGCTGATCCGGAAGAATGGGATTCAATCAGAGAGTAGCTGATCCGGAGGGAGTGGATTTAATCGGAGAGTAGCTGATCTGGAGGGAAGGTATTTAATCGTAGAGTAGCTGATCAGGAGGGACGGGATTTATTCGGAACATAGGTGCTCTGGAAAGACGGGCTTTTATCGGAGTGGAGCTGATCCAGAGGGACGAGATTTAATCGGAGAGTAGCTCATCCGGAGAGATGGGACTTAATCGGACATTAGCTGATGCGGAGCGTTGGGATTTATTCGGAGAGTAGATGATCCGAGAGACAGGATTAATCAGAGATTAGCTCATTTGGAGGGATGGGTTTTAATGGGATTTTAGCTCATCTGGTGGGTCGGGAATTATTCGGAAAGTAGCTGATCCACAGGGAGCAGTTTGAATCAGAGATTAGCTGAACCAGAGGGATGGGATTTAATCGGAGAGTAGCTGATCTGGAGGGACCGGATTTAATCAGAGAGTTGGTGATCCAGAAGGACGGGATTTAATCAAAGATCAGCTGACCCAGCAGATGGGATTTAATCAGAGAGTATCTGATATGGAGGGTTTGGAATTAATTAGAGTGTAGCTGATCTGGCAGGATGGATTTAATCGGATAGGATTTGATCCAATGTGAAGAGGTCTAATTGGATGGTAGCTGATTTGGAGGGACTTGATCAATCGCAGAGTAGCAGATAGGGAGCGACGGGATTCAATCAATGAGTATCTGGACTGGACCGATGGGTTTCAATCAGACAGTAGGTGATCTCATGGGACGGGATTCAATCAGGGAGTAGCTGATCCAGAGGAATGAGATGCAATTGGAGAGTAGCTGATCCGGAGGAATGGGATTCAAACGGAGAGTAGATGATCCAGAGGGAAGATTTTTAATCGGATAGGAGCTGATCTGGAGGGAGGGGATTTATTTGGAGATTAGTTGATCCGGAGGGACAGGATTGATTTGGAGAGTAGCTGGTCCAGAGGGACGAGATATAATTGGATACTAGCTGATCCGAAGGGATGGGATTTAATCGGAGAGTAGATGATCCGAGAGACGGGGTTAATCAGAGATTAGCTCATCTGGTGGGACTGGAGGAAATCGGAAAGTAGCTGATCTGCAGGAAGCAGTTTGAATCAGAGGTTACATGAGCAGGAGGGAGGGGATTTCATCAGAGTAGCTGATCTGGAGGTAAAGGATTTAATCAGAGAGTAGCTGATCTGGAGGGACGGGATTTAATCAGAGTGTAGCTGATCTAGAGGGACGGGATTTAATCAGAGATTAGCTTATCCGGCGGGATGGGATTTAATCAGAGAGGATCTGATCCAAAGAGAAGGGATTTAATTGCAGAGCAGCTGATTCGGAGGGGCGTGATCAATCGCAGAGTAGCTGATCTGGATGGATTGGATTTAATCGGAGATTAGCTGATCCAGAGGGATGGCAATTAATCAAAGAGTAGCTGATCCGGAAGAATGGGATTCAATCAGAGAGTAGCTGATCCGGAGGGAGTGGATTTAATCAGAGAGTAGCTGATCTGGAGGGAAGGTATTTAATCGTAGAGTAGCTGATCTGGAGGGACGGGATTTACTCGGAACATAGGTGCTCTGGAAAGACGGGCTTTTATCGGAGCGGAGCTGATCCAGAGGGACGAGATTTAATCGGAGAGTAGCTCATCCGGAGAGATGGGACTTAATCGGACATTAGCTGATGCGGAGCGTTGGGATTTATTCGGAGAGTAGATGATCCGAGAGACAGGATTAATCAGAGATTAGCTCATTTGGAGGGATGGGTTTTAATGGGATTTTAGCTCATCTGGTGGGTCGGGAATTATTCGGAAAGTAGCTGATCCACAGGGAGCAGTTTGAATCAGAAATTAGCTGAACCAGAGGGATGGGATTTAATCGGAGAGTAGCTGATCTGGATGGACCGGATTTAATCAGAGAGTTGGTGATCCAGAAGGACGGGATTTAATCAAAGATCAGCTGACCCAGCAGATGGGATTTAATCAGAGAGTATCTGATATGGAGGGTTTGGAATTAATTAGAGTGTAGCTGATCTGGCAGGATGGATTTAATCGGATAGGATTTGATCCAATGTGAAGAGGTCTAATTGGATGGTAGCTGATTTGGAGGGACTTGATCAATCGCAGAGTAGCAGATAGGGAGCGACGGGATTCAATCAATGAGTATCTGGACTGGACCGATGGGTTTCAATCAGACAGTAGGTGATCTCATGGGACGGGATTCAATCAGAGAGCAGCTGATCCAGAGGAATGAGATGCAATTGGAGAGTAGCTGATCCGGAGGAATGGGATTCAAACGGAGAGTAGATGATCCAGAGGGAAGATTTTTAATCGGATAGGAGCTGATCTGGAGGGAGGGGATTTATTTGGAGATTAGTTGATCCGGAGGGACAGGATTGATTTGGAGAGTAGCTGGTCCAGAGGGACAAGATATAATTGGATACTAGCTGATCCGAAGGGATGGGATTTAGTCGGAGAGTAGATGATCCGAGAGACGGGGTTAATCAGAGATTAGCTCATCTGGTGGGACTGGAGGTAATCGGAAAGTAGCTGATCTGCAGGAAGCAGATTGAATCAGAGATTACCTGAACAGGAGGGAGGGGATTTCATTAGAGTAGCTGATCTGGAGGTAAAGGATTTATTCGGAGAGTAGCTGATGTGGAGGGACGGGATTTAATCAGAGATTAGCTTATCCGGCAGGATGGGATTTAATCAGAGAGGATCTGATCCAAAGAGAGGGGATTTAATTGCAGAGCAGCTGATTCGGAGGGGCGTGATCAATCGCAGAGTAGCTGATCTGGATGGATTGGATTTAATCAGAGATTAGCTGATCCAGAGGGATGGCAATTAATCGAAGAGTAGCTGATCCGGAAGAATGGGATTCAATCAGAGAGTAGCTGATCCGGAGGGAGTGGATTTAATCGGAGAGTAGCTGATCTGGAGGGAAGGTATTTAATTGTAGAGTAGCTGATCTGGAGGGACGGGATTTATTCGGAACGTAGGTGCTCTGGAGGGACGGGATTTTATCGGACTGGAGCTGATCCAGAGGGACGAGATTTAATCGGAGAGTAGCTCATCCGGAGAGATGGGTCTTAAACGGACATTAGCTGATGCGGAGCGTTGGGATTTATTCGGAGAGTAGATGATCCGAGAGACCGGAATAATCAGAGATTAGCTCATTTGGAGGGATGGGCTTTAATGGGATCTTAGCTCATCTGGTGGGTCGGGAATTATTCGGAAAGTAGCTGATCCACAGGGAACAGTTTGAATCAGAGATTAGCTGAACCAGAGGGATGGGATTTAATCGGAGGGTAGCTGATCTGGAGGGACCAGATTTAATCAGAGAGTTGGTGATCCAGAAGGATGGGATTTAATCAAAGATCAGCTGATCCAGCAGATGGGATTTAATCAGAGAGTATCTGATATGGAGGGTTTGGAATTAATTAGAGTGTAGCTGATCTGGCAGGATGGATTTAATCGGATAGGATTTGATCCAAAGTGAAGAGGTTTAATTGGATGGTAGCTGATTTGGAGGGACTTGATCAATCGCAGAGTAGCAGATAGGGAGCGACGGGATTCAATCGGTTAGTATGTGGACTGGTGGGATGGGTTTCAACCGGAGAGTAGCTGATCTGGTGGGACGGGATTTAATCAGAGAGTAGCTGATCTAGAGGGATGGGATTTAATCAGAGATTAGCTTATCCGGCGGGATGGGATTTAATCAGAGAGGATCTGATCCAAAGAGAAGGGATTTAATTGCAGAGCAGCTGATTCGGAGGGGCGTGATCAATCGCAGAGTAGATGATCTGGATGGATTGGATTTAATCGGAGATTAGCTGATCCAGAGGGATGGCAATTAATCAAAGAGTAGCTGATCCGGAAGAATGGGATTCAATCAGAGAGTAGCTGATCCGGAGGGAGTGGATTTAATCGGAGAGTAGCTGATCTGGAGGGAAGGTATTTAATCGTAGAGTAGCTGATCTGGAGGGACGGGATTTATTCGGAACATAGGTGCTCTGGAAAGACGGGCTTTTATCGGAGTGGAGCTGATCCAGAGGGACGAGATTTAATCGGAGAGTAGCTCATCCGGAGAGATGGGACTTAATCGGACATTAGCTGATGCGGAGCGTTGGGATTTATTCGGAGAGTAGATGATCCGAGAGACAGGATTAATCAGAGATTAGCTCATTTGGAGGGATGGGTTTTAATGGGATTTTAGCTCATCTGGTGGGTCGGGAATTATTCAGAAAGTAGCTGATCCACAGGGAGCAGTTGAATCAGAGATTAGCTGAACCAGAGGGATGGGATTTAATCAGAGAGTAGCTGATCTGGAGGGACGGGATTTATTCGGAACGTAGGTGCTCTGGAGGGATGGAATTTTATCGGAGTGGAGCTGATCCAGAGGGACGGGATGTAATTGGATACTAGCTGATCCGAAGCGATGGAATTTCATCGCAGAGTAGATGATCCGAGAGATGGGGTTAATCAGAGATTAGCTCATCTGGTGGGACTGGAGGTAATTGGAAAGTAGCTGATCTGTAGGAAGCAGATTGAATCAGAGATTACCTGAACAGGAGGGAGGCGATTTCATCAGAGTAGCTGATCTGGAGGTAAAGGATTTAATCGGAGAGTAGCTGATCTTGAAGGACGGGATTTAATCAGAGATTAGCTTATCTGGCGGGATGGGATTTAATCAGAGAGGATCTGATCCAAAGAGAAGGGATTTAATTGCAGAGCAGCTGATTCGGAGGGGTGTGATCAATCGCAGAGTAGCAGATCTGGATGGATTGGATTTAATCAGAGATTAGATGATCCAGAGGGATGGCAATTAATCGAAGAGTAGCTGATCCGGAGGGACAGTATTTATTCGGAGATTATCTGATCCAGACGGATGAGATTTAATCGGTGAGTAGCTGATCCAGAGGGATTGGAAGCTTTCGGATAGTAGCTGATCCAGAGGGATGGGATGCAATCAGAGAGTAGCTTATACGGAGGGATGGGATTTATTCAGAGAGTATCTGGATCAGCTACTCTCCAAATAAATCCCATCCCTCTGGATCAGCTAATCTCCAATTACATCCCGTCCCTACGGTTCAGCTACTCCCCGATTAAGTCCCATCCCCCCGGATCAACTAACCTCCAATTAAATCCCGTCTCTCCAGATCAGATACTCTCCGATTGAATCCTATCCCTCTGGATCAGCTACTCTCCGATTAAATCCCAAATCTCCAGATCAGCTAATCTCAATTTAATCGCATCCCGCCAGATTATCTACTCACCGATTGAATCCTCTCGCTCCGTATCTGCTACTCTACGATTGATCCCGTCTCTCCGAATCAGCTGCTTTCCACTTAAATCCCTACTCTTCGGATCAGATACTCTCCGATTAAATCCCAGCCTGCCGGATCAGCTACTCTCCAATTAATTCCCCTCCCTCCGTATCAGATACTCTCGGATTAAATCCCGTCCCTCCGGATCAGCTAATCTCCCATTAAATCCGCTCCCTCCAGATCAGCTACTGTCCATGTAAATCCCGTCCCTCTGTTTCAGCAAATCTCTGATTCAATCTGCTAGCTCCAGATCAGCTACTTTCCGATTAAATCCAATTCCAACAAATGTGCTAACCTCCCATTAAATCCCATCCCTCCGGATCAGCTAATCTCCAATTATATCCTATCCCTTCAGATCAACTCCTCACCGATTGATTCCCGTCCCTCCATATCTGCTGCTCTGCAATTGATCATGTCCCTCCGAATCAGCTATTCTCCCATTAAGTCCCTTGTCTTCGGATCAGATCCTATCCGATTAAATCCCATCCCGCCACATCAGCTGCTCTCCAATTAATTCCCATCCCGCAGGATCAGCTACTCTCTGATTAAATCCCGTCTCTCTGGTTCAGCTAATCTCTGATTCAATCTGCTCCCCCGGAGCAGCTACTTTCCGATTAAATCCCATCCCACCGAATGAGCTAATCTCCCATTAAATACCATGCCTCCAGATGAGCTAATCTCCAATTAAATCCCGTCTATCAGATCAGCAACTCTCCGATTAAATCCAGTCCTGCCTTTTCAACTATTCTCCAATTACATCACGTCCCTCCGTTTCAGCTAGTCTCTGATTGAATCCTGTCCCTCCAGATCAGCTACTGTCTGAGTGATTCCCTTCCCTCCATTTCATCTAGTCTCTCATTAAATCCCGACCCTCTGGATCAGCTAATCTCTGATTAAATCCCGTCTCTCTGGATCAGCTAATCTCCGATTATATCCCATCCCTACAGATCAGCCACTCACCGATTGATTCCCGTCCCTCCGTATCTGCTACTCTGCGATTGTTCACGTCCCTCTGAATAAGGTATTCTCCGATTAAGTCCCTTCTCTTCGGAGCAGATCCTGTACGATTAAATACCATCACACCAGATCACCTACTCTCCAATTAATTCCCATCCCTCCGTAACAGGTACCCTCTGATTAAATCCCATCCTGCAGAATCAGCTATCTCTGATTAAATCCCGTCCCTCTGGATCAACTATTCTTCAATTGAATCCCGCCCCTCCGTTTCAGGTACTCTCCTATTGAATCTCGTCCCTCCGGATCAGCCACTCTCTGAGTGATTCCCATACCTCTGTTTCAGGTAGTCTCTCATTAAATCCCATCCCTCTGGATCAGCTATTCTCTGATGAATCTCATCCCACCAGATCAGTTGCTCCCCGATTAAATCCCAATTCTCCGGATCCGCTACTCTCTAATTAAATCCCGTCCCTCCAGAACAGTTAGTCTCTAATTGATTCCCATCCAACGGATCAGCTAATCTACAATTAAATCCCCTACATCCGGATCAGCTACTCTCCGACTGAAACTCATTCATCAGGTTCAGCTACTCTCTGATTGAATACTGTACCCCCCGGATCAGCTCCGATCAGATTACATACCGTACCTCCAGATCAGCTACTCTCTGAAAAAATCCCATCCCTCCGGCTCAGCTGCTCCCCGATTAAATCCCATCCCTCCAGATCAGCTACTATCTGATTGAATCCCATGCATCTGGATCAGCTAATCAACGATTAAATACCCACCCTCTGGATCAGCTACTCTCCGATTAAATCCCATCCCTCTGGATCAGCTAATCTCCGATTATATCCCATCCCTACAGATCAGCTAGTCACTGATTGATTCCCGTCCCCCCGTACCTGCTACTCTGCAATTGATCATGCCCCTCCGAATCATCTACTCTCCAATTAAGACCCTTCTCTTTGGATCAGATCCTCTACAATTAAATCACATCCTGCTGGATCAGCTACTCTCCAATTAATTCCCATCCCTCTGTGTCAGATAGTCTCGGATTAAATCCCATCCCTCCAGATCAGCTATTCTCTCATTAAATCCTCTCCCTCCAGATCAGCTACTCTCCAAGTAAATCCCGTCCCTCTGGTTCAGCAAATCTCTGATTCAGTCTGCTCCCTCTGGATCAGCAACTTTCCGATTAAATCCCATCCCCACAGATCAGCATACTCTGATTAAATCTCGTCGCTTCGGATCAGCAACTCTCTGATTGAATCTCATTCATCAGGTTCAGCTGGTCTCTGATTGAATACCGTCCCCCCCAGATCAGATACGATCAGATTAAATGCCATTCCTCCAGATCAGCTACTCTCCGAAAATATCCCATCGCTCTGGCTCAGCTACTCTCTGATTAAATCCCATCCCTCCGGATCAGCTAATCTCCAATTATATCCCATCCCTACAGATCAGCTACTCACCGATTGATTCCCGTCCCTCCGTACCTGCTATTCTGGAATTGATCATGTCCCTCCGAATGAGATAATATCCCATTAAGTCCCTTCTCTTCGGATCAGATGCTCTCCAGTTAAATCCCATCCCGCCGCATCAGCTACTCTCCAATTAATTCCCATCCCTCCATATCAGATACTCTCTGATTAATTCCCATCCCTCTGGATCATCTACTCTCTGATTAAATCCCATCCCTCTTGTTCAGCTAATCTTTGATACTGTCTGCTCTCCCCGGACTAGCTACTTTCCGATTAAATCCACTCCCACTGAATGAGCTAATCTCCCATTAAATCCCATTCCTCCGGATGAGCTAATCTCTGATTAAATCCCATCTATCGGATCAGCAACTCTTGGATTAAATCCCGTCCCGCCGTTTCAGCTACTCTCTGATTGAATCACGTCCCTGCGTTTCAGGTACTCTCATTAAATCTCATCCCTCTTGATCAGCTACGGTCCGATTAAATCCCGTCTCTCAAGATCAGCTACTCCACGATTAAATCCCAATTCTCCGGATCAGCTACTCTCTGATTAAATCCCGTCCTTCCAGAACAGTTACTCTCTGATTGAATTCCATCTGCCAGATCAGCTAATCTACGATTAAATCCCAGACATCCGGATCAGCTACTCACCGTATAATTCCCGCTGCACTGGATCAGCTACACGCTGATTAATTCCCATCTCCCTGGGTCAGGTACTCTCTGATTAAATCCCGTCCCTCTGGATCAGCTACTCTCTGATTAAGTCCCATCTCCCTGGGTCAGGTACTCTCTGATTAAATCCCGTCCCTCTGGATCAGATACTCTTCGATTAAATCCTGTCCCTCCAGATCAGCTACTCTCTGAATAAATCCTGTCCCGCCAGATCAGCTACTTTCCGAAAAAAATCCCTTTCCTCTGGATCAGCTACTCTCTGATTAAATCCCATCCCTCTGGATCAGCATACTCTGATTAAACCTCATCTCTCTGGATCAGCAAATCTCTGTTTAAATCCCATCCCTCCAACTGAGCTACTATCCGATTGAATCAAATTCCTCTGCCGCAGCTACTCTGTGATTGAATCACGTCCCTGTGTTTCAGGTACTCTCATTAAATCCCATCCCTCTTGATCAGCTACGGTCTGATTTAATCCCGTCCCTCCGGATCAGCTACTCCACGACTAAATCCCAATTCTCCGGATCAGCTACCCTCCGATTAAATCCCATCCTTCCAGAACAATTACTCTCTGATTGAATTCCATCCACCGGATCAGCTAATCTATGATTAAATCCCATACCTCCATATCAGCTATTCTCTGATTAAATGCCGTCCCTCCAGATCAGCTACTCTCCGAATAAATCCTGTCCCTCCAGATCAGCTACTTTCGAATTAAATCCCTTCCCTCCGGATCAGCTGCTCTCTGATTAAATCCCATGTCTCTGGTTCAGCTAATCCATGATTCAATCTGCTTCCCCTGGAGCAGCTACTTTCCAAATAAATCCCGTCCCACCAAATGAGCTAATCTCCCATTAAATCCCAACCCTATGGATGAGCTAATTTCCGATTAAATCCCGTCTATCGGATCAGCAGCTCTCCAATTAAATCCCATCCCACAGTTTCAACTACTCTCTGATTACATCATGTCCTTCTGTTTCAGCTAGTCTCTGATTGAAACCCGTCCCTCCAGATCAGCTACTGTCTGAATAATTTCCATCCCTCCGTTTCAGGTAGTGTCTCATTAAATCCCAACCGTCTGGATCAGTGACTCTCTGATGAATCACATCCCTCCAGATCAGCTAGTCCCCGATTAAATCCCAATTTTCCGGATCAGATACTCTCTGATTAAATCCACTCCTTCCAGATCAGTTACTTTCTGATTAAATCCCATCCGCCGGATCAGCTACTCTCCCATTAAATCCCATCCCTCTGGGTCAGCTTATCTCTGATTAATTCCCGTCCCTCTGGATCAGGCACTCTCCAATTAAATCCCATCCCTCCGGATCAGCTAATCTCCGATTATATCCCATCCCTACAGATCAGCGACTCACCGATTGATTCCCATCCCTCCAAATAAGGTACTCTCCGATTAAGTCCCTTCTCTTCAGAGCAGATCCTGTCCAATTAAATCCCATCACGTCAGAGCAGCTACTCTCCAATTAATTCCCATCCCACCGTATCAGATACTCTCTGATTAAATCCCGTCCCTCTGGTTCAACTAATCTCTGATTCAATCTGCTCCCTCCGGAGCAGCTACTTTGCAAATAAATCCCGTACAACCGAATAAACTAATCTCCCATTAAATCCCATCCCTCCGGATAACCTATTCTCTGAGTGAATCCCGCCCTTCCATTTAAGCAACTCTCCGATTAAGTCCTGTCCCACCATTTCAAACAGTCTCTGATTGAATCCCGTCCCTCGGGATCAGCTACTCTCGAAGTAATTCACGTCCCTCTGTTTTAGGTAGTCTCTCATTAAGTCCTATCCCTCTGAATCAGCTACTCTCTGATGAATCACATCCCACCAGATCAGCTACTCCCCGATTAAATCCCAATTCTCCGGATCAGCTACTCTCCGACTAAATCCCATCCCTCCAGATCAGCTACTCACCCTATAAATACCGTTGCTCTGGATCAGCTACTCTCTGATTAAGTCTCATCTCCCTGGGTCAGTTACTCTCTGATTAAATCCCGTCTCTCTAGATCAGATACTCTCCAATTAAATCCCGTCCCTCCAGATCAGCTACTCACCGTATAATTCCCGTTGCACTGGATCAGCTACTCTCTGATTAAGTCCCATCTCCCTGGGTCAGGTACTCTCTGATTAAATCCCGTCCCTCTGGATCAGATACTCTTCAATTAAATCCTATCCCTCCAGATCAGCTACTCTCTGAATAAATCCTGTCCCTCCAGATCAGCTACTTTCCGAAAAAAATCCCTTTCCTCTGGATCAGCTACTCTCTGATTAAATCCTATCCCTCTGGAACAGCATACTCTGACTAAATCTCATCCCTCTGGATCAGCATATTCTGATTAAATCTCATCTCTCTGGATCATCAAATCTCTGTTTAAAGCCCATCCCTCCAACTGAGCTACTCTCCGATTGAATCTAATTCCTCTGGAGCAGCTAGTCTCTGATTGATTCCCGTCCCTGCGTTTCAGGTACTCTCATAAAATCCCATCCCTCTTGATCAGCTATGGTCCGATTTAATCCCGTCCCTCCGGATCAGCTACTCCACAACTAAATCCCAATTCTCAGGATCAGCTACCCTCTGATTAAATCCCATCCTTCCAGAACAGTTATTCTCTGATTGAATTCCATCCGCCGGATGAGCTAATCTACGATTAAATCCCATACCTCCATATCAGCTCTTCTCTGATTAAATGCCGTCCCTCCAGATCAGCTACTCTCCGAATAAATCCTGTCCCTCCAGATCAGCTACTTTCGAATTAAATCCCTTCCCTCCGGATCAGCTGCTCTCCGATTAAATCCCGTGTCTCTGGTTCAGCCAATCCATGATTCAATCTGCTTCCACTGGAGCAGCTACTTTCCGAATAAATCCCGTCCCACCAAATGAGCTAATCTCCCATTAAATCCCATCCCTATGGATGAGCTAATTTCCGATTAAATCCCGTCTATCGGATCAGCAGCTCTCCAATTAAATCCCCTCCCACAGTTTCAACTACTCTCTGATTACATCATGTCCTTCCGTTTCAGCTAGTCTCTGATTGAATCCCGTCCCTCCAGATCAGCTACTGTCTGAATAATTTCCGTCCCTCCGTTTCAGGTAGTGTCTCATTAAATCCCAACCATCTGGATCAGTGACTCTCTGATGAATCACATCCCTCCAGATCAGCTAGTCCCTGATTAAATCCCAATTTTCCGGATCAGATACTCTCTGATTAAATCCACTCCTTCCAGATCAGTTACTCTCTGATTAAATCCCATCCGCCGGATCAGCTACTCTCCCATTAAATCCCATCCCTCTGGGTCAGCTTATCTCTGATTAATTCCCGTCCCTCTGGATCAGGCACTCTCCAATTAAATCCCATCCATCCGGATCAGCTAATCTCCGATTATATCCCATCCCTACAGATCAGCGACTCACCGATTAATTCCCATCCCTCCAAATAAGGTACTCTCCGATTAAGTCCCTTCGCTTCAGAGCAGATCCTGTCCAACTAAATCCCATCCCGTCAGAGCAGCTACTCTCCAATTAATTCCCATCCCACCGTAACAGATACTCTCTGATTAAATCCCGTCCCTCTGGTTCAACTAATCTCTGATTCAATCTGCTCCCTCCGGAGCAGCTACTTTGCAAATAAATCCCGTCCAACCGAATAAGCTAATCTCCCATTGAATCCCATCCCTCCGGAAAACCTATTCTCTGAGTGAATCCCGCCCATCCATTTAAGCAACTCTCCAATTAAATCCTGTCCCACCATTTCAAACAGTCTCTGATTGAATCCCGTCCCTCGGGATCAGCTACTCTCGAAGTAATTCACGTCCCTCTGTTTAGGTTGTCTCTCATTAAGTCCTATCCCTCTGAATCAGCTACTCTCTGATGAATCACATCCCACCAGATCAGCTACTCCCCGATTAAATCCCAATTCTCCGGATCAGCTACTCTCCGACTAAATCCCATCCCTCCAGAACAGTTACTCTCTGATTGAATCCCACCTGCCGGTTCAGCTAATCTACGATTAAATCCCATCCCTGCGGATGAGCTACTCTCCATTTAAGACCTATCTCTCCGGATCAGCTATGCTCCGATTAAATCCCCTCCCTTAGTGTCAGCAATCTCCGATTAAATCCCATCCCTCTGGATCAACTATTCTCCGATTAAATCCAGTCCCACCGGATCAGCTACTCTCCAATTAAATCCCCTCCCTCCAGATCAGCAACTCACCCTATAAATACCGTTGCTCTGGATCAGCCACTCTCTGATTAAGTCTCATCTCCCTGGGTCAGTTACTCTCTGATTAAATCCCGTCTCTCTAGATCAGATATTCTCCAATTAAATCCCGTCCCACCAGATCAGCTACTCACCATATAATTCCCGTTGCACTGGATCAGCTACTCCCTGATTAAGTCCCATCTCCCTGGGTCAGGTACTCTCTGATTAAATCCCGTCCCTCTGGATCAGATACTCTCCGAATAAATCCTGTCCCTCCAGATCAGCTACTTTCCAAAAAATATCCCTTTCCTCTGGATCAGCTACTCTCTGATTAAATCCTATCCCTCTGGAACAGCATACTCTGACTAAATCTCATCCCTCTGGATCAGCATACTCTGATTAAATCTCATCTCTCTGGATCATCAAATCTCTGTTTAAAGCCCATCCCTCCAACTGAGCTACTCTCCGATTGAATCTCATTCCTCCGGAGCAGCTAGTCTCCGATTGACTCCCGTCCCTGCGTTTCAGGTACTCTCATAAAATCACATCCCTCTTGGTCAGCTATGGTCCGATTTAATCCCGTCCCTCCGTATCAGCCACTCCACAACTAAATCCCAATTCTCCGGATCAGCTACCCTCCGATTAAATCCCATCCTTCCAGAACAGTTACTCTCTGATTGAATTCCATCCGCCGGATCAGCTAATCTACGATTAAATCCCATACCTCCATATCAGCTCTTCTCTGATTAAATGCCATCCCTCCAGATCAGTTACTCTCCGAATAAATCCTGTCCCTCCAGATCAGCTACTTTTGAATTAAATCCCTTCCCTCCGGATCAGCTGCTCTCCGATTAAATCCCTTCTCTCTGGTTCAGCTAATCCATGATTCAATCTGCTTCCCCCGGAGCAGCTACTTTCCGAATAAATCCCGTCCCACTGAATGAGCTAATCTCCCATTAAATCCCATCCCTATGGATGAGCTAATTTCCGATTAAATCCCGTCTATCGGATCAGCAACTCTCCGATTAAATCCTGTCCCACGGTTTCAACTACTCTCCGATTACATCATGTCCCTCTTTTTCAACTATTCTCTGATTGAATCCCGTCCCTCCAGACCAGCTACTGTCTGAATAACTTCCGTCCCTCCATTTCAGGTAGTGTCTCATTAACTCCCAACCAATTGGATCAGTGACTGTCTGATGAATCACATCCCACCAGATCAGCTAGTCCCTGATTAAATCCCAATTCCCTGGATCAGATACACTCCAATTAAATCCCCTCCCTCCAGATCAGTTACTCTCTGATTAAATCCCATCCACCGGATCAGCTACTCTCCCATTAAATCCCATCCCTCTGGATCAGCTAATCTCTGATTAATTCCCGTCCCTCTGGATCAGGTACTCTCCAATTAAATCCCATCCCTCCGGATCAGCTAATCTCCAATTATATCCCATCCCTACAGCTATTCTCCGACTGAATCCCGCCCTTCCATTTAAGCAACTCTCCAATTAAATCCCGTCCCACCATTTCAAACAGTCTCTGATTGAATCCCGTCCCTCGGGATCAGCTAATCTCGGAGTAATCCACGTCCCTCTGTTTTAGGTTGTCTCTCATTAAGTCATATCCCTCTGGATCATCTACTCTCTGATGAATCACATCCCATCAGATCAGCTACTCACCGATTAAATCCCAATTCTCTGGATCAGCTACTCTCCGATGAAATCCCATCCCTCCAGAACAGTTACTATCTGATTGAATCCCACCTGCCGGTTCAGCTAATCTACGATTAAATCCCATCCCTCCGGATCAGCTACTCTCCATTTAAGACCCATCTCTCCAGATCAGCTATGCTCTGATTAAATCCCCTCCCTTAGTGTCAGCAATCTCCGATTAAATCCCATCCCTCTGGATCAACTATTCTCCAATTAAATCCAGTCCCACAGGATCAGCTACTCTCCAATTAAATCCTGTCCCTCCAGATCAGCTACACACCCTATAAATACTGTTGCTCTGGATCAGCTACTCTCTGATTAAGTCCCATCTCCCTGGGTCAGGTACTCTCTGATTAAATCCGGTCTCTCTGGATCAAATACTCTTCAATAAAACCCCGTCCCTCCAGATCAGCTACATTTTGAAAAACACTCCCTTACCTCTGGATCAGCTACTCTCCAATTAAATCCTTACCCTCAGCATACTCTGATTAAATCTCGTCTCTCTGGATCAGCAAATCTCTGTTTCAATCCCGTCCCTCCGGTTGAGCTACTCTCCGATTGAATCTAATTCCTCCAGATCAGCTAGTCTCTGATTGAATCCTGTCCCACCGTTTCAGCTACTCTCCGATTGAATCACGTCCCTGCGTTTCAGGTACTCTCATTAAATCCCATCACTGTTGATCAGCCATGGTCCGATTAAATCCTGTCCCTCTGAATCAGCTACTCCACGATTAAATTCCATCCATCTGGATCAGCTGCTATCAGATTAAATCCCATCCATCGGGATCAGCTAATCTCCGATTAAATACCGACCCTTCAGATCAACTAATGTCCGATTAAATCCCGTCCCTCCAGATCACCTAATCACCAATTGAATCCCATCCCTTGGTACCTGCTACTCCGTGATTGATCACATCCCTCTGAAGCAGCTACTCTCCAAATAAATCCCTTCCCTTCTGTTTCACCTACTCTCCAATTGATTCGCGTCACTCCAGATCAGCTACTCTCCGATTGAATCCCGTCCCTGTATTTCAGGTACTCTCATTAAATCCTTTCCCTCCAGTTCAGCTACTCTATGATTAAGTCCCTTTCCTCCGGATCAACTGTTCTCTGATTAAATTCCATCCGTCCGGATCAGCATACTCATCTCTCTGGATCAGCAACTCTCCGATTAAATCCCGTCCCTCCAGAAGAGCTACTCTCCGATTGAATCTCATTCCTCCAGATCAGCTACTCTCTGATTCAATCCCTTCCCTCCAGATCACCTAGTCTCCGATTAAATCCCATCCCTCCGGATCAGATATTCTCCGATTAAATCCCATCCCGCAGTTTCAACTACTCTCCGATTAAATCACATCCCTCCTTTTCAGTTCGTCTCTGTTTGTATCCCGCCACTCCGGATCAGCTATTCTCCGACTGAATCCCACCCTTCCATTTCAGCTAATCTCCGACTGATTTGTGTCTCTCTGGATCAGCTACTCTCCGATTAAATCCCGTCCCTGTGTTTAAGGTACTCTCAATAAATCCCTTCCCTCCAAATCAGCTACGCTCCAATTGAATCCCACCCCTCCGTTTCAGGTACTCTCCTATTGAACCACGTCCCTCCGGATCAGCGAATCTCTGAGTGATTCCCGTCCCGTCTCTCATTAAATCCTATCCCTCTGGATCAGCAAATCTCTATTTAAATTACGTCCCTCCGGATGAGCTACTCTCCGATTGATTCTAATTCCTCCAGAGCAGCTACTCTCCAATTGAATCCAGCCATGCTGTTTCAGGTAATTTCAGCTACTCTCCAATTAAATCCCTTCCCTCCGGATCAACTATTCTCTGATTAAATCCCATCCATCTGGATCAGCATACTCTGATGAAATCTCATCTCTCTGGATCAGCAACTCTCCGATTAAATCTCTGAGTGATTAATGTCCCTCTGTTTCAGGTAGTGTCTCATTAAATCCTATCCCTCTGGATCAGCTACTCTCTGCTGAATCACATCCCACCATATCAGCTACTCCCCGATTAAATCCCAATTCTCCGGATCCGCTACTCTCTGACTAAATCCCGTCCCTCCAGAACAGTTACTCTCTGATTGAATCCCATCCGCCGAATCAGCTAATCTATGATTAAATCCCATACTTTCAGGTCAGCTACTCTCAGAATAAATCCCGTCCCTCCAGATCAGCTACTCTTCGATTAAATTTCTTCCCTCCGGAACAACTATTCTCTCATTACATCCCATCCCTCCGGAACAGCTATACTGCGATTGAACATGTCCCTATGAACCAACTACTCTCTGATTTAATCCCGTCCCTCCGGATCAGCTGCTCTCTGAACAAATCCCATTGCTCTGGATCAGCTACTCTCTGATTAAGTCCCATCTCCCTGGGTCAGGTACTCTCTGATTAAATCCTCTACATCCGGATCAGATACTTTTCGATTAAATCCTGTCCCTCCAGATCAGCTACTCTCCGAATAAATCCTGTGCCTCCAGATCAGCTACTTTCCAATTAAATCCCTTCCCTCTGGATCAGCTACTCTCCGATTAATTCCTATCCCTCTGGATCAGGATACTCTGATTAAATCTCATCTCTCTGGATCAGCATATCGCCATTTAAAACCCTGTCCCTCCGGATGAGCCACTCTTCGATTGAATCTCATTCCTCCGGCTCAGCTATTCTCTGATGGAATACCCTCCCTCCGGAGCAGCTATTCACCAATTGAATCCCGCCCCGCTGTTTCAGTGACTCTGCGTTCGAATCGCAACCCTCCGGATGAGCTACTCTCTGATTGTTTCGCATCACTGCATTTCAGGTAATCTCATTATAACCCATCCCTTTTAATCAGCTACTTTCCGAATAAACCCCGTCCCTCCAGATCAGCTACTCCCCGATGAAATCCCATCCCTCCGGATCAGCTACTCTCTGATGGAATCCCATCCCTTCGGATAAGCTAATCTCCGATAAAATCCCATCCCTCCAGATCAGCTAATCACCAATTGAATCCCATGCCTCTGTATCTGTTACTCTGCGTTTGATCACGTCCCTCCGAATCAGCTGCTCTCTGAATAAATCCCATCCCTCCGGATCAGTTACTCTCTGATTGAGTCCCATCTCCCTGGGTCAGGTAGTCTCTGATTAAATCCCCTCCCTCCGGATCAGATACTCTTCAATTAAATCCCATCCCTCCAGATCAGCTACTCTCCAAATAAATCCTGTCCCACCAGATCAGCTATTTTCTGGTTCAATCCCTTCCCTCCGGATCAGCTTACTCTGATTAAATCTCGTCTCTCTGGATCAGCAAATCTCTGTTTAAATCCTGTGCCTCCGGATCAGCTACTCTCCGATTGAATCCCGTCCCTCCGTATCAGCTAGTCACTGATTGAATCCCGCCCCGCCATTTCAGCTACTCTCCAATTGAATCACATCCCTGAGTTTCATGTAATATCATTAAATCCCATCCCTTTTGATCAGCAACTTTCCGAGTAAATCCCGTCCCTCCGCATCAGCTACTCCCCAATTAAATCCCATCCTTCTAGATCAGCTACTATCTGATTAAATCCAATCCGTCGGGATCAGCTAATCTCCAATTAAATACCGTCCCTCCAGATCAACTACTCTCCGATTAAACCCATCCCTCTGGATCAGCTAATATCCGATTAAATCCCATCCCTGCAGATCAGCTAATCACCAATTGAATTCCGTCCCTCTGTATCTGCTACTCTGCGATTGATCACATCCCGCCAAATCAGCTACTCTCCACATAAATACCGTCCCTCCAGTTCAGCGACTCTCCAATTAAATCCCTTCCCTCCGGATCAACTACCCTCTGATTAAACCCCATCCCCCTGGAACATCTACTCTGCGATTGATCACGACCCCACGAATCAGCTATTCTCTGATTAAATCCCATCCCTCCGGATCAGCTACTCTCTCAATAAATCCCATTGCTCTGGATCAGCAACTCTCTGATTAACTCCCATCTCCCTGGGTCAGGTACTCTCTGATTAAATCCCCTCCCTCCAGATCAAACACTTTTCAATTAAATCTGATACCTCCAGATCAGCTACTCTCCTGCCCCTCCAGATAAGCTACTTTCCAATTAAATCCCTTCCTTCTGGATCAGCTACTCTCCGATTAAACCCTATCCCTCCGGATCAGCATACTCTGATTAAATCTCGTCTCTCTGGATCAGCAAAACTCCGTTTAAATCTCGTCCCTCCGGATGAGCCACACTTCGATTGATTCTCATTCCTCTGGATCAGCTACTCTCCGAATAAATCCTTTCCCTCCAGATCACCGACCCTCTGATTAAATCCCTTCCCTCCGAATCAGCTACTCTCTGATTAAATCCTATCCCTCCAGATCAGCATATTCTGATTAAATCTCATCTCTCTGTATCAGCAAATCTCATCACTCCAGATGAGCTACTTTCCGATCGAATCTAATTCCTCTGGATCAGCAACTTTCTGATTGAATCCCTTCCCTCTGGATCACCTACTCTCCGATTAAATCCCGACTCTCCGGAACAGTTACTCTGTGATTGATCACATCCCTATGAATCAGCTACTCTCTGATTAAATCGCATCTCAACAGATGAGCTAATCTCCGATTACATCACGCCTCTTGGATCATGTACTCTCCGATTAAATCCTGTCCCTCCGGATCACCTACTCCCTGATTATATCATGTCCCTCCAGATCAGCTACTCTCTAAATAAATATATATATATATATATAAAACAAAGGAAACTGCGGATGCTGGAAATCCAAAACAAAAACAGAATTACCTGGAAAAACTCAGCAGGTCTGGCAGCATCGGCGGAGAAGAAAAGAGTTGACGTTTTGAGTCCTCATGACCCTTCGACAGAACTTGTTCTGTCGAAGGGTCATGAGGACTCGAAACGTCAACTCTCTAAATAAATCCCGTTTCTCCAGATCAGCTACTCTCTGATTAAGTCCCATATCCCTGGGTCAGGTACTCTTGGATTAAATCCCATCCTTCCTGATCAGCTACTCTCTGATTAAATCCTATCCCTCCGGATCAGCATACTCTGATTAAATCTCGTATCTCTGGATCAGCAAATCTCCGTTTAAATCCCATCCCTCCAGTTGAGCCCCTCTCCGATTGAATATCATTCCTCTGGATCATTGATTGCATCCTGTCCCTCCGGATCCGCTATTCTTCGAATCAATCCCGTCCCGCCGTTTCAGCGACTCTCCGATTGAATCGCGTCCCTCCGGACCAGCTACTCTCTGATTAAATACCGACTCTCCCGATCAGATATGCCCCGGTTAATTTCCAACCCTCCAGATCAGCTACTCTATGAATAAATCCCGTCACTCTGGATCAGCTACTCTCTGATTATGTCCCATCTCTCTCTTGGTCAGCTACTCTTCGATTAAAATGCGTCCTTCTGGACCATCTACACTCCAATTAAGTCCCATCTCTCTGGGTCAGCTGCTCTTTGATTAAAACCCGTCCCTCTGTATCAGCCACTCTCCAATTAAATCCCATTTCTCCAGATCATCTACTCTCCGATTAAATCCCTTCCCTCTGTATCAGCTACTCTACGATTAAATCCCATCCATACGGATCAGCTACTCTCTGATTAAAGCCCATCCCTCTGGATTAGCTAATATCTGATAAAATTCCATCCCTCCAAATCAGCTAATCACCAATTGAATCATGTCCCTCTGAATCTGCTACTCTGCAATTGATCACGCCCCTCCGAATCAGCTACTCTCCAAATAAATCCCGTCCCTCCTGATCAGTTACTCTCTGATTAAGTCCCATCTCCCTGGGTCAGGTAATCTCTGGTTAAATCCCCTCCTTCCGGATCAGATACTCTTCAATTAAATCCCATCCCTCCAGATCAGCTACTCTCCAAATAAATCCTTTACCACCAGATCAGCTATTTTCCAAATAAATCCCTTCCCTCAGGATCAGCTTACGCTGATTAAATCTCGTCTCTCTGGATCAGCAAATCTCCATTTAAATCCTGTGCCTCCTGATCAGCTACTCTCTGAATGAATCCTGTCCGTCCGGATCAGCCAGTCTCTGACTGAATCCCGCCCCGGTATTTCAGCTACTCTCCGATTGAATCATATGCCTGAGTTTCAGGTAATATAATTAAATCCCATTCCTTTTGATCTGCTACTTTGCGAGTAAATCCCGTCCCTCCGCATCAGATACTCCTCAATTAAATCCCATCCCTCTGGATCAGCTACTATCCGATTAATTCCTATCCGTCGGGATCAGCTAGTCTCCGATTAAATACCATCCCTCTGGATCAGCTACTCTCTGATTAAATCCCATCCTTCCGGATCAGCTAATGTCCGATTAAATCCCATCCCTCCAGATCAGCTAATCAGCAATTGAATCCCATCCCTCTTTATCTGCTACTCTGTGATTCATCACATCCCTCCGAATCAGCTACTCTCCACATAAATCCCGTCCCTCTAGTACAGCTACTCTCCGATTAAATCCCTTCCATCTGGATCAACAAGTCTCTGATTAAATCCCATACCTCTGGAACAGCTACACTTCGATGAAACATGTCTCTACGAACCAACTACTCTCCAATTAAATCTCATTCCTCCGGATCAGCTGCTGTCTGAATAAATCCCGTTGCTCTGGATCATCTAATCTCTGATTAAGTCCCATCTCCCTGGGTCAGGTACTCTCTGATTAAATCCCCTCCCACCAGATCAGATACTTTTTGATTAAATCCCGTCCCTCTAGATCAGCTACTTTCCAATGAAATCCCTTCCCTCTAGATCAGGTACACTCTGATTAAATTCTATCCCTATGGATCAGCAAATCTCCGTTCAAATCTCGTCCCTCCGGATGAGCCACTCTTCGATTGAATTTCATTGCTCCAGATCAGCTACTCTCTGATTGAATCCCGTCCCTCCAGATCAGCTATTCACCAATTGAATCCCATCACTGCATTGCAGGTAATCTCATTATATCCAATCGCTTTTGATCAGCTACTTTCTGAATATATCCCGTCCCTCCGGATCAGTTACTCCCCAATTAAATCCCATCCCTCTGGATCACCAACTCTCCAATTAAATCCCATCCCACCGGATCAGCTAATGTCCGATAAAATCCCATCCCTCCATATCAGCTAATCACCAATTGAATCCCGTCCCTCTGTATCTGCAAACTGTGATTGATCACGCCCCTCCGAATCAGCTACTCTCTGAATAAATCCCGTCCCTCCGGATCAACTACTCTCTGATTAAATTCCATCCATCCTGATCAGCACACACTGATTAAATCTCATCTCCCTGGATCAGCAACTCTCCGATTGAATCTCATTCCTCAAGATCAGCTACTCTCTGATTCAATCCCTTCATTCCGGATCACCTAGTTTCTGATTAAATCCCATCACTCCGGATCAGATATTCTCTGATTAAATCCTGTCCCACCATTTCAACTACTCTCCGATTAAATCCCCTCCCTCCTTTTCAGTTAGTCTCTGTTTGTATTCCATCACTCCGGATCAGCTATTCTCCGACTGAATCTCGCCCCGCCATTTCAGCTACTCTCCGATTAAATCCCTTCCCTCTGGATCAGCTACTCTTGATTAATTCCTATCCCTCTGGATCAGGATACTCAGATTTAAACTCGTCACCCTGGATCAGCATATCGCCATTTAAAACCCCATCCCTCCAGATGAGCCACTCTTCGATTGAATCTCATTCCTCCGGATCAGCTAGTCTCTGATGGAATCCCTTCCCTCTGGCTCAGCTATTCACCAATTGAATCCCACCCTGCCGTTTCAGTGACTCTCCAATTGAATCGCATCCCTCCGGATCAGCTACTCTCCGATTGTTTCCCATCACTGCATTTCAGGTAATCTCATTATAAACAATCCCTTTTAATCAGCTACTTTCCGAATAAATCCCGTCCCTCCAGATTAGCTACTCCCCGAGGAAATCCCATCCCTCCGGATCAGCTAATCACCAATTGAATCCCGTCCCTCTGTATCTGCTACTCTGTGATTGATCACATCCCTCCGAATCAGCTACTCTCTGAATAAATCCCGTCCCTCCGGATCAACTACTCTCTGATTAAATTCCATCCATCCTGATCAGCATACACTGATTAAATCTCATCTCCCTGGATCAGCAACTCTCCGATTGAATCTCATTCCTCAAGATCAGCTACTCTCTGATTCAATCCCTTCACTCCGGATCACCTAGTTTCTGATTAAATCCCATCACTCCGGATCAGATATTCTCTGATTAAATCCTGTCCCACCATTTCAACTACTCTCCGATTAAATCCCCTCCCTCCTTTTCAGTTAGTCTCTGTTTGTATTCCATCACTCCGGATCAGCTATTCTCCGACTGAATCTCGCCCCGCCATTTCAGCTACTCTCCGATTAAATCCCTTCCCTCTGGATCAGCTACTCTTGATTAATTCCTATCCCTCTGGATCAGGATACTCAGATTTAAACTCGTCACCCTGGATCAGCATATCGCCATTTAAAACCCCATCCCTCCAGATGAGCCACTCTTCGATTGAATCTCATTCCTCCGGATCAGCTAGTCTCTGATGGAATCCCTTCCCTCTGGCTCAGCTATTCACCAATTGAATCCCACCCTGCCGTTTCAGTGACTCTCCAATTGAATCGCATCCCTCCGGATCAGCTACTCTCCGATTGTTTCCCATCACTGCATTTCAGGTAATCTCATTATAAACAATCCCTTTTAATCAGCTACTTTCCGAATAAATCCCGTCCCTCCAGATTAGCTACTCCCCGAGGAAATCCCATCCCTCCGGATCAGCTAATCACCAATTGAATCCCGTCCCTCTGTATCTGCTACTCTGTGATTGATCACATCCCTCCGAATCAGCTACTCTCTGAATAAATCCCGTCCCTCCGGATCAACTACTCTCTGATTAAATTCCATCCATCCTGATCAGCATACACTGATTAAATCTCATCTCCCTGGATCAGCAGCTCTCCGATTGAATCTCATTCCTAATGATCAGCTACTCTCTGATTCAATCCCTTCACTCCGGATCACCTAGTTTCTGATTAAATCCCATCACTCCGGATCAGATATTCTCTGATTAAATCCTGTCCCACCATTTCAACTACTCTCCGATTAAATCCCCTCCCTCCTTTTCAGTTAGTCTCTGTTTGTATTCCATCACTCCGGATCAGCTATTCTCCGACTGAATCTCGCCCCGCCATTTCAGCTACTCTCCGATTAAATCCCTTCCCTCTGGATCAGCTACTCTTGATTAATTCCTATCCCTCTGGATCAGGATACTCAGATTTAAACTCGTCACCCTGGATCAGCATATCGCCATTTAAAACCCCATCCCTCCAGATGAGCCACTCTTCGATTGAATCTCATTCCTCCGGATCAGCTAGTCTCTGATGGAATCCCTTCCCTCTGGCTCAGCTATTCACCAATTGAATCCCACCCTGCCGTTTCAGTGACTCTCCAATTGAATCGCATCCCTCCGGATCAGCTACTCTCCGATTGTTTCCCATCACTGCATTTCAGGTAATCTCATTATAAACAATCCCTTTTAATCAGCTACTTTCCGAATAAATCCCGTCCCTCCAGATTAGCTACTCCCCGAAGAAATCCCATCCCTCCGGATCAGCTAATCACCAATTGAATCCCGTCCCTCTGTATCTGCTACTCTGTGATTGATCACATCCCTCCGAATCAGCTACTCTCCGATTTAATCCCGTCCCTCCAGATCAGTTACACTCTGATTGAGTCCCATCTCCCTGGGTCAGGTAGTCACTGATTAAATCCCCTCCCTCCGGATGAGATACTCTTCAATTAAATCCCATCCCTCCAGATAAGCTACTCTCCAAATAAATCCTGTCCCACCAGATCAGCTATTTTCTGGTTAAATCCCATCCCTCCAGATCAGCTTACTCTGATTAAATACAAAAACTTCATCAAGTTCTGTCGAAGGGTCATGAGGACTCGAAACGTCAACTCTTTTCTTCTCCACCGATGCTGCCAGACCCGCTGAGTTTTTCCAGGTAATTCTGTTCTTGTTTTGGATTTCCAGCATCCGCAGTTTTTTTTTTGTTTTTTGTTTTTACTCTGATTAAATCTCGTCTCTCTGGATCAGCAAATCTCTGTTTAAATCCTGTCCCTCCGGATCAGCTACTCTCCAATTGAATCCCGTCCCTCCGGATCAGCAAGTCACTGATTGAATCCCGCCCCACCATTTTGGCTACTCTCCGATTGAATCGGATCCCTGAGTTTCAGGTAATATCATTAAATCCCATCCCTTTTGATCAGCTACTTTCCGAGTAAATCCCGTCCCTCCGCATCAGCTACTCCCCAATTAAATCACATCCCTCTGGATCAGCTAATCTCCAATTAAATACCGTCCCTCCGGATCAGCTACTCTCCGATTAAATCCAATCCCTTCAGATCAGCAAATGTCCGATTAAATCCCTTCCTTCCCGATCAGCTAATCACCAATTCAATTCCGTCCCTCTGTATCTGCTACTCTGTGATTGATCACGTCCCTCCAAATTAGCTACTCTCCACATAAATACCGTCCCTCCAGGTCAGCTACTCTCCGATTAAATCCCTTCCCTCTGGATCAACTACCCTCTGATTAAATCCCATCCGTCTGGAACAGCTACTCTGCGATTGATCACGACCCTACGAATCAGCTACTCTCTGATTAAATCCCATTTCACCAGATGAGCTAATCTCCGATAACATCACACCTCTTGGATCATCTACTCTCCGATTAAATCCTGTCCCTCCGGATCACCTACTCCCTGATTATATCATGTCCCTCCAGATCAGCTACTCTCTAAATAAATCCCGTTGCTCTGGATCAGCTACTCTCTGATTAAGTCCCATATCCCTGGGTCAGGTACTCTCGGATTAAATCCCGTCCTTCCTGATCAGCTACTCTCTGATTAAATCCTATCACTCCGGATCAGCATACTCTGATTAAATCTCATATCTCTGGATCAGCAAATCTCCGTTTAAATCCCGTCCCTCCAGTTGAGCCCCTCTCCGATTGAATCTCATTACTCTGGATCAGCTGGTCTTTGGTTGAATCCTGTCCTTCCGGATCCGCTGTTCTTCGAATGAATCCCGTCCCGCCGTTTCAGCTACTCTCCGATTGAATCACGTCCCTCCGGATCAGCTACTCTCTGATTAAATACCGACCCTCCTGATCAGATATGCCCCGGTTAATTCCCAACCCTCCAGATCAGCTACTCTATGAATAAATCCCGTCGCTCTGGATCAGCTACTCTCTGATTATGTCCCATCTCTCTCTGGGTCAGCTACTCTTCGATTCAAAAGCGTCCTTCTGGATCAGCTACGCTCCAATTAAGTCGCATCTCTCTGGGTCAGCTGCTCTTTGATTAAAACCCATCCCTCTGTATCAGCCACTCTCCAATTAAATCCCGTTTCTCCGGATCATCTACTCTCAGATTAAATCCCTTCCCTCCGTATCAGCTTCTCTACGATTAAATCCCATCCATACGGATCATCTACTCTCTGATTAAAGCCCATCCCTCCGGATCAGCTAATGTCCGATAAAATCCCATCCCTCCAGATCAGCTAATCACCAATTGAATCATGTCCCTCTGAATCTGCTACTCTGCAATTGATCACGTCCCTCCGAATCAGCTACTCACCAAATAAATCCCATCCCTCCGGATCAGTTACTCTCTGATTAAGTCCCATCTCCCTGGGTCAGGTAATCTCTGGTTAAATCTCCTCCTTCCGGATCAGATACTCTTCAATTAAATCCCATCCCTCCAGATCAGCTTCTCTCCAAATAAATCCTGTCCCTCCAGATCAGCTACTCTCCGATTGAATCCCGTCCGTCCGGATCAGCCAGTCACTGATTGAATCCCGCCCCGGCATTTCAGCTACTCTCCAATTGAATCGTATCCCTGAGTTTCAGGTAATATCATTAAATCCCATTCCTTTTGATCTGCTACTTTCCGAGTAAATCCCGTCCCTCTGGATCAGATACTCCCCCATTAAATCCTATCCCTCTGGATCAGCTACTATCCGATTAAATCCTATCCCTCCGGATCAGCTAATCAACAATTGAATCCCGTCCCTCTGTATCTGCTACTCTGCGATTGATCACTTCCCTCCGAATCAGCTACTCTCCACATAAATCCCGTCCCTCCAGTTCAGCTACTCTCCGATTAAATCCCTTCCCTCTGGATAAACTAGTCACTGATTAAATCTCATCCCTCCGGAACAGCTACAGTGCGATTGAACATGTCTCTACGAACCAACTACTCTCCAATCAAATCTCATCCCTCCAGATCAGCTGCTTTCTGAATAAATCCCATTGCTCTGGATCAGCTACTCTCTGATTAAGTCCCATCTCCCTGGGTCAGGTACCTTCTGATTAAATCCCCTCCCTCCAGATCAGCTATTCACCAATTGAATCCCATCCCTGCATTACAGGTAATCTCATTATATCCAATCGGTTTTGATCAGCTACTTTCCGAATAAATCCCGTCCCTCCGGATCAGTTACTCCCCAATTAAATCCCATCCCTCTGGATCAGCAACTCTCCAATTAAATCTCATCCCTCCGGATCAGCTAATGTCCGATAAAATCCCATCCCTCCAGATCAGCTAAGCATCAATTGAATCCCGTCCCTCTGTATCTGCTACTCTGCGATTGATCACGTCCCTATGAATCAGCTACTCTCCAATTAAATCCCATCTCACCAGATGAGCTAATCTCCGATTACATCACACCTCTCGGATCATCTACTCTCTGATTAAATCCTGTCCCTCCGCATCAGCTAATCTCCGTTTAAATGCCGTCTCTCCGGATCACCTACTCCCCGATTATATCCCGTCCCTCCAGATCAGCTACTCTCTAAATAAACCCCGTTGCTCTGGATCAGCTACTCTCTGATTAAGTCCCATATCCCTGGGTCAGGTACTCTCGGATTAAATCCCGTCCTTCCTGATCAGGTACTCTCTGATTAAATCCTATCCCTCCGGATCAGCATACTCTGATTAAATCTCATATCTCTGGATCAGCAAATCTCCGTTTAAATCCCGTCCCTCCAGTTGAGCCCCTCTCCGATTGAATCTCATTCCTCTGGATCAGCTGGTCTTTGATTGAATCCTGCCCCTCCGGATCCGCTATTCTTCAATTGAATCCCGTCCCGCCGTTTCAGCTACTCTCCGATTGAATCGTGTCCCTCCAGATCAGCTACTCTCTGATTAAATACCGACCCTCCAGATCAGATATTCCCCATTTAATTCCCAACCCTCCGGATCAGCTACTCTCTGAATAAATACCGTCGCTGTGGATCAGCTACTCTCCGATTATGTCCCATCTCTCTCTGCATCAGCTACTCTTCGATTAAAACCCGTCCTTATGGATCAGCTACGCTCCGATTAAGTTCCATCTCTCTGGGTCAGCTGCTCTTTGATTAAAACGCATCCCTCTGGATTAGCCACTCTCCAATTAAATCCCGTTTCTCCAGATCATCTAGTCTCCAATTAAATCCCTTCTCTCCGTATCAGCTACTCTACAATTAAATCCCATCCATACTGATCAGCTACTCTCCAATTAAATCCCGTCACTCCAGATCAGCTACTCTCCGAATAAATCCTCTCCCTCCAGATCAGCTACGCTCTGAATAAATCCATTCCCTCTGGATCAGCTATTGTCCGATTGAATCCTGCCCCGCCATTTAACCTACTCTCCAATTGAATCACATCCCTCCGGATGAGCTACTTTCCGATTGAATCTAATTCCTCCAGATCAGCTACTGGCTGATTGAATCCATTCCCTCTGGATCACCGAGTCTCTGATTAAATTCCATCCCTCCGGTTCAGCTACATTCCAATTAAATTCTGATCATCAGAATCAGCGTCTCAACAATTAAATCCCATTACTCCAGATCAGCTACTCCCCGATGAAATCCCATCCCTCCGGATCAGCTACTCTCCAGTTAAATACCATCTGCCTGGATCAGCTAATCTCCAATTAAATAACGTCCCTCTGGATTAAAAATCGGATTAAAACCCCTCTCTAGATCAACTATTCTCTGATTAAATCATATCCCTCCGGAACAGCTACTCTGTGATTGATCTCGTCAATACAAATCATCTACTCTTCGATTAAATCTCATACCACCGGATGAGCTAATCTCCAATTACATCGCGTCTCTTGGATCATCTACACTACGATTAAATCCGGTCCCGACGGATCAGCTAATCTCTGATTAAATACCGTCCCTCTGGATCACCTACTCCCCGATTATATCCAGTGCCTCCGGATCAGCTACTCTCTGAATAAATCCTGTCGCTCTGGGTCCGCTACTCTCTGATTAAGTCCCATCTCTCTGAATCACGTCCCTCCTGATAACCTATTCGCTGATAAAACATCCCATCCCTCTAGATCAGCTAATCTCCAATTAAATCCCATCCCTCCGGATCACCTACTTTCCAATTAAAACCCAGCCCTCCTGATCAGCTATACTCTGATTGAATCCCATCCCTCCAAATCGCCTACTTTCCGAATAAATTCCATCCCTCCTGATCAGCTACTCTCTGATTTAATCCCATCCCTCCCGGTCAACTACGATCTGATTAAATCACGTCCCTCCGGATCAGCTACGCTCCAAATAAATCCCATCCCTCTGGATCAGCTAATCTCTGATTAAATTCCATCCCTCCGGCTCAGCTACTCTCTGTTTAAATCCCATCTCTCCAGATCAGCTACTCTCCAATTAAATCCCGTCCCTCCAGATCTGCTACTCTCTGATTAAATCCCTTGCCTCTGGATTTGTTCTATCAAATTGAGTTCCATCCGTTTGGATAAGCTACTCTCCAATAAAAATCCCATCCCTCTAGATCAGCTATTCTCCGATTAATTCCCATCCCTAAGGATCAGCTTCTTTCTGATTAAATCCCAGGCCACCGGATCCACTACTCACTGAATAAATGAAGTCCCTCTGGAGTAGCTACTCTCCCATTACATCCCGTCCCTCTGGATCTGCTACTCTCTGATTGAATCACGTCCCTCCAGATAACCCATTCTCTGATAAAAAATCCCATCCCTCAAGATCAACTAATCTCCGATTAAATCCCATCCCTCCGTATCACCTACTTTCTGAGTAAATCCCATCCCTCCAGATCAGCTAATCTATTAAATCTCATCCCTCTGGATGAGCTGCTCTCTGATTAAATCCTATCCCTCCAGATCAGCTACGTTCTGATTAAATCACGTCATGCAGGATCAGCAAGTCTCTGATTGAACTACGTCCCTCAAGATAACCTATTATCTGATAAAAATCCCATCCCTGTAGATCAGCTATTCTCTGATTAATACCCATCCCTCCGGATCACCTACTTTCTGATTAAATCCCATCACATCGGATCAGCAATGCTCTGACTAAATCCCGTCCCACCAGATCAGCTACTCTCCAAGTGAATCCCAACCCTCTGGAACAGCCACTAACCGATTAAATGCAATCCTTCCTGATCAGCTACTCTCTGATTGAATCCCATCCCTCCGGGTCAACTACAATCTGATTAAATCACGTCCCTCCGGATCAGCTATGCTCCACATATATCCCATTCCACCGGATCAGCTACTCTCCGATTAAATCCCATCCTATCGGAGTAGCAACTCTCCGACTAAATCCATCCCTCCGGATCAGCTATTCTCCGAGTGAATCCCATCCCTCCGGAACAGCTACTAACCGTTTTAATCCCATCCCGCTAGATCAGCTAATCTCCGATTAAATACAGTGCTTATGGATCGGATACTCTCCAAATAAAAACCCATACCTCCAGATAAGTTAATCTCTGATTAAATCCTGTCCCTCTGGATCAGCTACTCTCTGATTGAATCACGTCCCTCAGGATAACCTATTCTATGATGAAAATCCCATCCCTCTAGATCGCCTAATTTCCGATTAATTCCCATCCCTCCGGATCACCTACTTTCTGATTAAATCACAGCCCTCCAGATCCTCTACTCACTGATTAAATGATGTCCCTCCGGATTAGCTACTCTCCTATTACATCCAGTCCCTCCGGATCAGCTACTCTCTGATTGAATCACGTCCCTCCGGTAACATATTTCTGATAAAAAAAGCCCATCCCTCTAGATCAGCTAATCTCCGATTTAATCCCATCCCTCCTGATCACCTACTTTCCGATTAAAACCCAGCCCTCCTTATCAGCTACTCTCTGATATAATCCCATGCCTACGGGTAAACTACGATCTGATTAAATCATGTCTTTCCGGATCAGCTGCACTCCAAATAAATCCCATCTCTCCAGATCAACTACTCTCCGATTAAGTCCCATCTCTCTGGATCAGCTACTCTCCCATTAAATCCCGTCCCTGCAGATCTGCTAATCTCTGATTAAATCCTGGCCCTCCGGATCACCTACTGTCTGATTGAATCCCATCCCTCCTGATCAGGTACTCTCTGATTCAATCCCATCCCTCTGGTTCGGCCAATCTCTGATTCAATCTGATTCCTCCGCATCAGCTACACTCCAATCAAATCCCATTCCACCTGATCAGCTACTCTCCGATTAAATCCCATCCTATCGGATCAGCAACTGTCCGACTAAATCACATCCTACCGGATCAGCTACTCTCCAAGTGAATCCCAACCCTCTCGAACTGCTACTCACTGATTAAATCCCATTCCTCTGGATCAGCTAATTTCTGATTAAATACAGGGCCGACGGATTCATTCCCATCCCTCCGGATAACCTACTTTCCGATTAAATACCAGCCCTCCAGATCCACTACTCGCTAATTAAATGATGTCCCTCCGGATTAGCTACTTTCCTATTACATCCGGTCCCTCTGGATCAGCTACTCTCTGATTGAATCACGTCCCTCCGGATAACCTATTCTCTGATTAAAAACCCATCCCTCGAGATCAGCTAATCTCCGATTAAATCCCATCACTCTGGATCACCTACTTTCTGATTAAATCCCAGCCCTCCTGATCAGCTATACTCTGATTGAATCCCATCCCTCTGGATCGCCTACTTTCCAATTAAATCCTATCCGTACTGATCAGCTACTCTCTGATTGAATTCCATCCCTCCGGGTCAACTACAGTCTGATTAAATCATGTCCCTCATGATCAGCTATGCTCTGATTAATTCTCATCCTTCCAGATCACCTACTCTCCGATTGAATCCGGACCATCTGGATAAGGTAATCCCCGCTTAAATACTGTCCTACCGGAACAGTTACTCTCCGAGTAAATCCCATCCCTCCGCATCAGCTAATCTTCAATTAAATCCCATCCCTCCAGATCAGCTACCCTCTGATTAAATTCAATCCCTCCAGATCAGCTAAGCTCCGATTAAATCATGTCATGCTGGATCAGCTAGTCTCTGATTGAATCCCATCCCTCTGTTTCAACTACTCTCCAATTAAAACCCGAACCACTTTTTCAGCTAGTCTCTGACTGAAACTCGTCCCTCCGGATCAGCCATTCTCCGATTGAATCCCGCACCTCCATATCGGGTACTCTCCAATAGAATCGCATTCCTTTGAATCAGCAACTCTCCGATTGAATCCCTTCCCTCTATTTCATTTACTATCCGATTAAATCCCTGCCCTCTGGATCCGCTACTCGCTGGTTAGATGATGTCCCTCTGGATTAGCTACTCTGTCATTACATCCCGTCCCTCCGGATCAGCTACTCTCTGATTGAATCACGTCCCTCCTGATAACCTATTCTCTGATAAAACATCCCATCCCTCTAGATCAGCTAATCTCCAATTAAATCCCATCCCTCCGGATCTCCTACTTTCCGATTAAAACCCAGCCCTCCTGAACAGCTATACTCTGATTGAATCCCATCCCTCCAGATCGCCTACTTTCCAATTAAATTCCATCCCTGCTGATCAGCTACTCTCTGATTTAATCCCATCCCTCCCGGTCAACTACGATCTGATTAAATCACGTCCCTCCGGATCAGCTACGCTCCAAATAAATCCCATCCCTCTCGCTCAGCTACTCTCTGTTTAAATCCCATCTCTCCAGATCAGCTACTCTCCAATTAAAAACTGTCCCTCCAGTTCTGCTACTCACTGATTAAATCCCTTTCCTCTGGATTAGTTCTATCCAATTGAATCCCGTCCGTTTGGATAACCTACTCTCCAATAAAAATCCCATCCCTCTAGATCAGCTAATCTCTGATTAAATTCTGTCCCTCTGGATCATCTACTTTCTGATTAAATCCCATCCCTCCTGATCAGGTATTCTCTGATTAAATCCCGTCTCTCTGGTTCAGCTAATCTCTGATTCAATCTGATTCCTCCTGATCAGCAACTCTCCGACTAAATCCCATCCCACCGGATCAGCTACTCTCCAAGTGAATCCCAACCCTCTGGAACTGCTAATCTCCGAGTAAATACAGTGCCTGCAGATCAGTTACTCTCCAAATTAAAATCCATACCTCCGGATCAGCTAATCTCTGATTAAATCCCATCCCTCCAGATCAACAACTGTCCGATTAATTCCCATCCCTCTGGAACAGCTACTACACAATTAAATCCCATCCCTTTGGATCAGCTAATCTCCGAATAAATACAGTGCCTACGGTTTAATTCCCATTCCTCTGGATCATGTACATTCCGATTAAATACCACCCCTCCAGATCCGCATCCCCCATGTCCCTCCGGATCAGCTACGCTCCGATTAAGTCCCATCCCTCTGGATCACCTAAACTCCGATTAAATCCCGACCCTCCAGATAAGGTAATCCCCGCTTAAATACCGTCCCTCTGGAATAGCTACAGTCTCTGATTGAATCCCGTCCCGCCATTTCAACTACTCTCCAATTAAATCCCAGTCCGCTTTTTCAGCTAGTCGCTGTCAGAAACCCATCCCTCCAGATCAGCCATTCTCCGATTGAATCCCACCCCTCCATTTTGGGTACTCTCTGATTAAATCCCATCAGTCCAGATCAGTTACTTTCTGATTAAATACCAGCCTTCCGGATCCGTTACTCACTAATTAAATGATGTCTCTCTGGATTATCTACTCTCCCATTACATCCCATCCCTCCGGATCAGCTACTCTCTGATTGAATCACATCCCTCCAGATAACTTATTCCCTGATAAAAATCCCAATCCCTCAAGATCATCTAATCTCCGATTAAATCCCATCACTCCAGATCACCTACTTTTCAATTAAAGCCCATCCCTCCAGATCAGCTACTCTCTGTTTTTAATCCTATCCCTCCAGATCAAATACTCTCCAATTAAGTCCCATCCCTCCGGATCATCTACTATCTGATTAAATGCCGTCCCTCTGGATACGTTAATCCCTGCTTAAATACCGTCCTACCGGAACAGCTACTCTCGGATTAAATCGCATCCCCCTGGATAGGCTAATCTTCGATTAAATCCCATTCCTCCAGATCAGCTACTCTCTGATTAAATCCAGTCCCTCCAGATCAGCTACCCTCCAATTAAATCATGTTACGCTGGATCAGCTAGTCTCTGATTGAATCCCGTCTCTCTGTTTCAACTACTCTACAATTAATCCTGATCCACTTTTTCAGCCATGCTCTGATTGAAACCCGTCACTCCGGATCAGCCATTCTCCGATTGAAACCCGCACCTCCATGTCGGGTACTCTCCGATAGAATCGCATTCCTCTGGATCAGCAACTTTCCGATTGAATCCCTTCCCTCCATTTCATGTACCATCCGATTAAATCCCATCCCTCCGGATCACCTACATTCCGATTAAAACCCAGCCTTCCTGATCCACTAGTCACTGATTAAATGGTGTCCCTCCGGATTAGCTACTCTGTCATTGCATCCCATCCCTCTGGATCAGCTACTCTCTTATTGAATAACGTCCCTCCAGATAATCTATTCAATGATAAAAAATCCCATCCCTCTAGATCAGCTAATCTCCGATTAAATCCCATCACTCCGGATCACAAACTTTCCGATTAAAACACATCGGTCCTGATCAGCTACTCTCTGATTGAATCCCATCCCTCCGGGTCAACTACAATCTGATTAAATCATGTCCCTCCGGATCAGCTACGCTCCGAATAAATCCCATCCCTCTGGATCAGCTACTCTTTGTTTCAATCCCAGCTCTCCAGATCAACTACTCTCTGATTAAGTCCCATCTCTTCAGATCAGCTACTCTCCAATTAAATCCCATCCCTCCAGATCAGCAACTCTCTGTTTCAATCCCAGCTCTCCAGATCAACTACTCTCTGATTAAGTCCCATCTCTCCAGATCAGCTACTCTCCAATTAAATCCCATCCCTCCGGATCAGCTACTTCATGATTAAGTCCAATCCCTCTGGATCAGCTACTCTCCAATTAAATCCTGTCCCTCCAGATCCGCTACTCACTGATTAAATCTCATTCCACCGGTTCAGCTACTGGTGGATTAAATAGCATCATTCCGGGATTACTTATATCCGATTGAATCCCATCTGTTCGGATAACCTACTCTCCAATAAAAATCCCATCCCTTAGATCAGCTAATCACTGATTAAATCCTGTGCCTCTGGATCACCTACTTTCCGATTAAATCCCATCCCACCTGATCAGGTACTCTCTTATTAAATCCCATCCCTCTGGTTCCGCTAATCTCTGATTCAATCTGATTCCTCCGGATCAGCTACACTCCAATCAAATCCCATCCCTCCAGATCGGCTGCTCTCTTATTCAATCCCTTCCCTCCAGATCATCTACTCTCCAATTAAATACCATCACTGCAGATCAGTTACGCTCCGATTAATTCCCGTCCCTCCAGATCAGCTACTCTCTGAATAAATCCCATTCCACCGGATCAGCTACTGGTGGATTAAATACCATCATTCCGGATCAGCTACTCTCTGATTAAATTCCATCCCTCCGGATCAGCTACTCACTGATTAAACCCGATCCCTCCGGATCAGCTACTCTCCGAATAAATCCCGTCCCTCCGGATCATCTACCATCTGATTAATTTCCAGCCCTCTGGATCAGCTAATCTCCAATTAAATCCCATCCCTCCAGATCAGCTACACTCTGTTTAAATCTCGTCCCTCCAGATTAGCTACTCTCTGATTAAATCCCATCCCTCCAGATCATCTGCTCACCATTTGAATCCCTTCCCTCCAGATCAGCTACTCTCCAATTGAATCACGTCACTCCAGGTCAGGAACTCTCCGATTAAATCCCTTCTCTTTGGATCAGATCCTCTCCAAATAATTTCCATCCCTCCGGATCAGCTGCTCTCCGCATAAATCCCTTCCCTCCGGTTCATCTAATCTCTGATTCAATCTGTTTCATCCGGATCAGCTACACTCCGATTAAATCCCATCCCTCCGGATGAGCTAATCTCTGATTAAATCCCGTCCATCCCGATCAGCTACTCTCCGATTAAATCACATCCCTGCAGATCAGCTATGCTCCGATTAAATCCCGTCCTTCTGGATCAGCTATTCAGATTTAATCCCGGCTATCCAGAGCAGCTACTCTATGATTGAATCCCGTCCCTCCGGATCACCTACTTTCTGATTAAATGCCAGGCCTCCAGATCCGCTACTCGCTGACTAAATCATGTCCTTCCGGATTAACTACTCTCCCATTACATCCCGTCCCTCGGGATCAGCTACTCTCTGATTAAATCACATCCCTCCGGATAACCTATTCTCTGATAAAAAATCCCATCCCTCTAGATCAGCTAATCCCCGATTGAATCCCTCCCCTCCATTTCATGTACTATCCGATTAAGTCCCATCAGTCCGGATAAGCTACTCTCCAATTAAATCCGATCCGTCCGGATCACCTACTTTCCAATTAAATCCCAGCCCTCAGATCCGCTACACACTGATTAAATGAAGTCTCTCCGGATTAGCTACTCTCCCATTACATCCCGTCCCTCTGGATCAGCTATTCTCTGATTGAATCACGTCCCTCCAGATAAGCTATTCTCTGATAAAAAAAATCCCATCCCTCTAGAACAGCTAATCTCCGATTATTTCCCATCCCTGCAGATCACCTACTTTCCGATTAAATCCCAGGCCTCCCGATCAGCTACTATCTGATGCAATCCCATCCCTGCGGATGTCCAACTTTCTGATTAAATCCCCTGCCTCCTAATCAGCTATGCTCTGATTGAATCCCATCTGTCCGGGTCAACTACGATCTGATTAAAACACGTCCCTCTGGATCAGCCAAGCTCCGAATAAATCCCATTCCACTAGATCAGCTACTCTCCGATTAAATCCTATCCTATTGGATCAGCAACTCTCCGACTAAATCCTGTCCCTCTGGATCAGCTACTCTCCGAGTGAATCCCATCCCTCCGGAACAGCTACTAACCGATAAATCCCGTCCCTCTGGATCAGCTAATCTCCGATTAAATACAGTGCCTACGGATCAGGTACCCTCCAATTAAATCCCATCCCTCCGGTTAAGCTAAACTCTGATTAAATCCCATCCCTCCAGATCAACTACTCTCTATTTAAATCCCATCGCTCCAGATCAACTGCTCTCCGATTAAGTCCATAGCTCCGGATCAGCCACTCTCTGATTAAATCCCATCTCTCCAGACAGCTACTCACTGATTAAATACCTTGCCTCTGGATTAGTTCTCTCCGACTGAATCCCGTCCATTCGGATCACCTACTCTCCGATAAAGATCCCAATCCCCTAGATCAGCTACTCTCTGATTAAATACCATCATTCCAGATCAGCTTCTCTCCGATTAAATTCCATCCCACCGCATCAGCTACCATCTGACTGATTAATTCCCATCCCTCTGGATCAGCTAAACTCTGATTAAATCACGTCCATCCGGATTCGCTACTCTCCGATTCCATCCCTTCACTCCGGATCAGCTACTCTCCAATTGAATTCTGTCCTCGGGATAAGTAATTTCTGAAAAAATCCCATCCCCCTAGAACAGCTAATCTCCGATTAAATCCTGTCCCTCAGGATCACCCGCTTTCCGATTAAATCCCATCCCGCCTGATCAGCTACTCTGCGATAGAATCCCATTCCTCCGGATCGACTACGATCTGATTAAATCACATCCCTTGAGATCAGCTATGCTCCGAATTAAACGCACTCCACCGGATCAGCTACTCTCCGATTAAATCCCATCCAATCGGGTCAGCTACTCTCCGACTAAATCCATTCCCTCCAGATCAGCTACGCTCCGATTAATTTATGTCATGCTGGATCAGCTAATCTCTGATTGAATCTGCTCCCTCCGTTTCAACTACTCTCCAATTAAATCCCAATCCTCTTTTTCACCTAGTCTCTGATTGAAACCCGTCCCTCTGGATCAGCCATTCTCCGAGTGAATCCCGCCCCTCCATTTCGGGTACTCTCCGATAGAATCATTTTCCTCTGGATCATCTACTCTCCGATTGAATCCTGTCTCTCAGTTTCATGTACTATCTGATTAAATCCCATCGGGCTGGATCAGCTCCTCTCCGATTAAATCCGATCCCTCCGGATCACCTACTTTCTGATTAAATCCCTGCCCTCCGGAAACGCTAATCGCTGATTAAATCAAGTCTCTCCGGATTAGCTCCTCTCCCATTGCATCCCATTCCTCCGGATCAGCTACTCTCTGATTGAATTACGTCCCTCCAGATAACCTATTCTCTGATAAAAATCCCATCCTTCTAGACCAGCTAATCACCGATAAATTCCAGTCCCTCCAGATCACCTACTTTCCGATTAAATCCCAGTGCTCCTGATCAGCTACTCTCTGAATGAATCCTATCCCTCCTGGTCAACTACGATCTGATTAAATTACATCCCTCCGGATCATCTACCATCCGATTGATTTCCATCCCTCTGGATAAACTAATTTCCGATTAAATACTGTGCATCCAGAAAAGATACTCTCTGATTAAATCCCAACCCTCCTGATCAGCTAAACTCTGATTAAATCCCATCCCTCCAGATCAGCTACACTCTGTTTAAATCCCGTGCCTCCAGATTAGCTACTCTCTGATTAAATACCATCCCTCCAGATCATCTCCTCACAGTTTGAATCCCTTCCCTCCAGATTAGCTGCTCTCCAATTGAATCACGTCATTCTGGATCAGGAACTCTCCGATTAAATCCCTTCTCTTTGGATCAGATCCTCTCCAAATAATTTCCATCCCTCCGGATCAGCTGCTCTCCGAAAAAATCCCTTCCTTCCAGTTCACCTAATCTCTGATTCAATCTGCTTCCTCCGGGTCAGCTACACTCCGATTAAATCCCATCCCTCCGGATGAGCTAATCTCCGATTAAATCCCATCCAGCCGGATCAGCTACTCACTGATTAAATCCCATTGCTCCGGATCAGCTACTGTCTGATTGAATCCCATCCCTCCAGATCAGCTTCTCTCCGACTAAATCCCATCCCTGCAGATCAGTTACGCTCCGATTAAATCCCGTCCATCTGGATCAGCTGCTCTCTGATTTAATCCCGGCCATCCGGAGCAGCTACTCTCTGATTGAATCCCATCCCTCCGGATCATCTACTCTCTGATTGAATCCCATCCCTCCAGATCAGCTATTCTCTGATCAAATCCAGTCCCTCCAGATAAGCTATACTCCGATTAAATCATGTCACGCTGGCTCAGCTAGTCTCTGATTGAATCCCGTCCCTCCATTTCAACGACTCTCCAATTAAATCCCGATCCTCTTTTTCAGTAAGTCTCTGATTGAAACCCGTCGCTCCAGATGAGCCATTCTTCGATTGAATCCCACCCCTCCATTTCAGGTACTCTCCAATAGAATCGGGTTCCTCTGGATCAGCTACTCTCTGATTGAATCCCGCCCCTCCGGATCACCTACTTTCTGATTAAATGCCAGGCCTCCAGATCCGCCACTCGCTGACTAAATCAGGTAGATCCGGAATAGCTACTCTCGCATTACATCCCGTCCCTCGGGATCAGCTACTCTCTGATTGAATCACGTCCCTCCGGATAACATATTCTCTGATAAAAATCCCATCCCTCTAGATCAGCTAATTCCCGATTGAATCCTGCCCCTCCATTTCATGTACTATCCGAGTAAATCCCATCAGTCTGGAACAGCAACTCTCTGATTAAATCTGATCCACCCGGATCACCTACTTTCCGATTAATTCCCAGCCCTCTGGATCCGCTACTCGCTGATTAAATGAAGTATCTCCGGATTAGCTACTCTCCCATTACATACCATCCCTCTGGATCAGCTAATCTGATTGAATCACGTCCCTCCGGATAACCTGTTCTCTGATTAAAAATCCCATCCCTCTAGATCAGCTAATATCCGATTAATTCCCATCCCTCCAGATCACCTACTTTCCGATTAAATTCCAGCCCTCCTGATCAGCTACTCTCTGATGGAATCCCATCCCTCCGGATCACCAACTTTCCGATTAAATCCCATGCCTCCTGATCAGCTACTCTCTGATTGAATCCCATCCCTCCAGGTCAACTACGATCTGATTAAATCATGACCATCCGGATCAGCTATGCTCCGAATAAATACTATTCCACCGGATCAACTACTCTCCGATTAAATCCTATCCTATCGGATCAGCAACTCTCCGACTAAATCCGTCCCTCTGGATCAACTACTCTCTGAGTGAATCCCATCTGTCAGGATCAACTACACATCTATTGAATCACGTCCCTCTGGATCAGCTCCAGATCGGCTACTCTCCGATTAAAAACCCATCCTGCTGGATCAGCTACTCACTAATTCAATCCCATTCCTCTGGATCAGTACTCTCTGTTTAAATCCCACCCCTCCGGATCAGCTAATCTCTGATTAAATCCCATCCATCAGGATCAACTACACATCGATTGAATCACGTCCCTCTGGATCAGCTACTCTGCAATTTAATCATGTTCCTCCACAACAGATCCTCTCCGATTAAACCCCATCCCGCCGCATCAGCTGCTCTCCAATTAATTCCCATCCCTCCGTTTCAGATATTTCCCAATTAAATCCCATCTCGCCAGATCAGGTACTCTCTGATTGAAACCCTTCCCTCTGGATCATCTACTCTCTGATTAAATACCATCACTGCAGATGAGCTACCCTCCAATTAATTCCCATCCCTCCAGATCAGCTACTCTCCAAATAAATCCCATTCCACTGGATCAGTTACTCTCCAATTAATTACCATCATTCCGGATCAGCTATTCTCTGACTAAATCACGTCCCTCCAGATCAGCTACTCACTGATTAAATCCCATCCCTCTGGATCAGCTACTCTCCGATTAAATCACATCCCTCCAGATCAGCGGCTCTCCGATTGAATCCCTCCGGAACAGCTACTAACCGATTACTTCCCATCCCTCTGGATCAGCTAATCTCCGATTAAATCCCGTCCCTCCGGATCAGCTACTCTCCGATTAAATCCCATCCCTCCGGATCAGCTACTCTCAGATTGAATCCCATCTCTCTGGAACAGCTACTATCCGATTACTTCCCTTCCGTCTGGATCAGCTAATTTCCTATTAAGTACAGTGCCTCTGGATTAGCTACTCTCCGATTGAATCCCATCCCTCCGGAACAGCTACTATCCGAATACTTCCCTTCTGTCTGGATCAGCTAATTTCCTATTAAGCACAGTGCTTCTGGATGAGCTACTCTCTGATTAAATCCCATCCCTCCAGATCAGCTACTCTCCGATTGAATCTCTTCCCTCCAGATCAGCTACTCTCAAATTGAATCACGTCATTCCGGATCAGGAACTCTCCAAATAAATCCCTTCTCTTCGGATCAGATCCTCTCTGATTAATTCCCATCCCTCTAGATCAGCTACGCTCCAAATAAATCCCGTCCCTCCGGATCATCTCCTCTCCAATTGAACCTCTTCCCTCCAGATCAGCTACTCTCAAATTAAATCACGTCATTCCAGATCAGGAACTCTCCGATTAAATCCCTTTTCTTCGGACCAGATCCTCTCCAATTAATTCCCATCCCTCCGGATCAGCTACTCTCTGATTAAATCCCATCCCTGCAGATCAGGTACGCTCTGATTATACCTGGCCATCCAGATCAGCTACTCTCTGATTGAATGCCTTTGCTCCAGGTCATCTACTCTCCGATTAAATCCCATCCATCTGGATAAGTTAATCCCCGCTTAAATACGATCCATCCGGAACAGCCACTCTCCAATTAAATCCCATCATTCCGGATCAGCTACTCTCTGATTAAATCCCATTTCTCCAGATCAGCTATGATCCAATTAAATCACTTTACGCTGGATTAGATAGTCTCTGATTGAATCTGGTCCCTCCGTTTCTACTACTCTCCAATTAAATCCCGTTCCTCTTTTTCAGCTAGTCTCTGATTGAAACCCATCCCTCAGAATCAGCCATTCTCCGATTGAATCCCTCCCCTCCATTTCGGGTACTCTCTGATAGAATCACGTTCCTCTGGATCAGCTACTCTCCGATTGAATCCTGTCCCTCCGTTTCATTTACTCTCTGATTAAATCCCATCAGTCCGGATCAGCTATTCTCCGATTAAATCTGATCCCTCCGGATCACCTACTTTCCGATTAAATCCCAGCCCTCCGGATCCGCTACTCGCTGATTAAATCAAGTCTCTCCGGATTAGCTACTCTCCCATTACAACCTGTTCCTCTGGATCAGCTACTCTCTGATTGAATCACGTTCCTCCGGATAATCTATTCTCTGATAAAAAATCCCATCTCTCTAGATCAGCTAATCTCCAATTAATTCCCATCCCTCCAGATCGCCTACTTTCCGATTAAATCCCAGTGCTCCTGATCAGCTACTCTCTGATTGAATCCCATCCCTCCTGGTCAACTACGATCTGATTAAATCACATCCCTCCAGATCAGCTACACTCTGAATAAATCCCAGTCCAACGGATCAGCTACTCTCTGATTAAATCCCATTCCTATCGGATCAGCAACTCACCGACTAAATCTCGTCTCTCTGGATCAGCTATTCTCTGAGTGAGTCCCATCCCTCTGGAACAGCTACTAACTGGTTAAATCCCATCCCTCTGGATCAGCTAATCTCCGATTAAATACAGTGCCTACAGATCAGCTACGCTCCAAATAAATCCCATCCCTCCGGTTCAGCTACTCTCTGATTAAATCCCATCACTCCAGATCAGCTACTCTCCGATTAAATCCCGTCCCTCTGGACCGCTGCTCGCGGATTAAATCCCGTGCCTCCAGATTAGTTCTATCCAATTGAATCCCATCCGTTCGCATCACCTACTCTCCAATAAAAATCCCATCTCTCTTGATCAGCTAATCTCCAAATAAATCCCATCCCTCCAGATCACCTACTTTCCGATGAAACATCATCCCTCCTGATCAGGTACTCTCCGATTAAATCCTATCCCTCCAGATGAGCTAATCTCTGATTAAATTCCGTCCCTCTGGATCATCTCCACACCGATTGAATCCCTTCCCTCCAGATCAGCTACTCTCAAAATGAATCACATCACTCCGGTTCAGGAACTCTCCGATTAAATCCCTTTTCTTCGGATCAGATCCTCTCCAATTAATTCCCATCCCTCCAGATCAGCTACTCATTGATTAAATCCCATCCCTGCAGATCAGGTACGCTCTGATTAAATCCCGGCCACCCAGATCCGCTACTCTCTGATTGAATCCCTTCACTCCAGATCTACTCTCCGATTAAAGCCTGTCCCTCTGGATAAGCTAATCCCCGTTTAATTACCGTGCCTCTGGAACAGCCACTCTCCAATTAAATCCCATCTCTCTGGATCAGTTACTCTCTGATTAAATCTTGTTTCTCCAGATCAGCTATGCTCCAATTAAATCACATCACGCTGGATCAGATAGCCTTTGATTGAATCTCGTCCCTCCGTTTCTACTACTCGTAGTAAATCCCTTTCCTCTTTTTCAGCTATTCTCTGATTGAAAACTGTCCCTCCGGGTCAACTAAGATCTGATTAAATCACTTCCCTCCGCATCAGCTATGCTCCAAATCAATCCCATTCCACCGGATCAGCTACTCTCCAATTTTATCCCATCCAATCGGAGCAGCTACTCTCCGATTGAATCCCGCCCCTCTATCTTGAGTACTCTCCAATAAAATCGCATTCCTCTGGATCAGCTACACTCTGATTGAATCCCATCCCTGCGTTTCATGTACTATCCAATTAAATCCCATCAGTCCGCATCAGCTACTGTCCGATTAAATCACATCACTCTGGATCTACTACTTGCTGATTAAATCACGACCCTCTGGATTAGCTACTGCCGGTTACATCCCGTCCCTCCAGTTCAGCTACTCTCCGATTGAATCCCGTCACTCCAGATAACCTACTCTCTGATAAAAATCCCATCCCTCTAGATCAGCTAATTTCCAATTAAATCCCGTCCCTCCGGATCACCTCCTTCCCTATTAAATCTCATCCCTCCTGATCAGCTACTTTCTGATTGAATCCCATTCCTCCGGGTCAACTAAGATCTGATTAAATCACGTCCCTCCACATCAGCTATGCTCCAAAACAATCCCATTCCACTGGATCAGCTACTCTCCAATTATATCCCATCCAATCGGATCAGCTATACTCAAACTAAAATCCCTCCCTCAGGAAAAGCTAATTTCTGATTAAATACAGTGCCTCCAGATCGGCTACTCTCCGATTAAAAACCCATCCTGCTGGATCAGCTACTCACTAATTCAATCCCATTCCTCTGGATCAGTACTCTCTGTTTAAATCCCACCCCTCCGGATCAGCTAATCTCTGATTAAATCCCATCCATCAGGATCAACTACACATCGATTGAATCACGTCCCTCCGGATCAGCTACTCTGCAATTTAATCATGTTCCTCCGCAACAGATCCTCTCCGATTAAACCCCATCCTGCCGCATCAGCTGCTCTCCAATTAATTCCCATCCCTCCGTTTCAGATATTTCCCAATTAAATCCCATCTCGCCAGATTAGGTATTCTCTGATTGAATCCCTTCCCTCTGGATCAGCTACTCTCTGATTAAATACCATCACGGCAGATGAGCTAGCCTCCAATTAATTCCCATCCCTCCAGATCAGCTAATCTCCGAATAAATCCCATTCCACCAGATCAGCTACTCTCCGATTAAATACCATCATTCTGGATCAGCTACTCTCCGATTAAGTCACGTCCCTCCAGATCAGCTACTCACTCATTAAATCCCATCCCTCCAGATCAGCTATTCTCCGATTAAATCACATCCCTCCAGATCAGATACTCTCCGATTGAATCCCTCCGGAACAGCTACTGTCCGATTATTTCCCATCCCTCTGGATCAGCTACTCTCCAATTAAATCCCATCCCTCTGGAACAGCTACTATCCGATTACTTCCCGTACCTCTGGATCAGTTAATCTCCTATTAAGTACAGTGCCTCTGGATTAGCTACTCCCCGATTGAATCCCATCCCTCCGGAACAGCTACTATCCAAATACTTCCCTTCCGTCTGGATCAGCTAATCTCCTATTAAGTACAGTGCCTCTGGAACAGCTATTCTCTGATTAAATCCCATCCCTCCAGATCAGCTACACTCCGATTAAATCCCTTCTCTTCGGATCAGATCCTCTCCAATTAATTCCCATCCCTCTGGATCAGCTACACTCCGAATAAATCCTGTCCCTCCAGATGAGCTAATCTCTGATTAAATCCCGCCCCCCGGATCAGTTACTCACCAATTAAATTCCATCGCTCTGGATCAGCTACTGTCTAATTGAATCTCATCCCTCTGGATCAGCTACTCTCTGATTAAATCCCATCCCTGCAGATCAGGGACACTCCAATTATATCCTGGCCATCCGGATCAGCTACTCTCTGATTGAATCCCTTCACTCAAGATTATCTACTCTCCGATTAAATCCAATCCATCTGGATAAGCTAAGCCCCGCTTAAATACCGTCCATCCGGAACAGCCACTCTCCGATTAAATCCCATCATTCCAGATTAGCTACTCTCTGATTAAATCCCATTTCTCCAGATCAGCTATGATCCAATTAGACCATGTCACGCTGGATCAGATAGTCTCTGATTGAATCCCATCCCTCTGTTTCTACTACTCTCCAATTAAATCCCGTTCCTCTTTTTCAGCTAGTCTCTGATTGAAAACTGTCCCTCCGGATCAGCCATTCCCCGATTGAATCCCGTCCCTCTATCTCGGGTACTATCTGATAAAATCGCATTCCTCTGGATCAGCTACTCTCCGATTGAATCCCGTCCCTGTGTCTCATGTACTATCTGATTAAATCCCATCAGTCCGGATCAGCTCTCTCCCTGATTAAATCACATCTCTCTGGATCTGCTACTTGCTGATTAAGTCACGTCCCTCTGGATTAGCTACTCTCCGATTACATCCCGTCCCTCCAGATCAGCGACTCTCCAATTGAATCCCGTCACTCCGGATAACCTATTCCCTGATAAAAAAACCCATCCCTCTAGATCAGCTAATCTCTGATTAAATCCCGTCCCGCCGGATAACCTCCTTTCCGATTAAATCCCAGTGCTCCTGCTCAACTATTCTCTGATTGAATCCCATTCCTCCGGGTCAACTAAGATCTGATTAAATCACATCCCTCCGCATCAGCCACCGGATCAGCTAGTCTCTGATTATGTCCCATACATTCGGATCAGCTACTCTCCGACTGAATCGCATCCCACTGGATCAGCTAATCTCCAATTAAATACGGTGCCTCCGGATCATCTACTCTGCGAATAAAAACCCATCCCTCCGGATCAGCTAATCTGCTATTAAGTCCCATCCCTCCGGATCAGCTACTCTCTGTTTAAATCCCATCCCTCCAGATCAACTACTCTCCAATTAAGTCCCAGCCCTCCAGTTCAGCTACTCTCCAATTAAATCCTATCCCTCTGGATCCGCTATGCACTGATGAAATCCTATCCCTCTGGATTAGTTCTCTCTGATTGAATCCCGTCCATCCAGATCACCTACTCTCTGATAAAAACCCATACCTCCAGATCAGCTAATCTCTGATTAAATACTGTCCCTCCGGATGAGCTAATCTCCAATTAAATCCCATCTATCCGGACCAGCGACTCACCGATTAAATCCAAACGCTCCGGATCAGCTAAGCTCCGATTAAATCCCGTCCCTCTGGATACGGTAATCCCCGCTTAAATACCGTCCCTCCAGAACAGCTACTCTCCGATCAAATCCCATCCCTCCAGATCAGCTAATCTTCTATTAAAACCCATCCCTCCAGATCAGTTACTCTCCGGTTAAATCCCGTCTCTCCAGATCAGCTACGCTCTGATAAAATCATGTCATGCTGGATCAGCAGTCTCTGATTGAATCCCATCCCTCCGTTTCAACTACACTCCAATTAAATCCCGATCCTCTTTTTCAGCTAGTCTCTGATTGAATCCCATCCCTCCAGATCAGCCATTCTCTGTTGAATCCCGCCCCTCCATTTCGGGTACTCTCCGCTAGAATCGCGTTCCTCTGGATCAGTTACTCTCCGATTGAATCCCGTCCCTCCATTTCATGTACCATGCAATTAGGTCCCATTAATCTGGATCAGCTAATCTCCGATTAATTCCCATCCCTCCGGATCACTTACTTTCCGATAAAATCCCAGCACTCCAGATCCGCTACTCGCTGATTAAATGAAGTCCATCTGGATTAGCTACTATCCCATTGCATCCAGACCCTCTGGATCAGCTACTCTCTGATTGAATCCCATCCGTCCGGATCACCTACTTTCTGATTAAATCCCATCCGTCCTGATCAGCTACTCTCTGACTGAATCCCATCCCTCTGGGTCAACTACGATGTGATTAAATCACATCCCTCTGTATCAGCTATGCTCCAAATAAATCCCATTCCACCGAATCAGCTACTCTCTGATTAAATCCCATCCAATGGAATCAGCAACTCTCCGGCTAAAGCCCGTCCCTCCGGATCAGCTACTCTCTGAGTGAATCCCATCCCTCCAGAACAGCTGCTAACCGATTAAATCCCATCCCTCTGGATCAGCTAATCTCCGATTAAATACAGTGCCTCCGGATCATCTACTGTCCGAATAAAAACTCATCCCTCTGGATCAGCTAATCTGCGATTAAGTCCCATCCCTCTGGATCAGCTACTCACTGATTGAATACCGTCCCTCCGGATCAGCTACTCTCTGTTTAAATCCCATCCCTCCAGATCAACTACTTTCCAATTAAGTCCCAGCCCTCCAGTTCAGCTACTCTCCAATTAAATCCCGTCCCTCTGGATCCACTATGCACTGATGAAATCCTATCCCTCTGGATTAGTTCTCTCTGATTGAATCCCGTCCATCCAGGTCACCTACTCTCCGATAAAAACCCATACCTCCAGATCAGCTAATCTCTGATTAAATACTGTCCCTCTGGATGAGCTAATCTCCGATTAAATCCCATCCATCCGTATCAGCGACTCACCAATTAAATCCAATCGCTCCGGACCAACTAAGCTCCGATTAAATCCCGTCCCTCTGGATACGGTAATCCCCGTTTAAATAGCGTCCCTCCAGAACAGCTACTCTCCGATTAAATCCCATCCCTCCGGATCAGCTAATCTTCTATTAAAACCCATCCCCCCGGATCAGCTACTCTCCGATTAAATCCCGTCTCTCCAGATCAGCTACGCTCTGATAAAATCATGTCATGCTGGATCAGCAGTCTCTGATTGAATCCAATCCCTCCAGAAGAGCCATTCTCTGTTGAATCCCGCCCCTCCATTTCGGGTACTCTCCGCTAGAATCGCGTTCCTCTGGATCAGTTATTCTCCGACTGAATCCCATCCCTCCATTTCATGTACCATGCAATTAGGTCCCATCAATCTGGATCAGCTAATCTCCAATTAATTCCCATCCCTCCGGATCACTTACTTTCTGATAAAATCCCAGCACTCCGGATCCGCTACTTGCTGATTAAATGAAGTCCATCTGGATTAGCTACAATCCCATTACATCCAGACCATCCAGATCAGCTACTTTCTGATTGAATCCCATCCATCCGGATAACCTACTTTCTGATTAAATCCCATCCGTCCTGATCAGCTACTCTCTGACTGAATCCCATCCCTCTGGGTCAACTACGATCTGATTAAATCACGTCCTTCTGGTTCAGCTATGCTCCAAATAAATCCCATTCCACCTGATCAGCTACTCTCTGATTAAATCCCATCCAATGGGATCAGCAACTCTCCGACTAAAGCCCATCCCTCCGGATCAGCTACTCTCCGAATGAATCCCATCCCTCCGGAACAGCTGCTAACCGATTAAATCCCATCCCTCTGGATCAGCTAATTTCCGATTAAATACTGTGCCTACAGATCGGCTACTCTCTAAATAAAAACCCATACCTCCGGATCAGCTAATCTCCGATTGAATGCTGTCACTCCGGATAACCTACTCTCAGATAAAAAAAACCCATCCCTCTAGATCAGCTAATCTCCGATTAAATCCCGTCCCGCCGGATCACCTCCTTTCCGATTAAATCCCATCACTCCTGCTCAGCTACTCTCTAATTAAATCCCATTCCTCCGGGTCAACTAAGATCTGATTAAATCATATCCCTCCACATCAGCTATGCTCCAAATCAATCCCATTCCACCGGATCAGCTACTCTCCGATTATATCCCATACATTCGGATCACCTATTCTCCAACTAAATCGCATCCCTCTGGATCAGCTAATCTCCAATTAAATCCCATCCCTCCGGATCAGCTACTCTCTGTTTTAATCTTGTACATCCAGATCAGATACGCTCAGATTAAGTCCCATCCCTCCGGTTCAGCTACTCACTGATTGAATACCATCCCTCTGGATCAGCTACTCTCTGTTTAAATGCCATCCCTGCAGATCAACTACTCTCCAATTAAGTCCCATCCCTCCAGATCAGATACTCTCCAATTAAATCCCGTCCCTCTGGATCCGCTACGCACTGATGAAATCCTGTCCCTCTGGATTAGTTCTCTCTGATTGAATCCCGTCCATCCAGATCACCTACTCTCTGAGAAAACCCATGCCTCTGGATCAGCTAATCTCTGATTAAATACTGTCCCTCCGGATGAGCTAATCTCTGATTAAATCCCATCCATCCAGATCAGTGACTCACCGATTAAATCCAATCGCTCCGGATCAACTAAACACTGATTAAATCCCATCTTTCCGGATCAGCCACACTCCAATATAATTCCTGCCATCCGGAGCAGCTAGTCTCTGATTGAATCCCATCCCTCCAGGTCATGTATTGTCTGATTAAATCCCGTCCCTCTGGATACGGTAATCCCCGCTTAAATACCGTCCCTCCGGAACAGCTATTCTCCGATTAAATCCCATCCCTCCGGATCAGCTAATCTTCTATTAAATCCCATCCCTCCAAATCAGCTACTCTCCAATGTAATCCCATCTCTCCAGATCAGCTACGCTCTGATAAAATCATGTCATGCTGGATCAGCAGTCTCTGATTGAATCCCATCCCTCCGATTCAACTACACTCCAATTAAGTCCCGATCCTCTTTTTCAGCTAGTCTCTGATTGAAACCCATCCCTCCGGATGAGCCATTCTCTGTTGAATCCTGTCCCTCCATTTCGGGTACTCTCTGATAGAATCGCGTTCCTCTGGATCAGCTATTCTCTGATTGAATCCCGTCTCTCCGCTTCATGTACTATCCAATTAGGTCCTATCAGTCTGGATCAGCTAATCTCTGATTGATTCATGTCCCTCAGGATAACCTATTCTCTCATAAAAATCCCATCCCTCTGGATCAGCTAATTTCCGATTAATTCCCATCCCTCCGGATCACCTCCTTTCCGATTAAATACCAGCCCTTCGGATCCGCTACTCGCTGATTAAATGATGTTCCTCTGGATTGGCTACTCTTCTATTACATCCCGTCCCTCCGGATCAGCTACTCTCTGATTGAACACCGTCCCTCCAGATATCCTATTCTCTGATAAAAATCCCATCCTTCTAGATCTGCTAATCTTCGATTAAGTCCCATCCCTTCAGATCAGCTAGTCACTGATTGAACCCCGTCCTACCAGTTCAGCTACTCTCTGCTTAAATCCCATCCCCCCCCGGGTCATCTATTTTCCAGTTAAATCCCATCCCTCCTGATCAGCTACTCTCTGATTAAATCCCATCCTATCGGATCAGCAACTCTCCGACTAAATCCCATCCCACCGGTTCACCTAATCTCCAAGTGTATCCCAAACCTTTGGAACAGCTACTAACCAGTTAAATCAAATCCCTCTGGAGTAGCTAATCTCCAATTAAATACAGTGCCTACCGATCGGCTACTGCCCAAATAATTACCCATCCCTCCGGATCAGCTAATCTCTGATTAAATCCCATCCCTCCAGATCAACTACTCTCCGATTTACTCACATCCCTCTGGAACAGCTACTCTAAGATTAAATCCCATCCCTCTGGATCAGCTAATCTCCGATTAAATATAGTGCCTACGGATTAAATCTCATCCCTCCAGATCATCTACTTTCCAATTAAATACCAGCCCTCCGGATCTGCTGCTTGCTGATTAAATGATGCCCCTCCGGATTAGCTACTCTCCTATTACATCCTGTCCCTCCGGATCAGCTACACTCTGATTGAATCACGTCCCTCCGGATAACCTATTCTTGACAAAAAAAAACATCCCTCTAGATCAGCTAATCTCCGATTAAATCCCATCACTCCAGATCACCTACTTTCCGATTAAATTCTAGCCCTCCTGATCACCTACACTCTGATTGAATCCCATCCCTCCGGATCACCTACTTTCCGACTAAATCCCATCCCTCCTGATCAACTATTCTCTGATTGAATCCCATCCCTCCGGGTCAACTACGATCTGTTTAAATCACGTCCCTCTGGATCAGCTACGCTCCAATTAAGTCCCATTCCTCTGGATCACCTACTCTCCGATTCAATCCCATCCCTCCAGATCAGCTAATCTTTGATTAAATCCCATCCATCCAGAATAGCTACTCTCTGATTAAATCACGTCAGGCTGGATCAGCTAGTCTCTGATTGAATCCCGGCACTCTGTTCCAACTACTCTGCAATTAAATCCCGATGCTCTTTTTCAACTAGTCTCTGATAAAAACCCTTCCCACCGGATCAGCCATTCTCCAATTCAATCCAGCCGCTCCATTTCGGGTACTCCCCGATTAAGTCCCACCAGTCCGGATCAGCTACTCTCCGATTGAATACCTGCCCTCTGGTTCAACTACTCGCTGATCAAATGATTTCCATCCAGATTAGCTACTCTACCATTACATCTCATCCCTCTTGATCAGCTACTCTCTGATTGATTCACAGATCTCCAGATAACCTATTCTCTGATAAAAATCCCATCCCTCCAGATCAAATACTCTCTGATTAAGTCCAATCCAACTGGATCATCTTCTCTCCGATTAGATCCCGTCCCTCTGGATAAGTTAATCCCCGCTAAAGTACCGTCCCACCGGAACACCTACTCTCTGATTAAATCTCATCCCTCCGGATCAGCTGATCTTCGATTAAATCCAAACCCTCCGGTTCAGCTACTCTCTGATTAAATCCAGTCCCTCCAGATCAGCTACGATCCGAATAAATCACGTCACGCTGGATCAGCTAGTCTCTGATTGAATCCCGTCCCTCCATTTCAACTACTCTCCAATTAAATCCTGATCCACTTTTTCATCCAGTCTCTGATTGAAACCCGTCCCTCCGGATCAACCATTCTCCGATTGAATCCTGCACCTCCATGTCGGGTACTCTCTGATAGAATCGCGTTCCTCTAGATCAGCAACTCTCTGATTGAATCCCTTCCCTCCATTTCATGTACTATCTGATTAAATCCCATCCCTCCAGATCACCTACATTCCGGATAAATCCCAGCCCTCCGGAACTGCAACTCGCTGATTAAATGATGTCACTCCGGATTAGCTACTCTCCCATTAGATCCCGTCCCTCCGGATCAGCTACTCTCTGATTGAATCACATCCCTCCAGAAAGCTATTCTCTGATAAAAAAAATCCCACTCCTCTAATCAGCTAATCTCTGATTAAATCCTATCCCTCTGGATCACCTACTTTCCGATTAAAACCCAGCCCTCCTGATCAGCTATACTCTGATTGAATCTCATCCCTCCAGATCACCTACTCTCCGATTAAATCCCATCCCTCCAGGTCAGCTAATCTTCTATTAAATCCCATCCCTCTGGATCAGCTACTCTCTGATTAAATCCAGTCCCTCCAGGTCAGCTAGGCTCCGACTAAATCATGTCACGCTGGATCAGCTAGTCTCTGATTGAATCCCGTCCCTCCATTTCAACTACTCTCCAATTAAATCCTGATTCACTTTTTCATCTAGTCTCTGATTGAAACCCGTCCCTCGGGATCAGCCATTCTCCGACTGAATCCCACACCTCCATGTCGGGTACTCTCTGATAGAATCGCGTTCTTCTAGATCAGCAACTCTCCAATTGAATTCCTTCCCTCCATTTCATGTACTATCCAATTAAATCCCAACCCTCCAGATCACCTACATTCCGATTAACTTCCAGCCCTCTGGATCTTGTACTCGCTGATTAAATGAAATCTCTCCGAATTAGCTACTCTCCCATTACATCCCATCCCTCCGGATCAGCTACTTACTGTTTGAATCGCGTCCCTCCTGATAACCTATTCTCTGATAAAAATCCGATCCCTCTAGATCAGCTAATCACCGATTAATTCCCAGCCCTCCAGATCACCTACTTTCTGATTAAACGCCAGCCATCCTGATCAGCTAATCTCTGATTGAATCCCATCCCTCAAGATCACCTACTTTCCTATTAAATTCCATCCCTCCTGATCAGCTACTCTCTGATTGAATTCCATCCCTCCGGGTGAACTCCGATCTGATTAAGTCATGTCCCTCCGAATCAGCTATGCTCTGATTGAATCTCATCCCTCCGGGTCAACTACGATCTGATTAAATCACATCCCTCCAAATCAGCTACGCTCCGAATAAATCCCATTCCGCCGGATCAGCTACTGTCCGATTAAATCCCAACCTATTGGCTCAGCAACTGTCCGACTAAATCCCGTCCCTCCGGATCAGCTATTCTCTCAGTGAATCCCATCCCTCCGGAACAGCGACTAACCAATTAAATCCCATCCCTCTGGATCAGCTAATCTCTGATTAAATACAGTGCCTACAGATCAGCTACGCTCCAAATAAATCCCATTCCTCAAGTTCAGCTAATCTCTGATTAAATCCCATTCCTCCAGATCAACTGCTCTCCAATAAAGTCCAATCCCTCCGGATCAGCTACTCTCGGATTAAATCCCGTCCCTCCGGAACGCTGCTGGCTGATTAAATGCCGTGCCTCCGGATTAGTTCTATCCAATTTAATCCCATCTGTTTGGATCATCTACCCTCTGATAAAAATCCTATCTCTCTAGATCAGCTAATCTCCAATTAAATCCCAATCCTCCGGATCACCTGCTTTCCGATTAAATGCCATCCCTCCTGATAAGTTACTGTCTGATTAAATCCCGTCCCTCTGGTTCAAATAATCTCTGATTCAATCTGATTCCTCCGGATCGGCTACACTCCGATCAAGTTCTGTCCCTCCAGATCAGCTATTCTCTGATTGAATCCCTTCCCTGTGGATCATCTACTCTCCAATGAAATACCATCACTGCTGATCAGTTACGCTCCAATTAATTCCCGTCCATCCAGATCAGCTACTCTCTGAATAACTCCCATTCCACCGGATTAGCTATTCTCTGATTAAATACCATCATTCTGGATCAGCCAGCCTCCGATTAAAATCCGTCCCTCCGGATCAGCTACTCGCTGATTCAATCCCATGCCTCTGAATCAACTACTCTCTGATTAAATCCCGTCCCTCCGGCTCATCTACCATCTGATTAACTCCCATCCTGCTGGATCAGGTAATCTCCGATTAAATACTGTGCCTCTGGATCAGTTATTCTCAGATGAAACCCCATCCCTCTGGATCAGCTAATCTCCGATTAAATCCCATCCCTCCGCATCATCTACTTTCCATTTAAATACCAGACCTCCGGATCCGCTACTCGCTGATTAAATGAAGTCTCTCCGGACTAGCTACTCTCCCATAACATCCCATCCCTCCGGATCAGCTACTCTCTGATTGAATCACGTCCCTCCGATTAACCTATTCTCTGATGAAAATCCCATCCCTCTAGATCAGCTAAGCTCCGATTAATTCCCATCCCTCTGGATCACCTACTTTCTGATTAAATCCCATCCCTCCAAATCAGCTACTCTCTGATTGAATTCCAGTCCTCCGGGTCAACTACGATCTGATTAATTCATATCCCTCTGGATCAGATACGCTCTGAGTAAAACCCATTCAGATCAGCTGCTCTCCGAATAAATTCCTTCCCTCCGGTTGATCTAATCTCTGATTCAATCTGCTTTATCTGCTTCAGCTACATTCCGATTAAATCCCGTCCCTCTGGATGAGCTAATCTCCAATTAAGCCCCATCCATCCGGATCAGCTACTCACCGATTAAATCCCATTGCTCCGGATAAGCTACTGTCTGATTGAATCCCATCCCTCCGGATCAGCTTCTCTCCAATTAAATCCCATCCCTGCAGATCAGTTACGCTCCAATTAAATCCAATCCTTCTGGATCAGCTACACTCTGATGAAACCCATCCCTCCGGATCATCTACTCTCTGATTAAATCCCGTCCCTCTGGAAAAGGTATCCCCACTTAAATACCGTCCCTCCAGAACAGCTACTCTCTGATTAATTCCCATCCCTCTAGATCAGCTAATCTCCAATTAAATCCCAGCCCTCCGGATCACCTGCTTTCCGATTAAATGCCATCCCTCCTGATAAATTACTCTCTGATTAAATCCCGTCCCTCTGGTTCAAATAATCTCTGATTCAATCTGATTCCTCTGGATTGGCTACACTCCGATCAAGTTCTGTCCCTCCAGATCAGCTATTCTCTGATTGAATCCCTTCCCTCTGGATCATCTACTCTCCAATGAAATACCATCATTGCTGATCAGTTATGCTCCAATTATTTCCCGTCCATCCAGATCAGCAACTCTCTGAGTAAATCCCATTCCACCGGATTAGCTATTCTCTGATTAAATACCATCATTCTGGATCAGCCAGCCTCCGATTAAAATCCGTCCCTCCGGATCAGCTACTCGCTGATTCAATCCCATGCCTCTGAATCAACTACTCTCTAATTAAATCCCGTCCCTCCGGCTCATCTACCATCTGATTAATTCCCATCCTGCTGGATCAGGTAATCTCCGATTAAATACTGTGCCTCTGGATCAGTTATTCTCAGATGAAACCCCATCCCTCTGGATCAGCTAATGTCTGATTAAATCCCATCCCTCCGCATCATCTACTTTCCATTTAAATACCAGGCCTCCGGATCCGCTACTCGCTGATTAAATGAAGTCTCTCCGGATTAGCTACTCTCCCATAACATCCCATCCCTCCGGATCAGCTACTCTCTGATTGAACCACATCCCTCCGGATAACCTATTCTCTGATGAAAATCCCATCCCTCTAGATCAGCTAAGCTCCGATTAATTCCCATCCCTCTGGATCACCTACTTTCTGATTAAATCCCATCCCTCCAGATCAGCTACTCTCTGATTGAATTCCAATCCTCCGGGTCAACTACGATCTGATTAATTCATATCCCTCTGGATCAGATACGCTCCGAGTAAAACCCATTCAGATCAGCTGCTCTCCGAATAAATTCCTTCCTTCCGGTTGATCTAATCTCTGATTCAATCTGCTTTATCTGCTTCAGCTACACTCTGATTAAATCCCGTCCCTCCGGATGAGCTAATCTCCGATTAAACCCCATCCATCCGGATCAGCTACTCACCAATTAAATCCCATCACTCCGGATAAGCTACTATCTGATTGAATCCCTTCCCTCCGGATCAGCTACTCTCCAATTAAATCCCATCCCTGCAGATCAGTTACGCTCCAATTAAATCCAATCCTTCTGGATCAGCTATACTCTGATGAAACCCATCCCTCCGGATCATCTACTCTCTGATTAAATTCCATCCCTCTGGAAAAGGTATCCCCACTTAAATACCATCCCTCTGGAACAGCTACTCTCTGATTAATTCCCATCCCTCTAGATCAGCTAATCTTCGATTAAAACCCATCCTTCTGGATCATCTACTCTCTGATTAAATTCCGTCCCTCTGGAAAAGGTATCCCCACTTAAATACCGTCCCTCCGGAACAGCTACTCTTTGATTAATTCCCATCCCTCTAGATCAGCTAATCTTCGATTAAATCCCGTCCCTCCAGATCACCCACGCTCCGATTAAATGACGTCACGCTGGATCAGCTAGTCGCTGATTGAATCCCGTCCCTCCAGATCAACTGATCTCCGATTACCTTCCGTCCCTCCGGACTGCTACTCGCTGATTAAATCCCGTGCCTCCGAATTAGTTTATCCGATTGAGTACCGTCCGTTTGGATCACCTACACTCCGATAAAAATCTCATCCCTCTAGATCAGCTAATCTCCGATTAAATGTCATCCATCCGGATCACCGGCTTTCCGATTAAATCCCATCCCTCCTGATCAGGTACTCTCTGATTAAATCCTGTCCCTCTTGGTACAGCTAATCTCTGATACAATCTGATTCCTCTGGATAAGCTACTCTCTGATTAAATCCCGTCTTTCCAGACTATCTACACTCCAATTAAATGACATCACGCTGGATCAGCTAGTCTCTGATTAAATCCCGTCCCTCCAGATCAGCTACGCTCCGTTTAAATTACGTCACGCTAGATCAGATAATCTCTGATACAATCCTGTCCCTCCATTTCAGCTACTCTCCAATTAAATCCCGATCCTCTTTTTCAGTTAGTCTCTGATTAAATCCCATCCCTCCGGATCAGCTAGTGTGATTAAATCCAGTCCCTCCAGATCAGCTACGCTCCGATTAAATCACATCTCACTGGATCAGCTAGTCTCTGATTGAATCCCATCCCTCCAGATCAACTGCTCTCTGATTATGTCCTATCCCGCCGGATCAGCTAATCTCTGATTAAATCCTGTCCCTCCGGACCGCTATTCACTGATTAAATCCCGTGCCTCCATATTAGTTTATCCGATTAAATCCCATCCCTCCGGATCACCTTCTTTCCGATTAAATCCCATCCCTCCTGATCAGGTGCTCTCTGATTAAATCCCGTCCCTCCAGATCAGCTAATTTTCGATTAAAACCTGTCCCTCTGGATCAGCTACTCTCTGATTAAATCCCGTCTTTCCAGACTATCTATGCTCTGATTAAATGACGTCACGCTGGATCAGCTACTCTCTGATTGAATCCCATCCCTCAGGATCATCTACTCTCTGATTAAATCCCGACCCTCTGGGTAAGGTAATCCCTCCTTAACTACCGTCCCACTGGATCACCTACTCTCTGATAAAAATCCCATCCCTCTAGATCAGCTTATCTCCGATTAAATACCGGCTCTCCAGAACAGCTACTCTCCGATTAAATCCCATCCCTCCAGATCAGCTAATTTTCGATTAAAACCCATCCCTCTAGATCAGCTACTCTCTGATTAAATCCCATCTTTCCAGACTATCTACGCTCCGATTAAATGACGTCACGCTGGATCAGCTACTCTCTGATTAAATGCCGTCCCTCCAGATCACCTACACTCCGTTTAAATTATGCCATGCCAAATCAGCTAGTCTCTGATTGAATCCCGTCCCTCCGTTTCAGCTACTCTCCAATTAAATCCCGATCCTCTTTTTCAGTTTGTCTCTGATTAAATCCCATCTCTCCGGATCAACTACTCTCTGATTAAATCCAGTCCCTCCAGATCACCTACGCTCTGATTAAATCACGTCTCACTGGATCAGCTAGTCTCTGATTGAATCCCATTCCTCCAGATCAACTGCTCTCTGATTATGTCGCACCCCTCCAGATCAGCTAATCTCTGATTAAATCCTGTCCCTTCGGACCACTATTCACTGATTAAATCCCATGCCTCCATATTAGTTTATCCAATTAAATCCCGTACCCCCCGGATCACCTACTTTCCGATTAAATCCCATACCTCTGGATCAGCTAATCTCCGATTAAATACTGTGCCTCCGGATCAGTTACTCTCCGATTAAATCCCAGCCCTCCAGATCAGCTAATCTCCAATTAAATCCCATTCATCCGGATCATCTCCTCACCGATTGAATCCCTTCCCTCCACATCAGCAACTCTAAAATTGAATCACGTCACTCCGGATCAGGAACTATCCGATTAAATCTTTTCTCTTCGGATCAGTTCCTCTCCAAATAATTCCCATCACTCCGGATCAGCTGCTCTCCGAATAAATTGTTCCCTCCGGTTCATCTAATCTCTGATTCAATCTGCTTCATCCGGTTCAGCAAAACTCAAATCAAATACCGTCCCGCCGGATGAGCTAATCTCCGATTAAATCCCATTGCTCTGGATAAGCTACTGTCTGATTGAATCCCCTCCCTCCCGATCAGCTACTCTCCAATTAAATCCCATCCCTGCAGATCAGTTACACTCCGATTAAATCCCATCCTTCTGGATCAGCTACTCTCTGATTGAATCCTGTCCCTCCGGACCGCTATTCACTGATTAAATCCCGTGCCTCCATATTAGTTTATCCGATTAAATCCCGTCCCTCCGGATCACCTACTTTCCGATTAAATCCCATCCCTCCTGATCAGGTGCTCTCTGATTAAATCCCGCCCCTCCAGATCAGCTAATTTTCGACTAAAACCAATCCCTCTGGATCAGCTACTCTCTGATTAAATCCCGTCTTTCCAGACTATCGACGCTCCGATTAAATGTCGTCACGCTGGATCAGCTACTCTCTGATTAAATGCCGTCCCTCCAGATCACCTACACTCCGTTTAAATTATGCCACGCCAAATCAGCTAGTCTCTGATTGAATCCCGTCCCTCCGTTTCAGCTACTCTCCAATTAAATCCCAATCCTCTTTTTCAGTTTGTCTCTGATTAAATCCCATCCCTCCGATCAACTACTCTCTGATTAAATCCAGTCCCTCCAGATCACCTACGCTCTGATTAAATCACGTCTCACTGGATCAGCTAGTCTCTGATTGAATCCCATTCCTCCAGATCAACTGCTCTCTGATTATGTCGCACCCCTCCAGATCAGCTAATCTCTGATTAAATCCTGTCCCTTCGGACCACTATTCACTGATTAAATCCAATGCCTCCATATTAGTTTATCCAATTAAATCCAGTACCCCCCGGATCACCTACTTTCCGATTAAATCCCATACCTCTGGATCAGCTAATCTCCGATTAAATACTGTGCCTCCGGATCAGTTACTCTCCGATTAAATCCCAGCCCTCCGGATCAGCTAATCTCCAATTAAATCCCATTCATCCGGATCATCTCCTCACCGATTGAATCCCTTCCCTCCACATCAGCAACTCTAAAATTGAATCACGTCACTCCGGATCAGGAACTATCCGATTAAATCCTTTCTCTTCGGATCAGTTCCTCTCCAAATAATTCCCATCACTCCGGATCAGCTGCTCTCCGAATAAATTGTTCCCTCTGGTTCATCTAATCTCTGATTCAATCTGCTTCATTCGGTTCAGCAAAACTCAAATTAAATACCGTCCCGCCGGATGAGCTAATCTCCGATTAAATCCCATTGCTCTGGATAAGCTACTGTCTGATTGAATCCCCTCCCTCCCGAGCAGCTTCTCTCCAATTAAATCCCATCCCTGCAGATCAGTTACACTCCGATTAAATCCCATCCTTCTGGATCAGCTACTCTCTGATTGAATCCTGTCCCTCCGGACCGCTATTCACTGATTAAATCCCGTGCCTCCATATTAGTTTATCTGATTAAATCCCATCCCTCCGGATCACCTACTTTCCGATTAAATCCCATCCCTCCTGATCAGGTGCTCTCTGATTAAATCCCGTCCCTCCAGATCAGCTAATTTTTGACTAAAACCAATCCCTCTGGATCAGCTACTCTCTGATTAAATCCCGTCTTTCCAGACTATCTACGCTCCGATTAAATGTCGTCACACTGGATCAGCTACTCTCTGATTGAATCCCATCCCTCAGGATCATCTACTCTCTGATTAAATCCCGTCCCTCTGGGTAAGGTAATCCCTCCTTAACTACCATCCCACCGGATCACCTACTCTCTGATAAAAATCCCATCCCTCTAGATCAGCTTATCACCGATTAAATACCGGCCCTCTGGAACAGCTACTCTCCGATTAAATCCCATCCCTCCAGATCAGCTAACTTTTGTTTAAAAAACATGCCTCTAGATCAGCTACTCTCTGATTAAATCCCGTCTTTCCAGACTATCTACGCTCCAATTAAATGACGTCACGCTGGATCAGCTACTCTCTGATTAAATCCCGTCCCTCCAGATCACCTACACTCCGTTTAAATTATGCCACGCCAAATCAGCTAGTCTCTGATTGAATCCCGTCCCTCCAGATCAGCTACGCTCCGTTTAAATTACATCACGCTAGATCAGATAATCTCTGATAGAATCCCGTCCCTCAATTTCAGCTACTCTCCAATTAAATCCCGATTCTCTTTTTCAGTTAGTCTCTGATTAAATCCCATCCCTCCGGATCAGCTACTTCTGATTAAATCCAGTCCCTCCAGATCAGCTACGCTCTGATTAAATCACATCTCACTGGATCAGCTGGTCTCTGATTGAACCCCATCCCTCCAGATCAACTGCTCTCTGATTATGTCGCACCCCTCCGGATCAGCTAATCTCTGATTAAATCCTGTCCCTTCGGACCGCTATTCACTGATTAAATCCCATGCCTCCATATTAGTTTATCCAATTAAATCACGTCCCCCCCGGATCACCTACTTTCCGATTAAATTGCATCCCTCCTGATAAGTTACTGCCTGATTAAATCCCGTCCCTCTGATTCAATCTGATTCCTCCAGATCAGCTATTCTCTGATTGAATCCCTTCCCTCTGGATCATGTACTCTCCAATTAAATACCATCACTGCAGATCAGTTATGCTCCGATTAATTCCCGGCCCTCCAGATCAGCTCCTCTCTGAATAAATCCCATTCCCCTGGATCACCTACTCTCCGATTAAATTCCGTCCCTCCAGATCAGCTACTCGCTAATTAAATCCCATCCCTCTGGATCATCTACCATCCGATTAATTCCCATACCTCTGGATCAGCTAATCTCCGATTAAATACTGTGCCTCCGGATCAGTTACTCTCCGATTAAATCCCAGCCCTCTGGATCAGCTAATCTCCAATTAAATCCCAATCATCCGGATCATCTCCTCACTGATTGAATCCCTTCCCTCCACATCAGCAACTCTAAAATTGAATCACGTCATTCCAGATCAGGAACTCTCTGATTAAATCCTTACTGTTCAGATCAGTTCCTCTCCAAATAATTCCCATCGCTTCGGAACAGCTGCTCTCCGAATAAATTGTTCCCTCCGGTTCATCTAATCTCTGATTCAATCTGCTTCATCCGGTTCAGCTACACTCAAATTAAATACCGTCCCTCCGGATGAGCTAATCTCCGATTAAATCCCATCGCTCTGGATAAGCTACTGTCTGATTGAATCCCCTCCCTCCCGATCAGCTTCTCTCCAATTAAATCCAATCCCTGCAGATCAGTTACGCTCCGATTAAATCCCATCCTTCTGGATCAGCTACTCTCTGATTGAATCCTGTCCCACCGGACCGCTATTCACTGATTAATTCCCGTGCCTCCATATTAGTTTATCCGATTAAATCCCGTCCCTCCGGATCACCTACTTTCCGATTAAATCCCATCCCTCCTGATCAGGTACTCTCTGATTAAATCCCGTCCCTCCAGATCAGCTAATTTTCGATTAAAACCAATCCCTCTGGATCAGCTACTCTCTGATTAAGTCCCATCTTTCCAGACTATCTATGCTCTGATTAAATGACGTCACGCTGGATCAGCTAGTCTCTGATTTAATCCCGTCCATCCAGATCACCATCTTTCCGATTAAGTCACATCCCTCCTGATCAGGTGCTCTCAAATTAAATCCCATCCCTCTGGTTCACCTAATCTCTGATTCAATCTGATTCCTCCGGATCATCTACTCTCTGATTGAATCCCTTCCCTCCGGATCATGTACTCTCCAATTAAATACCATCACTGCAGATCAGTTACACTACGATTAATCCCCATCCCTCCAGATCAGCTATTCTCTGAATAAATCCCATTCCACCAGATCACCTACTCACTGATTAAATTCCGTCACTCCGGATCATCTACCATTCGTTTAATTCCAATCCCTCTGGATCAGCTAATCTACGATTAAATACGGTGTCTCCAGATCAGTTACTCTCCGATTACATCCCAACCCTCCAGATCAGCTAATCTCCAATTAAATCCCAACCCTCTGGATTATCTCCTCACCATTTGAATCCCTTCCCTCCAGATCAGCTACTCTCAAATTGAATCACGTCACTCCGGATCAGGAACTTTCTGATTTAAACCTTTCTCTTCGGATCAGATCCTTTCCGAATAATTCCCATCTGTCCGGATCAGTTACTCTCCGAATAAATTCCTTCCCTCTGGTTGATCTAATCTCTGATTAAATCTGCTTTTCCCTGTTCAGCTACACTCCGATTAAACCCCATCCCTCCGGATGAGCTCATCTCCGATTAAATCCCATACATCCGGATCAGCTACTCACGGATTAAATCCCATCGCTCCGGATCAGCTACTGTCTGATTGAATCCCATCCGTCCAGATCAGCTTCTCTCTAATTAAATCCCATCCCTGCAGATCAGTTATGCTCCAATTAAATCCCGTCCTTCTGGATCAGCTACTCTCTGATTGAATCCTGTCCCTTTGGATAAGGAAATCCCCGCTTAAATACTGTTCCACCGGAACAGCTACTCTCCGATTTAATCACGTCCATCCGGACTAGCTATTCTCCGATTCCATCCCGTCCCTCCAGATCAGCTACTCTCTGATTGAATCCTGTCCCTAGGAATAAGTAATTTCTGAAAAAATCCCATCCCTCTAGATCAGCTAATCTCCGATTAAATCCCGTCCCTCTGGATCACCTGCTTTCCGATTAAATCCCATACCTCCTGATCAGCTACTCTTTGATTGAATCCCATTCCTCCGGCTCAACTATGATCTGATTAGCTCATGTCCCTCTGGATCAGATACGCTCCAAATAAATCCCATTCCACCGGATCAGCAACTCTCCAACTAAATCCCATCCCTCCGGATCAGCTAGTCTCCAAGTGAATTACCACTCCTCAAGAACAGCTACTAACTGATTAAATCCCATGCCTCTGGATCAACAATCTCCGATTAAATACAGCGTCTGCGGATCGGCTACTCTCCAAATAAAAACCCATACCTCCGGATCAGCTAATCTCTGATTCAATCCCATCCCTCCGGATCAGCTACTCTCCATTAAAATCCCATCCCTGCAGATCAACTACTCTCCGATTAAGTCAAAACCCTTCTGATCATCTACTCTCTGATTAAATCCCGTCCAACTGGATAAGGCAATCCCGGTATAAATACCATCCCTTTGGAACAGCGACTCTCCAATTAAATCCCATTTCTCCAGATCAGCTAATCTTCGATTAAATCCCATCACTCTGGATCAGCTACTCTCTGATTAAATCCAGTCCCTCCAGATCAGCTACTCTCCGATTAAATCCCGTCCTTCTGGATCAGCTACTCTCCGATTGAATCCCAGCCATCTGGAGCAGCTACTCTCTGATTGAATCCCATCCCTCCGGATCTTCTACTATCCGATTAAATCCTGTCCCTCTCGATAAGCTAATCCCCTCTTAAATACCGTCCCTCCAGAACAGCTACTCTCCAATTAAATCCCATACCTCCGGATCAGGTGATCTTCGATTAAATGGCATACCTCCGGATCAGCTAGTCTCTGATTAAATCTCATCGCTCCCGATCATCTATGCTCTGATTAAATCACTTCACGCTGGATCATCTATGCTTCGATTAAATCACGTCACGCTGGATCAGCTAGTCTCTGATTGAATCCCGTCCCTCCATTTCAACTACTGTCCAATTAAATCCCGATCCACTTTTTCAGTTAATCTCTGACTGAAACCTGTCCCTCCGGCTCAGCCATTCTCCGACTGAATCCCTTCCCTCCATTTCGGGTACTCTCCGATAGAATCGCATTCCTCTGGATCAGCTACTCTCTGATTGAATCCCGTCCCTTGGTTTCATGTACTATCCGATTAACTCCCATCAGTCTGGATCAGCTACTTTCCGATTAAATCCCATCCCTCCGGATCACCTAATTTCCCATTAGATCCCAGGCCTCCGGATCCGCTACTCTCTGATTAAATCATGTCCCTCCGGATTAGCTACTCTCCCATTACATCCAGTTCTTCCGGATCAGCTACTTGCTGATTGAATCACGTCCCTCCGGATAACCTATTCTCTGATAAAAATCCCATCCCTCTAGATCAGCTAATCTCCGATTAAATCCCATCTCTCTGGATCAGCTAGTGTCTGATTAAATCCCGTCCCTCCAGATCAACTACGCTCTGAATAAATCACGCCACGCTGGATCAGCTAATCTCTGATTGAAACCCTTCCCTCAGTTTCAACTACTCTCCAATTAAACCCCGATCTGATTAAAACCCGCCCCTCCATTTCGGGTACTCTCCGATAAAATTGCGTTCCTCTGGATCAGCAACTCTCCAATTGAATACCGTCCCTCCGTTTCATGTACTATCTGGTTAAATCCCATCAGTCCAGATCAGCTACTCTCCGATTAAATCCCATCCCTCTGGATCTGCTACTCGCTGATTAAAGCATGTCCATCTGGATTCGCTACTCTCCGATTCCATCTCGCCCTTCCAGATCAGCTCCTCTCCGATTGAATCCTGTCCCTCGGGTTAAGTAATTTCTGAAAAAATCCCATCCCTCTAGATCAGCTACCCTCCTGATTCAAACTGATTCCTCCGGATCAGCTACACTCAGATCAAATCCCGTCCTTCTGGATCAGCGACTCTCTTATTGAATCCCACCCCGCCATTTCGGGTACACTCTGATAAAATCGCATTCCTCTGGATCAGCTACTCTCCGACTGAATACCGTCTCTCTGTTTAATGTACTATCGGATTAAATCCCATCTTTCCAAATCAGCAACTCTCCAATTCAATCCCAGCCCTCTGGATCTGCTACTTGCTGATTATATCACGTCCATCCGGATTCGTTATTCTCCGATTCTGTCCCGTCCCTCCAGATCAGCTACTCTCTGATTGAATCCTGTCCCTCGGATTAAGTTATTTCTGAAAAAATCCCATCCCTCTAGATCAGCTAATCTCCGATTAAATCCCGTCCCTCCAGATCACATACTTTCCAATTAATTCCCATCCCTCCGGATCAGCTACTTTTTGATGGAATCCCATTCCTGCGGGTCAACTAAGATCTGATTAAATCATACCCTATGGATCAGTTCCAAATAAATCCCATGCCACCGGATCAGCTACTCTCCGATTAACTCCCATCTTATCAGATCAGCAACTCTCTGACTAAATCCCGTTCCTCCGGATCAGCTAGTCTCTGAGTGAATCCCATCCCTCCAGAACAGCTACTAACCGATTAAATCCCATCACTCTGGATCAGCTAATCTCCAAATAAATACAGTGCCTATGGATCAGCTACTATCCAAATAAAAACCCATACTTTCAGATCAGCTAATCTCTGATTGAATTGCGTCCCTCCGGATCAGCTACTCTCAGTGTCCCTCCAGTTCAGGTACTCTCTGAATAAATGGCATCCCTCCGGATCAGCGAATCCCTGATTAAATCCCATACCACCGGATCAGCTACTCTCTGATTCAATCCCATCCCTCCCGATCAGCCACTCTCTGTTTAAATCCCATCCCTCAGGGCCAGCTATGCTATGTTTAAATCCCATACCTCCAAATCAGCTACCCTCCAATTAAATCCCATCCCTCTGGATCAGCTACTCGCTGATTAAATACCATCCTTCCAGATCTGCTAGCATCCAATTAAATCCAGTCCCTCCACATCAGCTATTCTCTGATTGAATCACATCCCTCCGGACCAGTTACTCTCCAATTAAATCCTATCCCTGCGCATTAGCTAATATATGATTAATTCCAAACTCTCCGGATCTGCTACACTCCAATTTAATCCCGTCCCTCTGTTTCAACTACTCTTCCATTAACTCCCATCCCGCCATTTCATCTAGTCTCTGATTGAATCCCCTCCCTCCAGATCAGCTATTCTCCGATTGAAACACATCTCTCCATTTCAGGTACTCTCCGATGGAATCGCATCCCTCAGGATCAGCTACTCTCCGATTGAAACCCATTCCTCCATTTCAGGTACTGTCTGATTAAATCCTTTCCCTCCACATCAGCTATTCTCCGATTGACACTCATACCTCCATTTCAGCTACTGTCTGATTAAACTCTATTCCCCCGGATCAGCTACTCTCCGATTATATCCTGTCCATCTGGATCAGCTATTCGCTGATTAAATCCCATCCCTGCGGAACAGATGCTCTCCGATTAAATCCTGTCTCACTGGATCAACTAGTCTCTGATTGAATCCCGACACTCCGGCTCAGCTATTCTCCGATTGAAACCCGTCTCTCCATTTCAGGTACTCTCCGATGGAATCGCATCCCTCAGGATCAGCTACTCTCCGATTGAAACCCGTCCCTCCGTTTCAGGTACAGTCTGATTAAATCCAATCCCTCCGGATCAGCTACTCTCTGATTGAATCCCATCCCTCCGGATCAGCTAATCTCCGAATAAATCCCATTCCACCGGATCAGCTATTCTCCAATTAAATCCCATCCTTCCGGATCAGCTACTCTTCGAAGAAATCCCATCCCTCCGGATCAGCTACTCGCTGATTAAATCCTGTCCCTCTGGATCACCTACTCGCTGATTAAATCCCATCCATCCGGATCAGCTAATCTATGATTTAATCCCATCCCTCCAGATCATCTAATCTCCAACTAAATCCCGTCCCTCCAGATCAGCTACTCTCTGGTTAAATCCCATCCCTCCAGATCAGCTACTCTCCGATTAAATCCCATCCCTCCGGATCAGCTACACTCTGATTGAGTCCCATCCCTCCAAATGAGCTACTCTCTGATTGGCCCCCACCCCTCTGTGTCAGCTACTCCCCGAATGAGTCCTCTTCCTCCGTATAAGCTACTCTCTGATAAACACCCATTCCTCTGGATCAGCTACTTTCCAATTAAATCCTGTCCCGCCTTTTCAACTACTCACCAATTACATTCCGTCCCTCCAAATCAGCTAGTCTCTGATTGAATCCCGTCCCTCCGGATCAGCCATTCTCCGATTGAATCTCACCCCTCCGTTTCAGGCACTCTCCAATTGAATTGTGTCCCTCAAGAACAGGTACTCTCCGATGGAATCCCGTGCCTCCGTTTCAGGTACTCTCTCATTAAATCCCATCCAACCAGATCAGCTACTCTCTGATTAAATCCAGTCCATCCTGATCAGCTCCTCTCCGATTGATTCAAGTCCTTCAGGATCAGCTATTCTCCCATTAAATCCCTTCTCTTCAGATCAGATCCTCTCCTATTAAATCCCATCCCACTGGATCAGTACTCTCCCATTAATTCCCATCCCTACGTATCACATTCTTCCTAATTAAATCCCATTCCACCGGATCAGCTACTCCCAATTAAATCCCGTCCCTCTGGTTCAACCAAACTCTGATTCCATCTGCAACCTCCGGATCAGCTACTCTCTGATTAAATCCCATCCATCTGGATCAGCTAATCTATGATTAAATCCCATCCATCCAGATCAGCTACTCTCCGATTAAATTCTGTCCCAATGGATTAGCCATTTGTTGAATTAGTGCCGTTGCACCGGATAATCTATTCTCCGATTAAATCCCATCCCACCAGAACAGCTACACTCCGAATAAATCCCGTCGCTCTGGTTCGGCCAATTGCTGATTTAATCTGCACCCTCCAGATCAGCTATTCTCTGATTAAAGGCCGCTACTTCGGATGAGCTAATCTCTGACAAAATCCCGTCCCTCTGGATCAGCTACTCTCCAATTAAATCCCATCTGAATAAATCCCATTCCACCAGATCAGCTACACGCTGATTAAATTAATCCTTCCAGATCAGCTACTCTCTGAAGAAATCCTGTCCATCCGGATCAGCTACTCGCTGATTAAATCCCATCCCTCCGGATCAACTACTCTCGGGTTAAATCCCATCCCTCTGGATCAGCTACTATCTGAATGAATCCCATCCCTCCGGATCAGTTACTTTCCGATTAAATCCCATCCCTCTGGATAAACAAATCTCCAATTGAATCACATCCCTTCGGAACAGCTGTTCTCCGATTAAAACCCATCCATCCTGATCAGCTAATCTATGCATAAATCCCATCCCTCCGGATAGCTAATCTCTGATTGAATCCCATCCCTCCGGATCAGCTAAACTCCGAATAAATCCTATTCCATTGGATCAGCTCCTGTCCAATTAAATCCCATCCTTCCGGATCTGCAGCTCTCAGAAGAAATCCCGTCCCTCTGGATCAGCTACTCGTTGATTACATCCTGTCCCTCCGGATCAGCTACCCGCTAATTAAATCCTGTCACTCCAGATAAACTACATTCCAGTTAAATCCCGTCTCTGCGGATCAGCTACTATCCGATTAAATCCCATCCCTCCGGATCAGCTATTCCCCAATTAAATCCCATCCATCCGGATCAGCTACTCTCCGATGAAGTCCCATCGCACTGGATTGGCTACTCGTTGAATTAATCCCATTGCATCGGATAAGCTAGTCTCCGATTACATCCCGTACTTCCGGATCAGCTACATTCTGATTGAATCCCAACCCTACGGATCAGCTACTCTCTGATTGACACCCACCCCTCCATTTCAGTTACTCTCTGAATGAGTCCTCTTCCTCCAGAAAAGCTAACCTCTGATAAACACCCATTCCTCTGGATCAGCTTCTTTCCAATTATATCCAGTCCCTCCTTATCAGCTAGTCTCTGAGTGAATCCCGTCACTCCGTACCAGCCATTCTCCGATTGAATCCCACCTCTCCGTTTCAGGTACGCTCCAATTGAATTGTGTCCCTCCGGAACAGCAACTCTCCAATGGAATCCCGTGCCTCCGTTTCAGGTACTCTCTCATTAAATCCCATCTGCCTGGATCAGCCACTTTCCATTTAAATCCCGTCCATCCAGATCAGCAAGTCTCCGATTGAATCACGTCCCTCCGGATCAGCTATTCTCTGATTAAATCCCTTCTCTTCGGATCAGATCCTCTCCTATTAAATCCCATCCCACTGATTAGCTACTCTCCAATTAATTCCCATCCCTCCGTATCAGATTCTTCCCGACTAAATCCCATCCCACCGGATCAGCTATTCTCCGATTAAATCCCGTCCCTCTGGTTCAACCAATCTCTGATTCAAACTGCACCCTCCAGATCACCTACCTCCCAATTAAATCCAATCCCTCTAGATCAGCTACTCTCCAATTAAATCCCATCTATCCGGATGAGCTAATCTCCAATTAAATCCCATCGCTCCGAACCAGCTACTCTCTGATTAAATCCCGTCCCTCCAGATCAGCTACTCTCCGATTTGATCCCATCCCTCTGGATCAGCTACTCACCGATTGAATCCAGTCCCTTTGGATCAGCTACTCTCCGATAGATTCACGTCCTTCTGGATCAGCTATTCTCCAATTAAATCCCTTCTCTTCGGATCAGATCCTCTCCTATTAAATCCCTTCCCACCAGATCAGCTGCTCTCCAATTAATTCCCACCCTCCCTATCAGATTCTTCCCGATCAAATCCCATCCCACCGGATCAGCTACTCTCTGATTAAATCCCATCCATCCGGATCCACTAATCTATGATTAAATTCCATCCGTCCGGATCAGCTACTCTCTGATTAAATCCCATCCCTCTGGATCAGCTACTCTCCGATTAAATCCTGTCCCACCGGATTAGCTACTCATTGAATTAATCCCGTTGCACCGGATAATCTACTCTCCGTTTACATCCCTTGCCTCCGCATCAGCTACACTCTGATTGAATCCCATCCTTCAGTTTCAGCTACTCTCCGAATGAGTCATCATCCTCCGGATCAGCTAGTCTCTGATAAACTCCCATCCCTCCGGATCACCTACTTTGCAATTAAATCCCGTCCCTCCGTTTCAGCTACTCTCCGATTGAATCCCACACCTCCGTTTCAGTTACTCTCTCATCAAATCCTATCCCTCTGGGTCAGCTACTCTCCAAACAAATCCGACCCCTCTGTAGTAGCTACTCGCTGATTAAATCCCAGCCTTCCGGATCAGCAAGTCTCCGATTGAATCCCATCCCTCTGGATCAGCAACTCGCTGATTAAATCCCATCCCTCCAGATCAGCTACTCTCCAATTGATTCACGCCCTTCCGGATCAGCTATTCAGTGTTTAAATTCCTTCTCTTTGGATCAGATCCTCTCCTATTAAATCCCATCTCACCGGATCAGCTACTCTCTGATTAAATCCTGTCCCTCTGGTTCAGCCAATCACTGATTCAATCTGCACCCTCCGGATCAGCTATTCTCTGATTAAATGCCATTAGTCCGGATGAGCTAATCTCTGACAAAATCCCGTCCCTCCAGATCAGCTAGTCTCTGATTGCATCCCATCCCTTCTGATCAGCTAATTTCTAATTAAATCCCATCCGTCCAAATCAACTACTCTCCGATTAAATTCCATCCTTCCAGATCAGCTACTCTCTGAAGAAATCCCATCCATCTGGATCAGCTGCTCGCTGATTACATCCTGTCCCTCCATTTCAACTAGTCTCCGATTTAATCCCATCCCTCCGGATCAGCCATTCTCTGAATGAATTCCACCCCTCCGTTTCAGGTACTCTCCAATTGAATCGTGTCCCTCTGGAACAGCTACTCTCTGAAGGAATCCCTAGCCTCCGTTTCAGATTCTCTCTCATTAAATCCCATCCAATCAGATCAGCTACTCTCTGATTAAATCCTGTCCCTCCGGGTCAGCTAGTCACTGATTAAATCACGTCCCTCCGGATTTGCTACACTTCGATAAAATCCCGTCCATCCGGATCAGCAAGTCTCCGATTAAATCCCATCCCTCCAGATCAGCTACTCTCTGATTGCATCCCATCCCTTCTGATCAGCTACTCGCTGATTAAATCCCATCCCTCTGAATCAACTACTCTCCAATTAAATCCCATCCCTCTGGATAAACAAACCTCCAATTGAATCCCATTCCTCTGGATCAGCTACTCTCTGATTGCATCCCATCCCTTCTGATCAGCTACTCTCTGATTAAATCCCATCCCTCCAAATCAACTACTCTCCAGTTAAATCCCGTCCTTCTGGATCAGCTACTATCTGAATAAATCCCATCCCTCCAGATCAGCTACTGTCTGATTAAATCCCATCCCTCTGGATAAACAAATCTCCAATTGAATCACATCCCTCCGGATCAGCTACTCTCCGATTAAATCCCATCCATCCTGATCAGCTAATCTATGCATAAATCCCATCCCTCCAAATCAGCTACTCTCTGATTGCATCCCATCCCTCTGAATCAACTACTCTCCGGTTAAATCCCGTCCCTCTCGATCAGCTACTATCTGAATGAATCCCATCCCTCCAGATCAGCTACTCTCCAATTAAATCCCATCCATCATGATCAGCTAATCCAAGCATAAATCCCATCCCTCCAAATCAGCTACTGTCTGATTGCATCGCATCCCTTCTGGTCAGCTACTCTCTGATTAAATCCCATCATTTCAGATCAGCTAAACTCTAATTAAATCCCGTCCCACAGGATCAGGTAAACTCTGAATTAATCCCATTCCACCAGATCAGCTACACTCTGATTAAATTCCATCTTTCCAGATCAGCTACTCTCTGAAGAAATCCCGCGCCTCCATTTCAGGTACTCTCATTAAATCCCATCCAATCGGATCAGCTACTCTCCGATTAAATCCTGTCCCTCTAGGTCAGCTACTCGCTGATTAAATAACGTCCCTCCGGATTAGCTACTCCTTGATAAAATCCCATCCATCTGGATCAGCAAGTCTCCGATTAAAGCCCATCCCTCCAGATCAGCTACTCTCTAATTGCATCCCATCCCTTCTGATTACATCCCATCCCTTCTGATCAGCTACTCTCTGATTATATCCCATCACTTCGGATCAGATAAACTCCAATTAAATCCCGTCGCTCAGGATCAGCTAAACTCAGAATTAATCCCATTCCACCAGATCAGCTACACTCTGATTAAATTCCATCCTTCCAGATCAACTTCTCTCTGAAGAAATCCCATCCATCCAGATCGGCTACTCGCTGATTACATCCCATCCCTCTATTTCAGCTAGTCTCTGATTGAATCCCATCCCTCTGGATCAGCCGTTCTCTGAATGAATCCCACCTCTCCGTTTCAGGTACTCGCTCATTAAATCCCATCCAATCGGAATTAATCCCATTGCACTGGATAATCTACTCTCCGTTTACACCCATGCTACTCGCTGATTATTCCCGTCACTCCGGATCAACAAGCCTCCGATTGAATCCCATCCCTCCGGATCAGCTAATGTCCAAATAAATCCAATCCCTCTAGATCAGCTACTCTCCGATTAAACCCATCCCTCCGGAGCAGCAACTTGCTGATTAAATCACATCCTACCAGATCAGCTACTCTCCGATTAAATCCCATCCGTCCGGATGAGCTAATCTCTAATTAAATCACATTCCTCTGGATCAGCTACTCTCCGATTCAATCCCATCCCTCTGGATCAGCTACACACCAATTGAATCCAGTCCCTCCGGATCAGCTACTCTCCGATTGATTCACGTCCTTCCGGATCAACTATTCTCTGTTCAAATCCCTTCTCTTTGGATCAGATCCTCTCCTATTAAATCACATCCCACCGGATCAGCTACTCCCCAAGTAATTCCCATCCCTCTGTTTCAGATTATTCCCGATTAAATCCCATCCCATCGGATCAGCTACTCTCTCTTTAAATCCTGTCACACCGGTTCAGCCAATCGCTGATTCAATCTGCACCCTCTGGATCAGCTGTTCTCCGATTAAAGCCGTTACTCCGGATGAGCTAATCTCTGACCAAAACCCGTCCCTCCGAGTCAGCAACTCTCCAATTAAGTCCCATCCCACCAGATCAGCTACTCTCTGATTAAATCCCATTCCTCTGGATAAGCAAGTCTCCATTTGAATCCCATCGCTCCGGATCAGCTACTCTCCAATTAACTCCCATCCACCCTGATCAGCTAATCTATGCATAAATCCCATGCCACCGGATCAGCTAATCTCTGACTAAATCTCTTCCCTCCAGAACAGCTACTGTCCGATGAAATCCCATCCCTCCAGATCAGCTACTCTCCATTAAGTCCTGTCCTTCTGGATCAGCTATTATCTGATTGACACCCATATCTCCATTTGAGCTACTCGCCATTTGAATCTCGTTCCTCTGGAGTAGCTATGCTGCTATTAACTCCCATCCCTCCGGATCCGCTGCTCTCCGATTAAATCCTGTACCACTGTTTCAGCTATTATCTGTCAGAATCTCTTCCCTCCATATCAGCTACTCTCCGATTAAATTCCATCCCTCTGGGTCAGCTACTCGCTGATTAAATCTCATCCCACGGATCAGCTAGACTCCGATTAAATCCCGTCTCCCAGATCAGCTAGTCTCTGCTTGAATCCCCTCCATCAGGATCAGCTATTTTCCTATTGAATGCCATCCCTCCATTTCAGGTGCTCTTCGATTGAATTGCAACCCTCTGGATCAGCTTCTCTCTGATTGATTCCTGTCCCTTCGTTTCAGGTACTCTCTGACAAAATGGCATCCCTCCGGATCACCTAATCACTGATTCATTCCCGTCCCTCCGGATCAGCTATTCTCCAATTAAATCCCATCCCTCCAGATCAGCTATTCTCCAATTAAATCCCATCCCTCCGGATCAGCTACTTACTGATAAAATCCCATCTTTCCAGATCAGCTACTATTGGATTAAATCCAGTCCCTCCAGATCAGCTAATCTCCGATTGAATCCCATCCCTCTGGATCAGCTACGCTCCGATTAAATCTAATCCCGCTGGAAAAGCTAATCTCCAATTGAATCACATCGCTCCATACCAGCAGCTCTCCGATTAAATCCTATCCCTCCAGATTAGCTAATATACGATTAAAACCCATCACTCCGGATCTCCTATTGTCTGACTAAATCCTGTCCCTCCAGATCAGCTACTCCCCGATTAAGTCCCGTCCCTTCAGATCTGCTACTCTCCAATTAAATCCCGTTGTTCCGTTTCAACTACTCTTCGATTACATCCCGTCCCTCCGCTTTCAACTAATCTCTGATTGATTCCCTCCAGATCAGCTATTTTCCACTTGAAACCCATCTCTCCATTTCAGGTACTCTCCGATGGAATCGTATCCCTCAGGATCATCGACTATCCGATTGAATCCCGTCCCCCCGCTTTAGATACTGTCTGAATAAATCCCATTCCTCCGGATTAGCTACACTCCGATTAAAACCCGTCCCTCAGGATCAGCAATGCACCAAATAAATACCATTTCTCCGAATCAGATACTCTCCGATTAAATACTGCCGCTCTGGATCAGCTACTTACCGATTAAATCCCATCCCTCGGATAAGATATTCTCCAATGAAATCCCGTCCCTCTGGATCAGCTACTCTCCAATTGAATCCCATCCCTCCGGATCAGCTACTAAATTATTAAATCTGATTCTACTGGATCAGCTAATCTCTGATTAAATCCCATCCCAACGGCTCATCTAATCGCTGATCATATCGCATCGCTCTGGATCAGCTACTCTCTAATTAAATCCCGTCCCTCAAGAACAGCTACTCTCTGATTAAATCCCATTCCACCGGATCAGCTACCAACTGATTGAATCCCGTCCCTCCGCAACAGCTAATCTCCGATTGAATCCCATCCCTCCAGGTCAGCTACTCTCCATTTAAATCCATTCCCTTTGCATCAGATACTCTCCGATTAAATCTCATCCTGCCTAACCAGCTACTCTCTGATAAATTCCCATTCCACTGGATCAGATACTATCGGATTAAATCCTGTCCCTCCGGTTCAGCTAATCTCCAATTGAATCCCATCCCTCCGGATCAGCTACACTCTGATTAAATTGAATCCCTCTGGAAAAGCAAATCTCTGATTGAATCCCATCCCACCGTACCACAACTCTCCGATTAAATCCTATCCCTCCAGATTACCGAATATATGATTAAAACCCATCACTCCGGCTGAGCTATTGTCTGACTAAATCCCGTCCCTCCAGATCAGCTACTCCTCGATTAAGTCCCGTCCCTTCAGATCTGTTACTCTCCAATTAGATCCCGTCCCTCTGTTTCAACTACTCTTCGATTAACTCCCGTCCCTCCGCTTTCAACTAGTCTCTGATTGAATCCCCTCCCTCCAGATCAGCTATTCTCCGATTGAAACCCATCCTTCCGTTTCAGGTACTCTCCGATAAAATCACATGCCTCAGGATCAGCTACTATCCAATTGAAACCCGTCCCCCCACTTCAGATACTGTCTGATTAAATCCCATTCCTCTGGATTAGCTACACTCTGATTAAAACCCGTCCCTCAGCATAGCTACACGCCGAATAAATACCATTCCTCCGGATCAGCAACTCTCCGATTAAATCCCATCCCTCTGGATCAGCTACTCTCCAATTGAATCCCATCCCTCCGGATCAGCTACTAAATGATTAAATCCCATTCTACTGGATTAGTTGATCTCTGATTAAATCCCGTCCCTCCAGATCAGCCACTGTCCGATTAGATCCCATCCCAACTGTTCATCTAATCGTCGATCATATCGCATCGCTCTGGATCAGCTACTCTCTAATTAAATCCCGTCCCTCAAGAACAGCTACTCTCTGATTAAATCCCATCCCACCGGATCAGCTACCAACCAATTGAATCCCGTCCCTCCAGAACAGTTAATCTCCGATTAAATCCTGTCCCTCCAGATCAGCTACTCTCTGATTAAATCCCAACTCCCAGATCAGCTAGTCGTTGCTTGAATCCCCTCCCTCAGGATCAGCTATTTTTCTATTGAATGCCATCCCTCTATTGCAGGTACTCTCTGCTTGAATCACATCCCTCCAGATCAGCTTCTGTCCGATTGATTCCCGTCTTTCCGATTCTCTGACAAAATGGCATCCCTCTGGATCAACTAATCTCTGATTCAATCCCGTCCTTCCGGATCAGCTACTATCGGATTAAATCCAGTCCCTCCAGATCAGCTAATCTCAGATTGAATCCCATCCTTCTGGATCAGCTACACTCCGATTAAATCTAATCCCTCTGGAAAAGCTAATCTCCGACTGAGTCCCATCCCCCCGTACCATTAACTCTCCAATTAAATCCTATCCCTCCAGATTAGCTAATATATGATTAAAACCCATCACTCCAAATCTGCTATTGTCTGACTAAATCCCATCCCTCCAGATCAGCTACACCCCGATTAAGTACCATCCCTCCGGATCTGATACTCTCCAATTAAATCCCGTCCCTCTGTTTCAACTACTCTTCGATTATATCCCGTCACTCTGCTATCAACTAGTCTCTGATTGAATCCCATCCCTCCGGATCAGCTATTCTCTGATTGAAACACATCTCTCCCTTTCAGGTACCCTCCGATGGAATCACTCCCTCAGGATCAGCTACTATCCCATTGAATCCCGTCCCCCCACTTCAGATACTGTCTGAATAAATCCCATTTCTCCGGATTAGCTATGCTCCGATTAAAACCCGTCCCTCAGGATCAGCTACGCACCGAATAAATACCATTTCTCCGCATCAGCAACTCTTCAATTAAATCCCATCCCTCTACATCAGCTACTCTCCAATTAAATCCGTCCATACGGCTCATTTAACCTTCGATTAAATCCCATCCTTCCGGCTCAGCTACTCTCCAATTGAATCCCATCCCTCCGGATCAGCTACTATAAAATTAAATCCCATCCCTCTGGATCAGCTACTATAAAATTAAATCCCATTCCACTGGATCAGCTAATCTCCACTTAAATCCCGCTCCTCCAGATCAGGCACTCTCCGATTAAATCCCATCCCTATGGCTCATCTAATCTCCGATCATATCGCATCGCTCTGGATCAGCTACTCTCTAATTAAATGCCGTCCCTCAAGAACAGCTACTCTCTGATTAAATCCCATTCCACCGGATCAGCTACCAACTGATTGAATCCCGTCCCTCCGCAACAGCTAATCTCCGACTGAATCCCGTCCCTCCAGGTCAGCTACTCTCCATTTAAATCCATTCCCTTTGCATCAGATATTCTCTGATTAAATCTCATCCTGCCTAATCAGCTACTCTCTGATGAATTCCCATCCCACTGGATCAGATACTATTGGATTAAATCCGGTCCCTCTTGATCAGCTAATCTTCAATTGAATCCCATCCCTCCGGATCAGCTACACTCTGATTAAATCGAATCCCTCTGGAAAAGCTAATCTCCGATTGAATCCCATCCCACCGTACCAGCAACTGTCCGATTATATCCTATCCCTCCAGATTACCTAATATGCGATTAAAACCGATCACTCCGGATCAGCTATTGTCTGACTAAATTCTGTCCCTCCAGATCAGCTACTCCCCGATTAAGTCTCATCCCTCCGGATCTGCTACTCTCCATTTAGATCCCGTCTCTCTGTTTCAACGACTCTTCGATTAAATCCCGTCCCTCTGCTTTCAAATAGTCTCTGATTGAACCTCATCCCTCCAGATCAGCTATTCTCCGATTGAAACCCATCCCTCCGTTTCAGGTACTCCTGATGGAATCGCATCCCTCAGGATCAGCTACTATCCAATTGAAACCCTTCCCCCAGCTTCAGATACTGTCTGATTAAATCCCATTCCTCTGGATTAGCTACACTCCGAATAAAACCCGTCCCTCAGGATCAGCTTTGCACCGAATAAATACCATTCCTCCAGATCAGCAACTCTCCGATTAAATCCCTTCCCTCCAGATCAGCTACTCCCCGATTAAATACCATCCCTCTGGATAAGCTACTGTCTGATTAAATCCAATCCCTCCGGATCAGCTACTCTCTAATTGAATCCCATCCGTCCGGATCAGCTACTATATGATTAAATCTCATTCCACTGGATCAGCTAATCTTCGATTAAATCCCATCCCTCCAGATCAGCAACTCACCAATTAAATCCCATCCCTACGGCTCATCTAATCTCCGATCAAATCGCATTGCTCCAGATCAGCTACTCTCAAATTAAATCCTGTCCATCAAGAACAGCTACTCTCTGATTACATCCCATCCCACCAGATAGGCTACCAACCGATTGAAACCCATCCTTCAGGAACAGCTAATCTCCAATTGAATCCCGTCCCTCCGGGTCAGCTAGTTTCCGTTAAATCCATTCCCTTTGCATCAGATACTCTATTTAAATTTCAACCCGGCTAATCAGCCACTCTCTGATAAATTCCCATCCCTCCAGATCAGATACTTTCCGATTAAATCCCATCCCTCTGGATCAGCTACTCTCTGATTAAATCCTGTCCCTCCGGAACAGCTACTCTATGATTAAATCCAATCCCTCCTGATCAGCTACTCTCCTATTAATTCCCATCTCTCCAGATCAGCTACACTCTGAAAAAATACCGTCGCTCCGGATCAGATACTCTCCGATTAAATCTCATCACTGCAGTTCAGTTAGTCTCTGATTGAATCCCGTCCCTCAGGATCAGATACACTCCCATTAAATCCCATCCCTCCGGATCAGTTAAGCACCGATTAAAACCCGTCCCGCAGAATTGGCTCCACTCTGATTAAATCCCAATCCAGCTACTCTCACGTTATATCCCGTCACTCCGGATCAGCTACTGTCCGATTAAATCCCGTCTCTCCAGATCAGCACTCTCCTATTAAATCCCGTCCCTCGAGAGGAGTAACTCCCCGATTAAAACCCGTCCCTCCAGATGAGCTGCTCTCTGAATAAATCCATCCATCCAGATCATCTACACTCTGATTTAATCCCATCTCTCCGGATCAGCAACTGAGCGATTAAATCCCGTCCATCCGGATCAGCAACTTTTGAATAAAATCTCATCCCAACGGATAAGCAACCAACAGATTGAATCCTGTCCCTCCTGAACAGCTATTCTCCGATTGAATCCCGTACCTACGAGTCAGCTGCTCTCTGTTTAAATCCATTCGCTTTGCATCAGATACTCTCTGATTAAGTCCCATCCCACCAAGTCAGCTACTCTCTGCTAAATTCCCACCCCTACAGATCAGCTACTCTCCAATTAAATCCCGTCTCCCAGATCAGCTAGTCTCTGCTTAAATCCCCTCCATCAGGATCAGCTATTTTCCAATTGAATGCCACCCCTCCATTTCAGGCGCTCTCCGATTGAATCGCATCCCTCTCGATCAGCTTCTCTCTGATTGATTCCCGTCCCTCCGTTTCAGGTACTCTCGGAGAAAATGGCATGCCCTCTGGATCAGCTAATCTCTGATACAATCTCATCCCTCTGGATCAGTTATTCTCCAATTAAATCCCATCACTCCGGATCAACTACTCGCTGGTAAAATCCCATCCTTCCTGATCAGCTACTATCGGATTAAGTCCATTCCCTCTGGAAAAGCTAATCTTCGATTGAATCCCATCCCTCCGTACCAGCAACTCTCTGATTAAATCCTATCCCTCCAGATTAGCTAATATACGATTAAAACCCATCACTCTGGATTTGCTATTGTCTGACTAAATGCCGTCTCACCAGATCAGCTACTCCCCAATTAAGTCCCATCACTCCGCATCAGCTACTCTCCAATTAAATCCCGTCCCTCCGCTTTCAACTAGTCTCTGATTGAATCCCATCCCTCCGGATCTGCTATTCTCCACTTGAAACCCACCTTTCCGTTTCAGGTACTCTCCAATGGAATCGTATCCCTCAGGATCAGTTACTATCCAATTGAATCCCGTCCCCCGCTTCAGACACCATCAGAATAAATCCCATTCCTCTGGATTAGCTGCGCTACAATTAAAACTCGTCCCTCAGAATCAGCTATGCACCGAATAAATACCATTCCTCCAGATCAGCTACTCCCCGATTAAATACCATCCCTCCGGATCAGCTACTTACTGATTAAATCCCATCCCTCAGGATCAGCTACGCATTGAATAAATACCATTCCTCCGGATCCACAACTCTCCGATTAAATCTCATCCATCTGGATCAGCTACTTACCGATTAAATCCTAACCCTCTGGATAAGCTACTCTCCAATTGAATCCCATCCCTCTGGATCAGCTACTATACGATTAAATCACATTCCAATGGATCAGCTAACCTCCGATTAAATCCCATCCCTCCAGATCAGCCACGCACCGATTAAATCCCATCCCTACGGGCTCATCTAATCTCCGATCATACCGCATCACTCCGGATCAGCTACTCTCTAATTAATTCCCATCCATCAAGAACAGCTTCTCTCTGATTAAATCCCATCCCACTGGATAGGCTACCAACCGATTGGTCCCAATTTTCTGGAACAGCTAATCTCCCATTGAGTCCCGTCCCTGTGGAACAGCTAATCTCCAACTGAATCCCATCTCTCCGGGTCAGCTAGTCTCCATTTAAATCCATGCCCTTTGCATCAGATACTCTCCATTTAAATCCCAGCCCGACTAATCAGTTACTCTCTGATAAATTCCCATCCCTCCGGATCAATTACTCTCCAATTAAATCCCATCCCTCAGGATCAGCTACTCTATGATTAAATCCCATCCCTCCTGATCAGCTACTCTCTGATAAAATACCGTCGTTCCGGATCTGATACTCTCTGATTAATTATCGTCACTCCAGTTCAATTAGTCCCATCCCTCCGGATCAGCAATGCACCGTTTAAAACCTGTCCCTCAGAATCAGCTATGCTCCGATTAAATCCCAATTTTCAGATCTCCAATTAAATTCTGTCCCTCCAGATCAGTTACTCTCTGATTAAATCCCGTCTCTCCAGATCAGCTACTCTCCAATTAAATCCCATCCCTCCGGATCAGCTATTCTCCAATTAAATCTCATCACTCAGGATCAGCTACTTGCTGGTACAATCCCATCCTTCCTGATCAGCTACTATCGGATTAAATCCAGTCCCTCCGGATCAGTCAATCTCCGATTGAATCCCATCCCTTTGGATCAGCTACTCTATGATTAAATCCCGTCTCTCCAGATCAGCTACTCTACAACTAAATCCCGTCCCTCCGGATCAGCAACTCCCCGAATGAATCCCGTACCTCCAGATCAGCTGCTGTCTGAATAAATCCATCCCTCCAGATCATCTACACTCTGATTTAATCCCATTTCTCCACATCAGCGAATGAGCGATTAAATCCTGTCCATCCGGATCAGCAACTTTCCAATTAAATCCCATCCGACCAGATCAGCTACCAACATATTGAATCCCGTCCCTCTGGAACAGCTATTCTCCAATTGAATCCTGTCCCTACGGGTCAGCTGCTCTCTGTTTAAATCCATTCCCTTTGCATCAGATACTCTCTGATTAAGTCCCATCCCGCCAAGTCAGCTACTCTGCTAAATTCCCACCCCTACAGATCAGCTACTCTCCAATTAAATCCCGTCTCCCAGATCAGCTAGTCTCTGCTTAAATCCCCTCCATCAGGATCAGCTATTTTCCAATTGAATGCCACCCCTCCATTTCAGGCACTCTCCGATTGAATCACATCCCTCTGGATCAGCTTCTCTCTGATTGATTCCCGTCCCTCCGTTTCAGGTCTCTCTGACAAAATGGCATCCCTCTGGATCAGCTAATCTCTGATACAATCTCATCCCTCTGGATCAGCTACTCTCCAATTAAATCCCATCCCTCCGGATCAGTTATTCTCCAATTAAATCCCATCACTCCGGATCAACTACTTGCTAGTAAAATCCCATCCTTCCTGATCAGCTGCTATCGGATTAAATCCATTCCCTCTGGATCAGCCAATCTCCAATTGAATCCCATTACACCGAATCAGCTATGCTCCAAATAAATCGAATCCCTCTGGAAAAGCTAATCTTCGATTGAATCCCATCCCTCCGTACCAGCAACTCTCTGATTAAATCCTATCCCTCCAGATTAGCTAATATACGATTAAAACCCATCACTCTGGATTTGCTATTGTCTGACTGAATGCCGTCCCACCAGATCAGCTACTCCCCGATTAAGTCCCATCACTCCGGATCAGCTACTCTCCAATTAAATCCCGTCCCTCCGCTTTCAACTAGTCTCTGATTGAATCCCAGCCCTCCGGATCTGCTATTCTCCACTTGAAACCCACCTCTCCGTTTCAGGTACTCTCCAATGGAATCGTATCCCTCAGGATCAGTTACTATCCAATTGAATCCCGTCCCCCGCTTCAGATACCATCAGAATAAATCCCATTCCTCTGGATTAGCTGCGCTACAATTAAAACTCGTCCCTCAGAATCAGCTATGCACCGAATAAATACCATTCCTCCAGATCAGCTACTCCGCGATTAAATACCGTCCCTCTGGATCAGCTACTTACTGATTAAATCCCATCCCTCAGGATCAGCTACGCATTGAATAAATACCATTCCTCCGGATCCGCAACTCTCCGATTAAATCTCATCCATCTGGATCAGCTACTTACCGATTAAATCCCATCCCTCTGGATAAGCTACTCTCCAATTGAATCCGATCCCTCCAGATCAGCTACTATACGATTAAATCACATTCCAATGGATCAGCTAATCTCCGATTAAATCCCATCCCTCCAGATCAGCCACTCACTGATTAAATCCCATCCCTTCGGGCTCATCTAATCTCCGATCATATTACATCACTCCGGATCAGCTACTCTCTAATTAATTCCCATCCATCAAGAACAGCTACTCTCTGATTAAATCCCATCCCACCGGATAGGCTACCAACCGATTGGTCCTAATTTTCTGGAACAGCTAATCTCCCATTGAGTCCCGTCCCTGTGGAACAGCTAATCTCCAACTGAATCCCATCTCTCCGGGTCAGCTAGTCTCCATTTAAATCCATGCCCTTTGCATCAGATACTCTCCATTTAAATCCCAGCCCGACTAATCAGTTACTCTCTGATAAATTCCCATCCCTCCGGATCAATTACTCTCCAATTAAATCCCATCCCTCAGGATCAGCTACTCCTTGATTAAATCCCATCCTTCCTGATCAGCTACTATCGGATTAAATCCAGTCCCTCCGGATCAGTCAATCTCCGATTGAATCCCATCCCTCTGGATCAGCTACTCTATGATTAAATCCCGTCTCTCCAGATCAGCTATTCTACAACTAAATCCCGTCCCTCCGGATCAGCAACTCCCCGAATGAATCCTGTACCTCCAGATCAGTTGCTGTCTAAATAAATCCATCCCTCCAGATCATCTACACTCTGATTTAATCCCATCTCTCCGCATCAGCGAATGTGCGATTAAATCCTGTCCATCCGGATCAGCAACTTTCCAATTAAATCCCATCCGACCAGATCAGCTACCAACAGATTGAATCCCGTCCCTCTGGAACAGCTATTCTCCGATTGAATCCTGTCCCTACGGGTCAACTGCTCTCTGTTTAAATCCATTCGCTTTGCATCAGATACTCTCTGATTAAGTCCCATCCCGCCAAGTCAGCTACTCTGCTAAATTCCCACCCCTACAGATCAGCTACTCTCCAATTAAATCCCGTCTCCCAGATCAGCTAGTCTCTGCTTAAATCCCCTCCATCAGGATCAGCTATTTTCCAATTGAATGCCACCCCTCCATTTCAGGCACTCTCCGAATGAATCGCATCCCTCTGGATCAGCTTCTCTCTGATTGATTCCCGTTCCTCCGTTTCAGGTACTCTCTGACAAAATGGCATCCCTCTGGATCAGCTAATCTCTGATACAATCTCGTCCCTCCGGATCAGCTATTCTCCAATTAAATCCCATCCCTCCGGATCAGTTATTCTCCAATTAAATCCCATCACTCCGGATCAACTACTCGCTGGTAAAATCCCATCCTTCCTGATCAGCTACTATCGGATTAAATCCATTCCCTCTGGATCAGCCAATCTCCGATTGAATCCCATTACACCAAATCAGCTATGCTCCAAATAAATCGAATCCCTCTGGAAAAGCTAATCTTCGATTGAATCCCATCCCTCCGTACCAGCAACTCTCTGATTAAATCCTATCCCTCCAGAGTAGCTAATATACGATTAAAACCCATCACTCTGGATTTGCTATTGTCTGACTAAATGCCGTCCCACCAGATCAGCTACTCCCCGATTAAGTCCCATCACTCCGGATCAGCTACTCTCCAATTAAATCCCGTCCCTCCGCTTTCAACTAGTCTCTGATTGAATCCCATCCCTCCGGATCTGCTATTCTCCACTTGAAACCCACCTCTCCGTTTCAGGTACTCTCCAATGGAATCGTATCCCTCAGGATCAGTTACTATCCAAATGAATCCCGTCCCCCGCTTCAGATACCATCAGAATAAATCCCATTCCTCTGGATTAGCTGCGCTACAATTAAAACTCGTCCCTCAGAATCAGCTATGCACCGAATAAATACCATTCCTCCAGATCAGCTACTCCCCGATTAAATACCGTCCCTCTGGATCAGCTACTTACTGATTAAATCCCATCCCTCAGGATCAGCTACGCATTGAATAAATACCATTCCTCCGGATCCGCAACTCTCCGATTAAATCTCATCCATCTGGATCAGCTACTTACCGATTAAATCCCATCCCTCTGGATAAGCTACTCTCCAATTGAATCCCATCCCTCTGGATCAGCTACTATACGATTAAATCACATTCCAATGGATCAGCTAATCTCCGATTAAATCCCATCCCTCCAGATCAGCCACTCACCGATTAAATCCCATCCCTACGGCTCATCTAATCTCCGATCATACCGCATCACTCCGGATCAGCTACTCTCTAATTAATTCCCATCCATCAAGAACAGCTACTCTCTGATTAAATCCCATCCCACCGGATAGGCTACCAACCGATTGGTCCCAATCTTCTGGAACAGCTAATCTCCCATTGAATCCCGTCCCTGTGGAACAGCTAATCTCCAACTGAATCCCATCTCTCCGGGTCAGCTAGTCTCCATTTAAATCCATGCCCTTTGCATCAGATACTCTCCATTTAAATCCCAGCCCGCCTAATCAGTTACTCTCTGATAAATTCCCATCCCTCCGGATCAATTACTCTCCAATTAAATCCCATCCCTCAGGATCAGCTACTCTATGATTAAATCCCATCCCTCCTGATCAGCTACTCTCTGATAAAATACCGTCGCTCTGGATCTGATACTCACTGATTAATTATTGTCACTCCAGTTCAATTAGTCCCATCCCTCCGGATCAGCAATGCACCGTTTAAAACCTGTCCCTCAGAATCAGCTATGCTCCGATTAAATCCCAATTTTCAGATTTCCAATTAAATTCTGTCCCTCCAGATCAGCTACTCTCTGATTAAATCCCGTCCTTCTGGATAAGCTACTCTCTGATTAAATCCCGTCTCTCCAGATCAGCTACTCTCCAATTAAATCCCATCCCTCCGGATCAGCTATTCTCCAATTAAATCTCATCACTCAGGATCAGCTACTCGCTCGTAAAATCCCATCCTTCCTGATCAGCTACTATCGGATTAAATCCAGTCCCTCCGGATCAGTCAATCTCCGATTGAATCGCATCCCTCTGGATCAGCTACTCTATGATTAAATCCCATCACTCCAGATCAGCTACTCTGCAATTAAATCCCGTCCTTCCGGATCAGCAACTCCCCGAATGAATCCCGTACCTCCAGATCAGCTGCTGTCTGAATAAATCCATCCCTCCAGATCATCTACACTCTGATTTAATCCCATCTCGCCACATCAGCGAATGAGCGATTAAATCCCATCCATCCGGATCAGCAACTTTCCAATTAAATCCCATCCGACCAGATCATCTACCAACAGATTGAATCCCGTCCCTCTGGAACAGTTATTCTCCGATTGAATCCTGTCCCTACGGGTCAGCTGCTCTCTGGTTAAATCCATTCCCTTTGCATCAGATACTCTCCGATTAAATCCCATCCCGTCTAGTCAGCTACTCTCTGCTAAATTCCCACCCCAATGGATCAGCTACTCTCTGATTAAATCCTGTCCCTCTGGATCAGCTACTCTCCAATTAAATCCCATCGCTCGGATCATCGACTCTCTGATTAAATCCCGTCGCTCCAGATCTGTTACTCTCCTGTTAAAGCCTGTCCCTTCAGATCAGCTACTCTCCTAATAAATGCCGTCCCTCCGGATCAGCTGCTCTCGGATTAAATCCATCCCTCCAGATCATCTACACTCTGATTTATCCCATCTCTCCGGATCAGCAACTCCTCGATTAAATCAGCAACTCTCTGATTAAATCACATCCCTCCGGATCACCAACTCTCTGATTAAATCCCATCCTTCCAGATCAGCCACTCTCAGATTACATGCCCTCCATCCGGATCAGCTACTCTCCGATTAAATCCGATCCCTCCGGATGAGTTCATCTCCGATTAAATCCTATTCCTCTGGATCAGCTACTCTCTGATTCAATCCCATCTCTCTGGATCAGCTACTCACCGATTGATTCCAGTGCCTCTGGATCAGCTATCCACTGATTAAATCCATCCCTCCAGATCATCTACACTCTGATTTCATCCCATCTCTCCAGATGAGCAACTTTCCGATTAAATCCCATCCCACCGGATCAGCTACCAGCAGATTGAATCCCGTCCCTCCGGAACAGCTGCTCTCTGTTTAAATCCATTCCCTTTGCATCAGATACTCTCCGATTAAATTCCATCCTGCCTAGTCAGCTACTCTCTGCTAAATTCCCACCCCTACGGATCAGCTACTCTCTGATTAAATCCTGTCCCTCCCGATCAGCTACTCTCCAATTAAATACTGTCGCTCGGATCATCAACTGTCCGATCAAATCCCTTCCCTCTGGATTAATTACTCTCTAATTAAAGCCCTTCCCTTCAGATCAGCTACTCTCCGATTAAATACCATCCCTCCGGATCAGCTGCTTTCTGATTAAATGCATCCCTCCAGATCATCTACACTCTGATTTAATCCCATCCCTCCAGATCAACGACTCATCGATTAAATCCCATCTCTCCAGATCACCAACTCTCTGGTTAAATGCCATCATTCCAGATCAGCCACTCTCAGATTATATCCCCACCGTCTGGATCTGCCCCTCTCCGATTAAATCCCATTCCCTCTGGATGAGCTCATCTCCGATTAAATCCCATCCCTCTGGATCAGCTACACACCGATTAAATCCCGTCCCTCCAGTTCAGCCAATCGCTGATTCAGTCTGCACCCTCTGAATCATCTATTCTCCAATTGAATTCCGTTACTCCGGATGAGCTAATCTCTGACAAAATCCCATCCCTCCGGATCAGCTACTCTCTGATTAAATTCCATCCCTCTGGGTCACCTACTCGCTGATTAAATCCCATCCCTCAGGATCAGCTACGTTCCGATTAAACCCCATTCCTCCGGATCACCTATCTCCAATTAAATGCCATCCCTCCGGATCAGCTCTCTCTGATTAACTCCTGTCCCTCCGGATCAGCTACTCACTGATTAAATCCCGCCCCATGGATCAACTACTCTCCGATTAAATCCCGTCCCTCCGGATCAGCTACTCTCCAATTGAATCCCATCCCTCCGGATCAGCTACTGTATGATTAAATCCCATTCCACTGGATCAGCTAATCACCGATTAAATCCCATCCCTCCAGATCAGGCACTCTCCGATTAAACCCCATCCCTATGGCTCATCCAATCTCCGATTATATCGCATCGCTCCGGATCAGCTACTCTCTAACTAAATCCCTTCCCTCATGAACAGCTACTCTCTGAATAAATCCCATCCTACCGGACAAGCTACCAACTGATTGAATCCAGTCCCTCTGGAACAGCTAATCTCCGATTGAATCCCGTCCCTCCGGGTCAGCTCGTCTCCTTTTAAATCCATTCCCTTTGCATCAGATACTCTCCATTTAAATCCCAGCCCGCCTAATCAGCTAATCTCTGATAAATTCCCATCCCTCCGGATCAGATACTCTCCGATTAAATCGAATATCTCCAGATCAGCTACTCTCTGATTAAATCTGGTTCCTCCGGATCAACTATTCTCCGATTAATTCCCATCTCTCCGGATCAGCTACTCTCTGATTAAATCCCGTCCAGCCAGATCAGCTACTCTCTGATTAAATCTCATCTCTCCGGATCAGCTGCTCTCCGATTGAATCATATAACTCCAGATCAGCTACTCTCCGATTAAATCACATCTTTCCAAATCAACTACTCTCCGATTAACACCCATCCTTCCGGATCAGCTACTCTCTGATTAAATCCATTCCCTCGGAATAAGCTGCTCTCCAATTAACTCCCATCCCTCTGGATTAGCTACTCTCTGATTAAATATATTCCCTCCAGATCAGCTACTCTCCGATTAACACCCATCCTTCTGGATCAGTTAATCTCTGACTAAATCCATTCTCTCTGGATCAACTGCTCTCCGATTAAATCTCATTTTTCCAAATCAACTACTCTCTGATTAACACCCATCCTTCCGGATCAGCTACTCTCTGATAAAGTCGTGTTGCTCCAAATCAGCTACTCTCTGATTAAATTACATTGCTCCAGGTCAGCTACTCTTCAATTGAATCCCATCCCTCCAGATCAGCTACTTCATGATTAAATCCAATCACTTCAGATCAGATACTCTCCAATTAAATCCTCTCCCTCCGGATCAGGTACTCTTTGATTAAATCTCATCCCTCCGGATCAGCTATTCTCTGATTAAGTCCCGTCCCTCCAGATCAGCCACTCTCCCATTAAATCCCATCCCTACGGCTCATCTAATCTCCGAAAATATCGCATCGCTCCGGATCACCTACTCTCTAATTAAATCCTGTCCCTCAAGAACAGCCACTCTCTGATTAAATCCCATCCCACCGGATCACCTACCAACCAATTGAATCCCGCCCCTCCGGAACAGCTAATCTCCGATTGATTCCCATCCTTCCAGGTCAGCTACTCTCCATTTAAATCCATTCCCTTTGTATCAGATACTCTCCGATAAATCCTGTTCCTCCGGAACAACTACTCTCCGATTAATTCCCATCTCTCGGGATCAGCTGCTCTCTGATTAAATCCCGTCCAGCCGGATCAGCTACTCTCCGATTAAATCTCATCTCTCCGGATCAGCTGCTCTCTGATTGAATCATGTCACTCCAGATCAGCTACTCTCCGATTAAATCACATCTTTCCAAATCAACTACTCTCTGATTAACATCCATCTTTCCGGATCAGCTACTCTCTGAATAAATCCATTCCCTCGGAATAAGCTGCTCTCCAATTAACTCCCATCCCTCTGGATTAGCTACTCTCTCATTAAATCCATTCCCTCCAGATCAGCTGCACTGCGATTAACACACATCCTTCCGGATCAGCTACTCTCTGATTAAATCCATTCTCTCTGGATCAACTGCTCTCTGATTAAATCTCATCTTTCCAAATCAACTACTCTCTGATTAACACCCATCCTTCCGGATCAGCTACTCTCTGATAAAGTCGCATTGCTCCAAATCAGCTACTCTGATTAAATTCCATCCCTCCGTGTTAGCTACTCTTCGATTGAATCGCATCCCTCCAGATCAGCTAGTTCATGATTAAATCCAATCACTCCAGATCAGATACTCTCCAATTAAATCCTGTCCCTCCTGATCAGCTACTCTCCGATTAAATCCTATCTCTCCGGATCAGCTGCTCTCCGATTAAATCACGTCACTCTGGATCAGCTGCTCTCCAATTAAATCCCATCTTTCCAAATCAACTACTCTCCAATTAACCCCCATCCTTCCGGATCAGCTACTCTCTGATTAAATCCATTCCCTCAGAATAAGCTGTTCTCCGATTTACACCCATCCTTCTGGATCAGCTACTCTCTGATTAAGTTCATTCCCTCCGGTTCTGCTGCTCTCCAATTAAATCCCATCTTTCCAAATCAACTACTCTCCAATTCACACCCATCCTTCCGGATCAGCTATTCTCTGATTAAATTCCATCCCTCCAGATCTGCTACTCTTCGATTGAATCCCATCCCTCTGGATGAGGTACTCTCCAGTTAATACCATTCGTCTGGATCAGCTCCTTCATGATTAAATCCAATCCCTCTGGATCAGCTGCTCTCCAATTAAATCCTGTCCCTCCAGAGCAGCTAGTCTGATTAAAACCCATCCCTGCAGATCAGCTGCTCTCCAATTAAATCCCGTCCCACCTGATCAGCTAGTCTACGATTAAATCCTGCCCCTTCGGATCTGCTACTCTCCGATTAAATCCCATTCCTGCGGATCGCGACTCTCCGATGAAATCCCAACTCTCCGGATCAGCTGCTCTCGGATTGAATCATGTCACTCCGGATCAGCTACTCTCCAATTAAATCCCATCTTTCCAAATCAACTACTCACCGATAAACACCCATCCTTCTGGATCAGCTACTCTCTGATTAAATCCATTCCCTCGGAATAAGCTGCTCTCCAATTAACTCCCATTCCTCTGGATCAGCTACTCTCTGATTAAATCCCATCCCTCCGGATTAGCTACTCTTCGATTGAATCCAATCCCTCCGGATCAGCTGCTTCATGATTAAATCCAATCCCTCCAGATCAGCTATTCTCTGATTAAGTCCCGTCCCTCCAGATCAGCCACTCTCCAATTAAATCCCTTCCCTACGGCTCATCTAATCTCCAAAAATAACGCATCGCTCCGGATCATCTACTCTCTAATTGAATCCTGTCCCTCAAGAACAGCTACTCTCTGATTAAATCCCATCCCACTGGATCAGCTACCAACCGATTGAATCCCATCCCTCCGGAACAGCTAATCTCCGATTGAATCCCATCCCTCCGGGTCAGCTACTCTCCATTTAAATCCATTCCCTTTGTACCAGATACTCTCCGATTAAATCACATCCTGCCTAATCAGCTACTCTCTGATAAATTCCCATCGCTCTGGATCAGATACTATCGGATTAAATCCTCTCCCTCCTGATCAGCTAATCTCCGATTGAATGCCATCCCTCCGGATCAGCTATGCTTCGATTAAATCGAATCCCTCTGGAAGAGTTAACCTCTGATTGAATCACATCACTCCGTACCAGCAACTCTCCGATTAAATCCTATCCCTCCAGTTGAGCTAATATACAATTAAAACCCATCACTCCAGATCAGCTATTGTCTGACTAAATCCCGTCCCTCCAGATCAGCTACACCCCGATTAAGTCCCATCCCTCCGGATCTGATACTCTCCAATTAAATCCCTTCCCTCTGTTTCAACTACTCTTTGATTAAATCCCGTCCCTCCGCTTTCAACTAGTCTCTGATTGAATCCCATGCCTCCGGATCAGCTAATCTCTGATTGGAACCCATCTCTCCATTACAGGTACTCTCCAAGGGAATCGCATCCCTCCGGATCAGCTACTATCCAATTGAATCCCATCCCTCCAGATCAGCTACTATATGATAAAATCCCATTCGACTAGATCAGCTAATCACCGATGAAATCGCATCCCTCCAGATCAGGCACTCTCAGATTAAACCCCATCCCTACAGCTCATCCAACCTCCGATCATATCGCATCACTCCGGATCAGCAACTCTCTAACTAAATCCTTTCCCTCATGAACAGCTACTCTCTGATTAAATCCCATCCCACTGGACAAGCTACCAACCGATTGAATCCTGTCCCTGCAAAACAGCTAATCTCCGATTGAATCCTGCCCCTCCGGGTCAGCTAGTCTCCGTTTAAATCCATTCCCTTTGCATCAGATACTCTCCATTTAAATCCCAGCCCAGCTAATCAGCTAATCTCTGATAAATTCCCATCCCTCCGGATCAGATACTCTCCGATTACATCCCATCCCTCCGGATCAGCTACTCTCTGATTAAATCCAGTTCCGCCCGATCAACTACTCTCTGATTAATTCCCATCTCTCCGGATCAGCTACTCTCTGATTAAATCCCGTCCAGCCGGATCAGCTACTCTCCGATTAAATCTCATCTCTCCGGATCAGCTACTCTCCGATAAAATCTCATCTCTCCGGATCAGCTGCTCTCCAATTGAATCATGTCACTCCAGATCAGCCACTCTCTGATTAAATCACATCTTTCCAAATCAACTACTCTCTGATTAACACCCATCTTTCCGGATCAGCTACTCTCTGATTAAATCCATTCCCTCGGAATAAGCTGCTCTCCAATTAACTCCCATCCCTCTGGATTAGCTACTCTCTGATTAAATCCATTCCCTCCAGATCAGCTACTCTCCGATTAACACACATCCTTCCGGATCAGCTACTCTCTGATTAAATCCATTCTCTCTGGATCAACTGCTCTCCGATTAAATCTCATCTTTCCAAATCAACTACTCTCTGATTAACACCCATCCTTCCGGATCAGCTACTCTCTGATAAAGTCGCATTGCTCCAAATCAGCTACTCTCTGATTAAATTCCATCCCTCCGTGTTAGCTACTCTTCGATTGAATCGCATCCCTCCAGATCAGCTAGTTCATGATTAAATCCAATCACTTCAGATCAGATACTCTCCAATTAAATCCTGTCCCTCTGGATCAGCTACTCTCCAATTAAATCCCATCTCTCCGGATCAGCTGCTCTCCGATTAAATCACGTCACTCCGGATCAGCTGCTCTCCGATTAAATCCCATCTTTCCAAATTAATTACTCTCCAATTAACACCCATCCTTCCAGATCAACTTCTCTCTGATTAAATCCATTCCCTCGGAATAAACTGCTCTCCGATTAACACCCATCCTTCTGGAACAGCTACTCTCTGATTAAATTCATTCCCTCCGGTTTTCTGCTCTCCGATTAAATCCCATTTTTTCAAATCAACTACTCTCCGATTAACACCCATCCTTCCGGATCAGCTACTCTCTGATAAAGTCACATTGCTCCAAATCAGCTACTCTCTGATTAACACCCATCCTTCCGGATCAGCTAATCTCTGATTAAATCCATTCCCTCGGAATAAGCTGCTCTCCAATTAACTCCCATCCCTCTGGACCAGCTACTCTCCAATTAATTCCCCTCCGGATCTGCTACTCTTTGCTTAAATCCCATTCCTGTGCATCGCCTACTTTCCGATTATGTCCAGTGCCTCCGCTTCAGCTAATCGCTGGTTGAATCCCGTCCCTCCGGATCAGCTACTCTCTGAGTAAATCCTGTCCTTACGGATCAGCTACTCTCTGATTAAATCTATTCGCTCGGATCAGCTGCTCTCCGATTAATTCCCAACCCTCCAGATGAGCTTCTTTCTGATTAAATCCCATCCACCCGAATCAGCTACTCTTTGATTAAATCCTGTCCCTCCGGATCAGCTACTCTCTGATTAAATCCCATCCTTCCGGATCAGCTACTCTCTGATAAAGTCGCATTGCTCCAAATCAGCTACTCTCTGCTTAACACCCATCCTTCCAGATCAGCTACACTGTGATTAAATCTATTCCCTTGGAATAAGCTGCTCTCCAATTAACTCCCATTCCTCTGGATCAGCTACTCTTTGATTAAATCCGGTCCCTTCGAATCACCTACACTCCCATTAAATTCCGACCCTCCGGATCACCTACTCTTTGATTAAAACTTATGTTTCCAGATCAGCTGCGCTCCGATTAAATCCCGTAAATCCGGAACAGATACATTCCGATTAAATCACGTCCCTTTGGATCAGCTAATCTCCGATTAAATCCCGTCCCTCTGGATCAGCTACTCTCCAATTAAATCCCATCTTTCCAAATCAACTACTCTCTGATTAACATCCATCCTTCCAGCACAGCAACTCTCCGACTAAATCCATTCCCTCGGAATAAGCTGCTCTCCAATTAACTCCCATCCCTCTGGATTAGCTACTCCATAACAGCTATGCTCTGATTAAATCGCGTTCCTCTAGTTCAGCTACTCTCCGATTAAATCCCATTCCTCCGGATCAGCTGCTGTATGATTAAATCCCGTACATCCGGATCAGCTACTCTCCAATTAAATCCCATCCCTCTGGATCAGAAACACTTCGATTGAATCCCATCCCTCCGCATCAGCTACTTCATGATTATATCCAATCCCTCCGGATCAGCTAGTCGCCGATTAAATCTGTCCCTACAGATCAGCTGCTCTCCAATTAAATCCCGTACCTCCAGAACAGATAAGCTTCGATTAAATCACGTCCCTCTGGATCAGCTACTCTCCAATTATATACCGTCCCTCCGGATCAGCTACTCTCCAATTAAATCCCATCCCACAAGATCAGCTACTCTCCGATTAAATCCCGTCCCTCAAGATCAGCTACTCTCTGATTAAATCGCATCTTTCCGAATCAGCTACTCTCTGATAAAGTCGTATCCCTGCAGACCAGCTACTCTCCGATTAACACCCGTCCTTCCGGATCAGCTACTCGCCAATTAAATCCATTCCCTCCAGAGCAGCTGCTCTCCGATTAACTCCCATCCCTCCGGATCAGCTGCTCTCTGATTAAATTCCATCCTTCCAGTTCAGCTACTCTTCGATTGAAACCCCTCCCTCCAGATCAGCTACTCTCCAGTTAAATGCCATCCCTCCAGATCAGCTACTTCATGATTAAATCCAATCCCTCCACATCAGTTACTCTCCGATTAAATCCCGCCCCTCCAGATCTGCTACTCTTTGATTAAATCCCATTCCTGTGGATCGCCTACTTTCCGATTATGTCCCGTGCTTCCAGTTCAGCTAATCGCTGGTTGAATCCCATCCCTCTGGATCAGCTATTCTCTGAATAAACACCATCCCTCCGGATCAGCTGCTCTTCAATTATCTCACGTCAGCCACTCTCTGATAAATTCACATTCCTCCAGATCAACTACTCTCCGATTAACCCCCGTCCTTCTGGGTCAGCTTCTCTATGATTAAATCCATTCTCTCTGGATAAGCTGCTCCCCGATTAACTCCCATCCCTCTGGATCAGCTGCTGTCTGATTAAATCCCATACCTCTAGATCAGAAACTCTTCGATTGAATCCCATCCCTCTGGTTCAGCTACCTCATGATTAAATGCAATCCCGCTGGATCAGCTACTCTCCAATTAATCCCTGATTAAATCCCGCCTCGCCGGATCAGCTGCTCTCCGATTAATCCCTGATTAAATCCCACCTCGCTGGATCAACTGCTCTTCGATTAAATCCCGTCCCTCCGGATCACCTACACTACGATTAAAACATGTCTCTCTGGATCAGTTACTCTCCGATTAAATTCCATCCCTCTGGATCAGCTATTCTCCGATTAAATCCCGTCCCACTGGATCAGCTAATCTCTGATTTAATCCCATCCCTCCAGAGCAAGTGTTCTCCGATAAAATCCCATTCTGCCGGATTGGCTACACTTTGATTAAATCCCGTCCCCGCGGATTAGCTAATCTCTGAATAAATCCCGTCCCTCCAGAGCAGCTGCTCTCTAGTTGAATCCGGTCCCTTCAGATCAGCTGCTCTTCGATTAAACCCGCTCTCTGCGGATCAGCAACTCTACAATTAAGTTCCTTCCCTCCGGATCAGCTACTCTCCGATTAAATCCCATTCCTCTGGATCATCTAATCACTGGTTGAATCCCATCCCTCCGGATAAGCTTCTCTCCGATTAACTCCCATCCCTCTAGATCAGCTACTCTTTGATTGAATTCCATCCCTCCGGATTAGCTACTTTATGATTAAATCCAATCCCGCCGGATCAGATACTCTCCAATTAATCCTGTCCCTCCAGATATCAGCTACTTTCTGATTAAATCCCATCCGCCTGGATCAGCTACTGTCTGATTAAATCCCATCTCTTCGGATCAGCTGCTCTCTGATTAAATCATGTCCCTCCTGATCAGCAACTCTCCAATTAAATCCCATCCCTCTGGATCAGCTACTCTCCGATTAAATGCCATCCCTCTGGATCAGCTACTCTTCGATTAAATCCCATCCCTCCGGATCAGCTACACTCTGATAAATTCCCGTTGTTCCAAATCAGCCACTCTCACATAAAGTCGCATCCCTCCAGATCAGCTGCTCTCCGATTCACATCCATCCTTCCGGATCAGCTACTGTCTGATAAATCCATTCCCGCCGGATAAGCGGCTCTCCGATTAACTTCGATCCCTCCAGATCAGCCACTCTCCGAATAAATGCTATTCCTCCGGATCAGCTGCTGTCTGATTAAATACTGCCCCTACGGTTCAGTTACTCTCTGATTGATTCAGTCCCTCTGGATTAGATACTCTTCTACTTAATCTCATCCCTCCGGATCAGCTACACTCTAACTGAATCTGGTCCCTCCAGATCAGCTATTCTCTGATGAAATCCCAACCCTCCGGATCAGCTACTCTCTGATTAAATCCCGTCCCTCCGGATCAGCTACTCTCCGATTAATTCCCATTGTTCCAAATCAGCCACTCTGGCTACACTCTGTTTAAACCCCGTCCCCCTGGTTTAGCTATTCTCTGAATAAATCCCGACCCTTCAGAGCAGCTACTCTCTAATTGAATCCGGTCCCACCGGATCAGCTGCTCCCCGATTAAACCCATTGTTCCAAATCAGCCACTCTCTGATAAAGTCACATCCCTCCAGATCAGCTACGTGCTGATTAACACCCGTCCTTCTGGTTCAGCTACTCTCTGATTTAATCTCTTACTCTGGTTTGGCTACTCACTTATTGAATCATGTCCCTCCGGATCAGCTAATCCCTGGTTGTATCTCATCCCTCCGGATCAGTCCCTCTGGATTCGATACTCATCTACTTAATCCCATCCCTCCAGATCAGCTACGCTCCAATTAATTCCCAACCCTCCGGATCAGCTACTCTCTGATCAAATCCCATCCTTGTGGATCAGCTACTCTCTGATTAAATCGCATCCCTCCGGATCAGCTAATGTCCAATAAAATCCCATCCCTCTGGATCAGCTACTCTTTGAATAAATCCCATCCCTCTGGATCACCTACTCTCCGATTAATTCCCGACCCTCCAGATCAGCTACTCTCAGATTAAATCCATTCCATCCAGATCAGCTGCTCTCCGATTAATTCCCTTCCCTCTGGATTAGCTTCTCCCTTATTAAATCTCATCCCTCTGGATCAGCTACTCACCGATTAAATATTCTCACTCCAGATCAGCTACTCTCTGATTAGATTCTGTCCCTCCAGATCAGCTACACTCTGATTAAATCTTGTGCCTCCGGATCAGTTAATCTCCGAACTAATCCCTTTTCTCCGGATGAGCTTCTCTCTGATTAAATCCCGTCCCTCCAGAGCAGCTACTCTCTGAATAAATTCCGTCCGGCTGGATCAGCAATTTTCTGAATAAATTCCATCTATTTGGATCAGCTACTCCCTGAAAAAAAGCTCGTACCTCCGGATCAGCTGCTCTCTAATTGAATCTGGTCGCTTCCGATCATCTGCTCTCTGATTAAATCTGGTCTCTTTGGATCAACTACTCTCTGATTAAATCCCATGCCTCCGGATCAGCTACTTCATGATTAAATACAATCCCGCCGGATCAGCTACTCTCCAATTAAATCCTGTCCCTCCAGATCAGCTACAATCTGATTAAATCCCATCCCTCCGGATGAGCTGCTTTCTGATTGAATCCCATCCCACTGTATCAACTACTCTCTTTTGAATCCCGTCCCTCCGGATCAGCTAATCTCTGGTTCATTCCCATCCCTCCGGAATAGTTACTCTCCAAATAGTTCCCAACCTTCCGGATCAGAGACTCACTGACTAATTCCCGTCCTTCCATATGAGCTACTCTCTGTTTAAATCCCGTCCAGCCAGAACTGCTACTCTCCAATTTAATCCCATCCCTCCGGAGCACATATTCTATGATCAAATCCCATCCCGCCAGACAGGCTACATTCTGATTAAATCCCGTCCCCCGGGTTTAGCTATTCTCTGAATAAATCCCGTCCCTCCAAAGCAGCTACTCTCTAATTAAATCCAGTCCCTCCGGATCAGCTGCTCTCCAATTAAATCTGGTCCCTCCGGATCAGCTGCTCTCCGATTAAATCTGGTCCCTCTGGATCAGCTGCGCTCTGATTAATTCCCATCCCTCTTGATCAGCTAATCTCTGATTAAACCCCATCTCTCTGGATCAGCTACACTCTGATAAATTCACATTGTTCCACATCAGCTACTCTCACATAAAGTCGCATCCCTCCAGATCAGCTGCTCTCCGATTCACACCCATCCTTCCGGATCAGCTACTGTCTGATAAATCCATTCCCTCTGGATAAGCGGCTCTCTGATTAACTCGCATCGCGCTGGATCAGCTACTCTCTGATTAAATCCCATCCCTCTGGATCAGAATCTCTTCGATTGTATCCCATTCATCTGGATCAGCTACCTCATGATTAAATCCAATGCCGCCGGATCAGCTACTCTCCGATTAATCCTGTCTCTTCAGATCAGCTACTAACTGATTAAATCCAATCTCTCTGGATCGGCTGGTCTCCGATTAAATCCTATCCCTCCGGATAAGCTACTTTCCGATTAAATCCTGTCCCTCAGGATCACTTACTCTCTGATTAAATGCCATCTCTCCGGATCAGCTACTCTCCAATTAAATACCCTCACTCTGGATCAGCTACTCTCCGATTTAACCCCATCTCTCCAGATCAGCTACTCACCAATAAATTCCCATTGTTCCAAATCAGCCACTCTCTCATAAAGTCGCAACCCTCCAGATCAGCTGCTCTCCGATTAAATCCCGTCCCTCCGGAGCAGCTACTCTCTGATTAAATCCCATCCAGCCGGATCAGCTACTCTCCGATTTAATCCCATCCCTCCAGAGCAGGTGTTCTCCGATAAAATCCCATCCCAGTGGATAGGCTACACTCTGATTAAATCCCATCTCTCAGGATGAGCTGCTCTCCGATTAAATCCCATCTCTCCGGATCCTCTACTCTCTGATTAAATCCCATTGTTCCAAACCAGCCTCTCTGAAAACGTTGCATCCCTCCAGATCAGCCACTCTGCGATTAACACCCGTCCTTCTATATCAGCTACTCTCTGATTAAATCCCGTCCCTCCAAAACAGCTATGCTCTGATTAAATCGCATTCCTCTAGTTCAGCAACTCTTCGATTAAATCCCATTCCTCCAGCTCAGCTGCTGTCTGATTAATTCCCGTACATCCGGATAAGCGACTCTCCAATTAAATGCCTTCCCTAGGGATCAGCTACACTTCGATTGAATCCCATCCCTTCAGATCAGCAACTTCGTGATTAGGTCCAATCCCTCCGGATCAGCTACCCTCCAACTAAATCCCATCCCTCTGGATCAGCTACTCTTCGATTGAATTCCATCCCTCCGGATCAGCTACCTCATGATTATATCCAATCCCACCGGATCAGCTACTCTCCAATTAAATCTCATCCCCCTGGATCAGCTACTCTCCGATTAAACTCCATCTCTCTGGATCAGCTACATTCTGATAAATTCCCATTGTTCTAAATCAGCTAATCTCTCATAAAGTCGCATCCCTCCAGATCAGCTAGTCTCCAATTAACACCCGTCCTTCCGGAGCAGCTACTCTCCGATTAAATCCCGTCCCTCTGGATCAGATACTCTCTAATTAAATCCCATCCAGCCGGATCAACTACTCTCCGATTTAATCCCATCCCTCCGGAGCAGGTGTTCTGCGATAAAATACCATCCCGCCAGATTGGCTACATTCTGATTAAATCCCATCTCTTCGGATGAGCTGCTCTCCGATTAAATCCCATCTCTCTGGATGAGCTTCTCTCCGATTAAATCCCATCTCTCCGGATCAGCTACTCTCCAATTAAATACCCTCACTCCGGATCAGCTACTCTCCGATTAAATCCCATCCCTCCGGATCAGCTACACTCCAATAAATTCACATTGTTCCACAGTAGCCACTCTCATTAGGTCACATCCCTCCAGATCAGCTACTCTCCGATTAACACCCGTCCTTCCAGATCAGTTACTCTGTGATTAAAACCATTCCCTCTGGATAAACTGCTCTCCAATTTACTCCCATCCCTCCAGATCAGCTACTCTCTGATTAAATCCCGTTGCTCTAGTTCAGCTTCCTCTCCAATTAAATGCAATTCCTCCAGATCAGCTGCACTCTGATTAAATTCTGCCCATACGGATCAGTTACTCTCCGATTGATTCAGTCCGTCTGGATTAGATACTCTTCTACTTAATCCCATCAATTAAATCCTGTCCCTCCAGATCAGCTACTCAATGATTAAATCCCATCCCTCCGGATCAGCTACACTCTGATAAATTCCCATTGTTCAACATTAGCCACTCTCTCATAAAGTTGCATCCCTCCAGATCAGCTACACTCCGATTAACACCCATCCTTCCGGATCAGTTACTCTCTGATTAAATCCATTCCCTCTGTATAAGCTACTCCCCAATTAACACCCATCCCTCCAGATCAGCTACTCTCTGATGAAATCCCGTTGCTCTAGTCAGCTACTCTCCGAATAAATGCTATTCCTCCGGATCAGCTGCTGTCTGATTAAATACTGCCCCTACGGTTCAGTTACTCTCTGATTGATTCAGTCCGTCTGGATTAGATACTCTTCTACTTAATCCCATCCCTGCAGATCAACTACTCTCTATTTGAATCCGGTCCCTCTGGATCATCTACTCTCCGATGAAATCCCTTCCCTCGGGATAAACTACTGTCCAATTAAATACTGTCCCTCCAGATCAGCAATTCTCCAATTAAATCATGTCCCTTTGGTTCAGCTACTCTCCGATTAAATCCCATCTCTCCGGATCAGCTACTCTCCGATTAATTCTCATTGTTCCAAATCAGCCACTCTCTGATAAAGTCGCATCCCTACAGTTCAGCTACTCTACGATGGAGTCATTCCATCTCGATTCGATACTCTTCTACTTAATCCCAACTCTCTGGATCAGCTACTCTGCGATTAATTCCCGTTGTTCCAAATCAGCCACTCTCTGATAAAGACGCATCCCTCCAGATCAGCTCCTCTCCGATTAACACCCATCCTTCTGGGTCAGCTACTCTCTGATTAAATACATTCTCTCCGGATAAGCTGCTCTCCAATTAACTCCCATCGCGCTGGAGCAGCTGCTCTCTGATTAAATCCCATCCCTCTGGATCAGCTACCTCATGATTTAATCCAATCCCGCCGGATGAGCTACTCTCCAATTAATCCTGTCTCTTCAGATCAGCTACTTTCTGAATAAATCCCATCTCTCTGGATCAGCTGCTCTCCGATTAAATCCCGTCACTCCGGATAAGCTACTCTCTGATTAAATCCTGTCCCTCAGGATCACTGACTCTCTGATTAAATCCCATCCTTCTGGATCAGCTACTCTTCGATTGAATCCCATCCCTCCGGATCAGCTACCTCATGATTATATCCAATCCCACCGGATCAGCTACTTTCTGAATAAATCTCATCCCTCTGGATCAGCTACTCTCCGATTAAACCCCATCGCTCCAGGTCAGCTGCTTTCGGGTTAAATCCCGTCCCTCTGGATCAGCTAATCTCTGATTAAATCACGTCCCTCTGGATCAGCTACTGTCCGATTAAAACCCGTCCCATCGGATCAGCTACTCTCCGATGAAATCCTGTCCTTCCAGATCAGCTAATCTCAGATTAAATCTCATCCCACTTGGTCAGGTACTTTCCAATTCAATCCTGTCCCTCAAGTCCAGCTACTCTCTGATTAAATCCCATCTCTCGGGATCAGCTGCTCTCCGATTAAATCCCATCTCTCTGGATGAGCTGCGCTCCGATTAAATCCCATCTCTCTGGATCAGCTGCCCTCCGATTAAATCACGTCCCTCTGGATCAGCTACTGGCTAATTAAATACCCTCACTCCGGATCACCTACTCTCCGATTAAACCCCATCTCTCCGGATCACTTACACTCCGATAAATTCCCACTGTTCCAAATCAGCCACTCTCTCATAAAGTCGCATCCCTCCAGATCAGCTACTCTCCGATTAATACCCGTCATTCTGCATCAGCTACTCTCTGATTAAATCCATTCCCTCCGGATCAGCTGCTCTCCGATTAAAACCCGTCCCTCCGGAGCAGCTACTCCCCGATTAAATCCCGTCCCTCCGGATCAGCTGCACTCCAATTAAATCATGTCCCTCTGGATCAGTTACTCTCCAATTAAATAACCTCACTCTGGATCAGCTACTCTCCGATTAAATCCCATCCTGCCGGATAGGCTACACTCTGATTAAATCCCATCTCTCCGGATGAGCTGCTCTCCGATTAAATCCCATCTCTCCAGATCCTCTACTCTCTGATTAAATCCCATTGTTCCAAACCAGTCTCTCTCTGATAAAGTCGCATCCCTGCAGATCAGCTACTCTCTGATTAACACCCGTCCTTCCAGATCAGCTACTCTCTGATTAAACCCATTCCCTCCGGGTCAGCTGCACTCTGATTAACACCCGTCCCTCTGGATCAGCAACTCTCTGATTAATTCCCCTCCCTCTGGATCAGCTACTCTTTGATTAAATCCCATCCCTCCAAAACAGCTATGCTCTGATTAAATCGCGTTCCTCTAGTTCAGCTACTCTCCGATTAAATACCATTCATCCGGATCAGCTGCTGTCTGATTAAATCCCATACATCCGGATCAGCAACATTCCAATTAAATCCCAACCCTCTGGATCAGCTACTCCTCGATTGAATCGCATCCCTCCAGATCGGGTACCTCATGATTATATCCAATCCCACCGGATCAGCTACTCTCCGATTAAATCTCATCCCTCTGGATCAGCAACTCTCTGATTAAATCCCATCCCTCCAGATCCACTAATCTCTGATTAAATCACCTCCCTCTGGATCAGCTACTGTCCAATTAAATCCCGTCCCTCTGGATCAGCTATTCTCTGATTAAATCACATCCCTCCAGATCAGCTGCCCTCCGATTAAATCCCATTTCTTCACATCAGCTGCTCTCCAATTAAATCCCATCTCTCTGGATCAGCTGCACTCCAATTAAATCACGCCCCTCTGGATCAGCTACTCACCAATTAAATACCGTCACTCCGGATCAGCCACTCTCCGATTAAACCCCGTCTCTCCGGATCAACAACACTCCAATAAATTCCCATCGTTCCAACTCATCCTATCTCTCATGAAGTCGCATCCCTCCAGATCAGCTAATCTCTGATTAACACCCGTCCTTCCAGACCAGCGACTCTCTGATTAAATCCATTCCCTCCGGATCTGCTGCTCTCCGATTAAATACTGGACTCCACTTCACCAACTCTCTGATTAAAACCCATTGCTCTAGTTCAGCTACTCAGCGATTAAATCCTATTCCACCGGATCATCTGCTGTCTGATTAAATCCCATACATCCAGATCAGCTACTCTCCATTTAAATCCCTTCACTCTGGATCAGCTACTCTTCAATTGAATCCCATCCCTCCGGATCAGTTACTTCATGATTTAATCCAATCTCGCCGGATCAGCTACTCTTCAATTAAATCCTGTCCCTCCAGATCAGCTACTCAATGATTAAATCCCATCCCTCCGGATCAGCTACACTCTGATAAATTCCCATTGTTCAACATTAGCCACTCTCTCATAAAGTTGCATCCCTCCAGATCAGCTACACTCCGATTAACACCCATCCTTCCGGATCAGTTACTCTCTGATTAAATCCATTCCCTCTGTATAAGCTACTCCCCAATTAACACCCATCCCTCCAGATCAGCTACTCTCTGATGAAATCCCGTTGCTCGAGTCAGCTACTCTCCGAATAAATGCTATTCCTCCGGATCAGCTGCTGTCTGATTAAATACTGCCCCTACGGTTCAGTTACTCTCCGATTGATTCAGTCCATCTGGATTAGATACTCATCTACTTAATCCCATCGCTGCAGATCAGCTACTCTCTATTTGAATCTGGTCCCTCTGGATCAGCTACTCTCCGATGAAATCCTGTCCCTCTGGATAAGCTACTCTCCAATTAAATACCGTCCCTCCAGATCAGCAACTCTCCAAGTAAATCATGTCCCTCTGGTTCAGCTACTCTCCGATTAAATCCCATCTCTCTGGATCAGCTACTCTCCGATTAATTCCCATTGTTCCAAATCAGACACTCCTTGATAAAGTTGCATCCCTCCAGATCAGCTACTCTCCGATTAACACCCGTCCTTCCGGATCAGCTACTCTCTGATTAAATCACATCCCTCCAGATCAGCTACTCTCTGATTGAATCCCATCCCTCCAGATCAGCTACTCTCTGATTAAATCACATCCCTCCAGATCAGCTACTCTCTGATTAAATCCCATCCCTCCAGATCAGCTACACTCCGATTGAATCCCATCCGTCCAGATCAGCTATTCCCTGATTAAATCCCATCCCTCCAGATCAGCTACTCTCCGATTAACACCCGTCATTCTGGATCAGCTACTCTCTGATTTAATCCATTCCCTCCGGATCAGCTGCTCTCCGATTAAAACCCGTCCCTCCGGAGCAGCTACTCCCCGATTAAATCCCGTCCCTCAGGATCAGCTGCTCTCCAATTACATCAAGTCCCTCTGGATCAGCTACTCTCCAATTTAATAACCTCACTCTGGATCAGCTACTCTCCGATTAAATCCCATCCCGCCGGATAGGCTACAGTCTGATTAAATCCCATCTCTCCGGATGAGCTGCTCTCCGATTAAATCCCATCTCTCCAGGTCCTCTACTCTCTGATTAAATCCCATTGTTCCAAACCAGCCTCTCTCTGATAAAGTCGCATCCCTCCAGATCAGCTACTCTCCGATTAACACCCGTCCTTCCGGATCAGCTACTCTCTGATTAAATCCATTCCCTCCGGGTCAGCTGCACACTGATTAACACCCGTCCCTCTGGATCAGCTACTCTCCGATTGAATCCCGTCCCTCTGGATCAGCAACTCTCTGATTAATTCCCCTCCCTCTGGATCAGCTACTCTTTGATTAAATGCCATCCCTCCAAAACAGCTATGCTCTGATTAAATCGCGTTCCTCTAGTTCAGTTACTCTCCAATTAAATCCCATCCCTCTGGATCAGCTCCTCTTCAACTGAATCGCATCCCTCCGGATCAGGTACCTCATGATTATATCCAATCCCACCGGATCAGCTACTCTCCGAATAAATCTCATCCCTTTGGATCAGCAACTCTCTGATAAAATCATCCCTCCAGATCCACTAATCTCTGATTAAATCACCTCCCTCTGGACCAGCTACTGTCCAATTAAATCCCGTCCCTCTGGATCAGCTATTCTCTGATTAAATCACATCTCTCCAGATCAGCTGCTCTCCGATTAAATCCCATTTCTTCGCATCAGCTGCTCTCCAATTAAATCCCATCTCTCCGGATCAGCTGCACTCCAATTAAATCACGCCCCTCTGGATCAGCTACTCGCCAATTAAATACCGTCAATCCGGATCAGCACCTCTCCAATTAAACCCCATCTCTCCGGATCAGCTACACTCCGATAAATTCCCATTGTTCCAAATCATCCCATCTCTCATAAAGTCGCATCCCTCCAGATCAGCTACTCTCCGATTAACACCCGTCCTTCCAGACCAGCGACTCTCTGATTAAATCCATTCCCTCCAGATCTGCTGCTCTCCGATTAAATATTGTGCCTCCACATCACCAACTCTCTGATTAAAACCCATTGCTCTAGTTCAGCTACTCAGCAATTAAATCCTATTCCACCGGATCATCTGCTGTCTGATTAAATCCCATACATCCAGATCAGCTACTCTCCATTTAAATCCCTTCACTCGGAATCAGCTACACTTCGATTGAATCCCATTCCTCCAGATCAGTTACTTCATGATTTAATCCAATACCGCCGAATCAGCTACTCTTCGATTAAATCCTGTCCCTCCAGATCAGCTACTCAATGATTAAATCCCATCCCTCCGGATCAGCTACACTCTGATAAATTCCCATTGTTCAACATTAGCCACTCTCTCATAAAGTTGCATCCCTCCAGATCAGCTACACTCCGATTAACACCCATCCTTCCGGATCAGTTACTCTCTGATTAAATCCAATCCCTCTGGATAAGCTACTCCCCAATTAACACCCATCCCTCCAGATCAGCTACTCTCTGATGAAATCCCGTTGCTCTAGTTCAGCTACTCTCCGAATAAATGCTATTCCTCCGGATCAGCTGCTGTCTGATTAAATACTGCCCCTACGGTTCAGTTACTGTCTGATTGATTCAGTCCATCTGGATTAGATACTCATCTAATTAATCCCATCGCTGCAGATCAGCTACTCTCTATTTGAATCTGGTCCCTCTGGATCAGCTACTCCCCGATGAAATCCCGACCCTCTGGATAAGCTACTCTCCAATTAAATACCGCCCTCCAGATCAGCAACTCTCCAATTAAATCATGTCCCTCTGGTTCAGCTACTCTCCGATTAAATCCCATCTCTCTGGATCAGCTACTCTCCGATTAATTCCCATTGTTCCAAATCAGACACTCTCTGATAAAGTCGCATCCCTCCTGATCAGCTACTCTCCAATTAACCCCCGTCCTTCCAGATCAGCTACTTTCTGATTAAATCACATCCCTCCAGATCAGCAACTCTCTGATTAAATCCCATCCCTCCAGATTAGCTACTCTCTGATTAAATCCCATCCCTCCAGATCAGCTACTCTCCGATTGAATCCCATCCGTCCAGATAAGCTATTCCCTGATTAAATCCCATCCCTCCAGATCAGCTACTCTCCGATTAACACCCGTCCTTCCGGGTGAGCTACCCTCCAATTATATCCCGTCCCTCCAAAAACTCTACGCTCAGATTAAATCCCATTCCTCTACTTCAGCTACTCTACGACTAAATCCTATTCCTCAGGATCAGCTACTCTCTGACTAAATCCCATCCCTACTCACCGATTGATTCATTCCATCTGGAGTCGATACTCTTCTACTTAATCCCATTTCTCTGGATCAGCTACTCTCCGGTTAATTCCCATTGTTCCAAATCAGCTACTCTCTCATAAAGTCGCATCCCTCCAGATCATCTAGTCTCCAATTAACATCCGTCCTTCCGGGTCAGCTACTTTATGATTAAATCCATTCTCTCTGGATAAGCTGCTCTCCAATTAACTCCCATCACGCTGGATCAGCTGCTCTCTGATTAAATCCCATCCCTCTGGATCAGAAACTCTTCGATTGTATCCCATCCATCTGGATCAGCTACCTCATGATTAAATCCAATACCGCCTGATCAGCCACTCTCGATTAATCCTGTCTCGTCAGATCAGCTACTATCTGATTAAATCCCATCTCTCTGGATCAGCTGCTCTCCGATTAAATCCCTTCCCTCCGGATAAACTACTTTCCGATTAAATCTTGTCCCTTTGGATCAGCTGCTCTCCGATAAAATCCTATCTCTCCAGATCAGCTGCTCTCCGATTAAATCACGTCCCTCTGGATCAGCTACTCTCCGATTAAATACCCTCACTCTGGATCAGTTACTCTCCGATTAAAATTGATCTCTCCGGATCAGCTACACTTCGATAAATTCCTATTGTTCCAAATCTGCCACTCTCTCATAAAGTTGCATCCCTCCAGATCAGCTACTCTCCGATTAACACCCGTCCTTCTGGAGCAGCTAGTCTCTGATTAAATCCATTCCCTCCGGATCAACTGCTCTCTGATTAAATCCCGTCCCTCCAGAGCAGCTACTCTCCGATTAAATCCCGTCCCTCCGGATCAGCTACTCTCTGATTAAATCCCATCCAGCCGGATCAACTACTCTCCAAATTAATCCCATCCCTCTAGATCAGCTACTTTCCGATTGAATCCCGTCCTTCTGGATCAGCAACTCTCCGATTAATTCCCCTCCCTATGGATCAGCTACTCTCTGATTAATTCCCGTCCCTCCAAAACAGCTATGCTCTGATTAAATCGCGTTCCTCTAGTTCAGCTACTCTCCGATTAAATCCCATTCCTCTGGATCAGCTGCTGCCTGATTAAATCCCATACATCCGGATCAGCTACTCTCTAATTAAATCCCATCTCTCTGGATCAGCTACTCTTCGATTGAATTGCATCCCTCCGGATCAGCGGCACTCGGATTAAATCCCATCCCTGTGGATCAGCTACCCTCCGATTAAATCCCAACCCTCTGGATCACCTACTCTCCAATTAAAGCCCATCACTCTGGATCAGCTACTCTTCGATTGAATCCCATCCCTTCAGATCAGCTACTTCATGATTTAATCCAATCCCTCCAGATCAGCTATTCTCCGATTAAATCCAGTCCCTCCAGATCAACTGCTCACTGATTAAATGCCATCCCTCTGGATCAGCTACTCTTCGATTGAATGCCATCCCTCTGGATCAACTACTCTCCAATTAAATCCCATCCCTCCGGAGCAGCTGCTCTCTGATTAAATCCCCTCACTCTGGATCAGATAATCTCCGATTAAGTCCCAGCCCTCCGGATCAGCTGCTCTCCGATTAAAACCTGTCCCTCCAGATCATATACTCTCCGAATACAGCACGTCTCTCCGGATCAGCTACTCTACGATTGAATCCCGTCCCTCTGGTTCAGCTACTCTCTGATTGAATCCCGTCCATCTGGATCAGCAACTCTCTGATTAAATCCCATCCCTCCAGATCCACTAATCTCTGATTAAATCAGCTCCCTCTGGATCAGCTACTGTCCAATTAAATCCCGTCCCTCTGGATCAGATACTCTCCGATTAAATCCCGTCCCTCCAGATCAGCTAATCTCTGATTAAATCACGTCCCTCTGGATCAGCTACTGTCCGATTAAATCCCGTCCCTTTGGATCAGCTGCTCTCCGATAAAATCACGTCCTTCCAGATAAGCTAATCTCTGATTAAATCTCATCCCAGATGGTAAGGTACTGTCCGATTCAATCCTGTCCCTCAAGTTCAGCTACTCTCCAATTAAATCCCATCCCGCTGGATCAGCTACTCTTCGATTGAATCCCATCCCTCCGGATCAGCTACCTCATGATTATATCCAATCCCACCAGATCAGCTACTCTCCGATTAAATCTCATCCCCCTGGATCAGTTTCTCTCCGATTAAACCCCATCGCTCCGGATCAGCTGCTCTCAGATTGAATCTCGTCCCTCTGGATCAGCTAATCTCTGATTAAATCACGTCCCTCTGGATCAGCTACTGTCCGATTAAATCCTGTCCCTTCGGATCAGCTGCTCTCCGATGAAATCACGTCCTTCCAGATCAGCTAATCTCTGGTTAAATCTCATCCCACATGGTAAGGTACTGTCCGATTCAATCCTGTCCCTCAAGTTCAGCTACTCTCCGATTAAATCCCATCTCTCGGGATCAGCTGCTCTCCGATTAAATCCCATCTCTCTGGATGAGATGCTCTCCAAATAAATCCCATCCCTCCGGATGAGCTACTCTCCAATTAAATCCCATCTCTGTGGATCAGCTGCTCTCCGATTAAATCACATCCCTCTGGATCAGCAACTCGCTAAATAAATACCTTCACTCCGGATCAGCTACTCTCCGATTAAACCCCATCTCTCCGGATCATCTACACTCCAATAAATTCCCATTGTTCCAAATCAGCCACTCTCTCATAAAGTCGCATCCCTCCAGATCAGCTACTCTCCGATTAACACCCGTCCTTCTGGATCAGCTACTCTCTGATTGAATCGCGTCCCTCCAAAAGAGCTATGCTCTGATTAAATTGTGTTGCTCTAGTTCAGCTACTCTCCAATTAAATCCCATTCCTCTGGATCTGCTGCTGCCTGATTAAATCCCGTACATTCGGATCAGCTACTCTCCAATTAAATCCCATCCCTCTGGATCAGGTACTCTTTGATTGACTCCCATCCCTCCGGATCAGCTACCTCATGATTATATCCAATGCCACCGTATCAGGTACTCTCCGATTAAATCTCATCCCCCTGGATCAGCTACTGTCCGATTAAACCCCTTCGCTCCTCAACAGCTGCTCTCGGATTGAATCCCATCCCTCTGGATCAGCTAATCTCTTATTAAATCATGTCCCTCTGGATCAGCTACTGTCCGATTAAATCGCGTCATTCCAGAACAACTAATCTCTGATTAATTGTCATCCCACTTTGTCAGGTACTGTCCGATTCAATCCTGCCCCTCAAATTCAGCTACTCTCTGATTAAATCCCATCTCTCGGAATCAGCTGCTCTCCGATTAAATCCCATCTCTCTGGATGAGCTGTTCTCCGATTAAATCCCATATCTCTAGATCAGCTGCACTCCAATTAAATCCAATCGCTCTGGATGAGCTGCTGTCCGATTAAATCCCATCTCTCTGGATCAGCTGCTCTCCGATTAAATCACGTCCCTCTGTATCAGCTACTCTCCAATTAAATACCCTCATTCCGGATCAGCTACTCTCCGATTAAACCCCATCTCTCTGGATCAGCTACACTCCAATAAATTCCCATTGTTCCAAATCAGCTACTCTCTCATAAAGTCGCATCCCTCCAGATCATCTACTCTCCGATTAACACACGTCCTTCCGGGTCAGCTACTTTATGTTTAAATCCATTCTCTCTGGATAAGCAGCTCTCCAATTATCTCCCATCACGCTGGATCAGCTGCTCTCTGATTAAATCCCATCCCTCTGGATCAGAAACTCTTCGATTGTATCCCATCCATCTGGATCAGCTACCTCATGATTAAATCCAATCCCGCCTGATCAGCCACTCTCGATTAATCCTGTCTCTTCAGATCAGCTACTATCTGATTAAATCCCATCTCTCTGGATCAGCTGCTCTCCGATTAAATCCCTTCCCTCCGGATAAACTACTTTCCGATTAAATCCTGTCCCTTTGGATCAGCTGCTCTCCGATTAAATCCTATCTCTCCAGATCAGCTGCTCTCCGATTAAATCACGTCCCTCTGGATCAGCGACTCTCCGATTAAATACCCTCACTCTGGATCAGTTACTCTCCGATTAAAATTGATCTCTCCGGATCAGCTGCACTCCGATAAATTCCTATTGTTCCAAATCTGCCACTCTCTCATAAAGTTGCATTCCTCCAGATCAGCTACTCTCCGATTAACACCCGTCCTTCTGGAGCAGCTAGTCTCTGATTAAATCCATTCCCTCCGGATCAACTGCTCTCCGATTAAATCCCGTCCCTCCAGAGCAGCTACTCTCCGATTAAATCCCGTCCCTCCGGATCAGCTACTCTCTGATTAAATCCCATCCAGCCGGATCAACTACTCTCCAAATTAATCCCATCCCTCTAGATCAGCTACTTTCCGATTGAATCCCGTCCTTCTGGATCAGCAACTCTCCGATTAATTCCCCTCCCTATGGATCAGCTACTCTCTGATTAATTCCCGTCCCTCCAAAACAGCTATGCTCTGATTAAATCGCGTTCCTCTAGTTCAGCTACTCTCCGATTAAATCCCATTCCTCTGGATCAGCTGCTGTCTGATTAAATCCCATACATCCGGATCAGCTACTCTCTAATTAAATCCCATCTCTCTGGATCAGCTACTCTTCGAATGAATTGCATCCCTCCGGATCTGCGGCTCTCGGATTAAATCCCATCCCTGTGGATCAGCTACTCTCCGATTAAATCCCAACCCTCTGGATCACCTACTCTCCAATTAAAGCCCATCACTCTGGATCAGCTACTCTTCGATTGAATCCCATTCCTCCAGATCAGCTACTTCATGATTTAATCCAATCCCTCCAGATCAGCTATTCTCCGATTAAATCCAGTCCCTCAAGATCAACTGCTCACTGATTAAATGCCATCCCTCTGGATCAGCTACTCTTCGATTGAATGCCATCCCTCCGGATCAGCTACTCTCCGATTAAATCCCATCCCTCCGGAGCAGCTGCTCTCTGATTAAATCCCCTCACTCTGGATCAGATAATCTCCAATTAAGTCCCAGGCCTCCGGATCAGCTGCTCTCCAATTAAAACCTGTCCCTCCAGATAGTATACTCTCCGAATAAAGCACGTCTCTCCGGATCAGCTACTCTACGATTGAATCCCATCCCTCTGGTTCAGCTACTCTCTGATTGAATCCCGTCCATCTGGATCAGCAACTCTCTGATTAAATCCCATCCCTCCAGATCCACTAATCTCTGATTAAATCAGCTCCCTCTGGATCAGCTACTGTCCAATTAAATCCCATCCCTCTGGATCAGATACTCTCCGATTAAATCCCGTCCCTCCAGATCAGCTAATCTCTGATTAAATCACGTCCCTCTGGATCAGCTACTGTCCGATTAAATCCCGTCCCTTTGGATCAGCTGCTCTCCGATGAAATCACGTCCTTCCAGATAAGCTAATCTCTGATTAAATCTCATCCCAGATGGTAAGGTACTGTCCGATTCAATCATGTCCCTCAAGTTCAGTTACTCTCCAATTAAATCCCATCCCTCTGGATCAGCTACTCTTCGATTGAATCCCATCCCTCCGGATCAGCTACCTCATGATTATATCCAATCCCACTTGATCAGCTACTCTCCGATTAAACCCCATCGCTCCCGATCAGCTGCTCTCAGATTGAATCCCGTCCCTCTGGATCAGCTAATCTCTGATTAAATCACGTCCCTCTGGATCAGCTACTGTCCGATTAAATCCTGTCCCTTCGGATCAGCTGCTCTCCGATGAAATCACGTCCTTCCAGATCAGCTAATCTCTGGTTAAATCTCATCCCACATGGTAAGGTACTGTCCGATTCAATCCTGTCCCTCAAGTTCAGCTACTCACCGATTAAATCCCATCTCTTGGGATCAGCTGCTCTCCAATTAAATCCCATCTCTCTGGATGAGCTGCTCTCCGAATAAATCCCATCCCTCCGGATGAGCTACTCTCCAATTAAATCCCATCTCTGTGGATCAGCTGCTCTCTGATTAAATCACGTCCCTCTGTATCAGCTACTCACCAATTAAATACCCTCATTCCGGATCAGCTACTCTCCGATTAAACCCTATCTCTCTGGATCAGCTACACTCCAATAAATTCCCATTGTTCCAAATCAGCTACTCTCTCATAAAGTCGCATCCCTCCAGATCATCTACTCTCCAATTAACACGCGTCCTTCCGGGTCAGCTACTTTATGATGAAATCCATTCTCTCCAGATAAGCTGCTCTCCAATTAACTCCCATCACGCTGGATCAGCTGCTCTCTGATTAAATCCCATCCCTCTGGATCAGAAACTCTTCGATTGTATCCCATCCATCTGGATCAGCTACCTCATGATTAAATCCAATCCCGCCTGATCAGCCACTCTCGATTAATCCTGTCTCTTCAGATCAGCAACTATATGATTAAATCCCATCTCTCTGGATCAGCTGCTCTCTGATTAAATCCCTTCCCTCCGGATAAATTACTTTCCGATTAAATCCTGTCCCTCTGGATCAGATGCTCTCCCATTAAATCCTATCTCTCCAGATCAGCTACTCTCCGATTAAATCCCAACCCTCTGGATCACCTACTCTCCAATTAAAGCCCATCACTCTGGATCAGCTACTCTTCGATTGAATGCCATCCCTCCGGATCAGCTACTCTCCAATTAAATCCCATCCCTCCGGAGCAGCTGCTCTCCGAATAAATCCCCTCACTCTGGATCAGATAATCTCCGATTAAGTCCCAGCCCTCCGGATCAGCTGCTCTCCGATTAAAACCTGTCCCTCCAGATCATATACTCTCCGAATAATGCACGTCTCTCCGGATCAGCTACTCTACGATTGAATCCCATCCCTCTGGTTCAGCTACTCTCTGATTGAATCCCGTCCATCTGGATCAGCAACTCTCTGATTAAATCCCATCCCTCAGATCCACTAATCTCTGATTAAATCAGCTCCCTCTGGATCAGCTACTGTCCAATTAAATCCCATCCCTCTGGATCAGATACTCTCCGATTAAATCCCGTCCCTCCAGATCAGCTAATCTCTGATTAAATCACATCCCTCTGGATCAGCTACTGTCCGATTAAATCCCGTCCCTTTGGATCAGCTGCTCTCCGATGAAATCACGTCCTTCCAGATAAGCTAATCTCTGATTAAATCTCATCCCAGATGGTAAGGTACTGTCCGATTCAATCATGTCCCTCAAGTTCAGTTACTCTCCAATTAAATCCCATCCCTCTGGATCAGCTACTCTTCGATTGAATCCCATCCCTCCGGATCAGCTACCTCATGATTATATCCAATCCCACTTGATCAGCTACTCTCCGATTAAACCCCATCGCTCCCGATCAGCTGCTCTCAGATTGAATCCCGTCCCTCTGGATCAGCTAATCTCTGATTAAATCACGTCCCTCTGGATCAGCTACTGTCCGATTAAATCCTGTCCCTTCGGATCAGCTGCTCTCCGATGAAATCACGTCCTTCCAGATCAGCTAATCTCTGGTTAAATCTCATCCCACATGGTAAGGTACTGTCCGATTCAATCCTGTCCCTCAAGTTCAGCTACTCACCGATTAAATCCCATCTCTTGGGATCAGCTGCTCTCCAATTAAATCCCATCTCTCTGGATGAGCTGCTCTCCGAATAAATCCCATCCCTCCAGATGAGCTGCTCTCCAATTAAATCCCATCTCTGTGGATCAGCTGCTCTCTGATTAAATCACGTCCCTCTGTATCAGCTACTCACCAATTAAATACCCTCATTCCGGATCAGCTACTCTCCGATTAAACCCCATCTCTCTGGATCAGCTACACTCCAATAAATTCCCATTGTTCCAAATCAGCTACTCTCTCATAAAGTCGCATCCCTCCAGATCATCTACTCTCCGATTAACACACGTCCTTCCGAGTCAGCTACTTTATGATTAAATCCATTCTCTCCGGATAAGCTGCTCTCCAATTAACTCCCATCACGCTGGATCAGCTGCTCTCTGATTAAATCCCATCCCTCTGGATCAGAAACTCTTCGATTGTATCCCATCCATCTGGATCAGCTACCTCATGATTAAATCCAATCCCGCCTTATCAGCCACTCTCGATTAATCCTGTCTCTTCAGATCAGCTACTATCTGATTAAATCCCATCTCTCTGGATCAGCTGCTCTCCGATTAAATCCCTTCCCTCCGGATAAACTACTTTCCGATTAAATCCTGTCCCTCTGGATCAGCTGCTCTCCGATTAAATCCTATCTCTCCAGATCAGCTGCTCTCCGATTAAATCACGTCCCTCTGGATCAGTGACTCTCCGATTAAATACCCTCACTCTGGATCAGTTACTCTCCGATTAAAATTGATCTCTCCAGATCAGCTACACTCCGATAAATTCCTATTGTTCCAAATCTGCCACTCTCTCATAAAGTTGCATCCCTCCAGATCAGCTACTCTCCGATTAACACCCGTCCTTCTGGAGCAGCTAGTCTCTGATTAAATCCATTCCCTCCGGATCAACTGCTCTCCGACTAAATCTCGTCCCTCCAGAGCAGCTACTCTCCGATTAAATCCCGTCCCTCCGGATCAGCTACTCTCTGATTAAATCCCATCCAGCCGGATCAACTACTCTCCGAATTAATCCCATCCCTCCGGAGCAGGTATTCTCTGATAAAATCCCATCCCGCCGGATAGGCTACACTCTGATTAAATCCCATCTCTCTGGATGAGCTGCTCTCCGATTAAATCCCATCCCTCCAGGTCCTCTACTCTATGATTAAATCCCATTGTTCCAAAGCAGCCTCTCTCTGATAAAGTCCATTCCTCCAGATCAGCTATTCTCCGATTAACACCTGTCCTTCTGGATAAGCAACTCTCTGATTAAATCCATTCCCTCCAGATCAGCTGCACTCTGATTAACTCCCGTCCCTCTAGATCAGCTACTCTCCGATAGAATCCCGTCCCGTCCCTCTGGATCAGCAACTCTCTGATTAATTCCCCTCCCTCTGGATCAGCTACTCTTTGATTAAATCCCATCCCTCCAAAATAGCTATGCTCTGATTAAATCGCGTTCCTCTAGTTCAGCTACTCTCCGCTTAAATCCCATTCCTCCGGATCAGCTGCTGTCTGATTAAATCCCATTCATCCGGATCAGCTACTCTTTAATTAAATCCCATCCCTCTGGATCAGCTACTCTTCGATTGAATCGCATCCCTCCAAAACAGCTATGCTCTGATTAAATTGCGTTCCTCTAGTTCAGCTACTCTCCGATTAAATACCATTCCTCCGGATCAGCTGCTGTCTGATTAAATCCCATTCATCCGGATCAGCTTCTCTCCAATTAAATCCCATCCCTCTGGATCAGCTCCTCTTCAATTGAATCGCATCCCTCCGGAAAAGGTACCTCATGATTATATCCAATCCCACCGGATCAGCTACTCTCCGAATAAATCTCATCCCTTTGGATCAGCAACCCTCTGATTAAATCATTCCTCCAGATACACTAATCTCTGATTAAATCACCTCCCTCTGGATCAGCTACTGTCCAATTAAATCCCGTCCCTCTGGATCAGCTATTCTCTGATTAAATCACATCCCTCCAGATCAGCTGCTCTCCGATTAAATCCCATTTCTCTGCATCAGCTGCTCGCCAATTAAATCCCATCTCTCTGGATCAGCTGCACTCCAATTAAATCACGCCCCTCTGGATCAGCTACTCGCCAATTAAATACCATCACTCCGGATCAGCTACTCTCCGATTAAATCCCATCTCTCCAGATCAGCTACACTCCGATAAATTCCCATTGTTCCAAATCATCCCATCTCTCATAAAGTCGCATCCCTCCAGATCAGCTACTCTCCGATTAACACCCGTCCTTCCAGACCAGCGACTCTCTGATTAAATCCATTCCCTCCGGATCTGCTGCTCTCCGATTAAATATTGTGCCTCCACATCACCAACTCTCTGATTAAAACCCATTGCTCTAGTTCAGCTACTCAGCGATTAAATCCTATTCCACCGGATCAGCTGCTGTCTGATTAAATCCCATACATCCAGATCAGCTACTCTCCATTTTAATCCCTTCACTCTGGATAAGCTACTCTTCGATTGAATCCTATCCCTCCAGATCAGTTACTTCATGATTTAATCCAATCCCGCCGGATCAGCTACTCTTCGATTAAATCCTGTCCCTCCAGATCAGCTACTCAATGATTAAATCCCATCCCTCCGGATCAGCTACACTCTGATAAATTCCCATTGTTCAACATTAGCCACTCTCTCATAAAGTTGCATCCCTCCAGATCAGCTACACTCCGATTAACACCCATCCCTCCAGATCAGCTACTCTCTGATGAAATCCCGTTGCTCTAGTTCAGCTACTCTCTGAATAAATGCTATTCCTCCGGATCAGCTGCTGTCTGATTAAATACTGCCCCTACGGTTCAGTTACTGTCCGATTGATTCAGTCCATCTGGATTAGATACTCATCTACTTAATCCCATCGCTGCAGATCAGCTACTCTCTATTTGAATTTGGTCCCTCTGGATCAGCTACTCTCCGATGAAATCCCGTCCCTCTGGATAAGCTACTCTCCAATTAAATACCGTCCCTCCAGATCAGCAACTCTCCAATTAAATCATGTCCCTGTAGTTCAGCTACTCTCCGATTAAATCCCATCTCTCTGGATCAGCTACTCTCTGATTAATTCCCATTGTTCCAAATCAGACACTCTCTGATAAAGTCGCATCCCTCCAGATCAGCTACTCTCCAATTAACCCCCGTCCTTCCAGATCAGCTATTCTCTGATTAAATCCCATCCCTCCAGATCAGCTACTCTCCGATTGAATCCCATCCATCCAGATCAGCTATTCCCTGATTAAATCCCGTCCCTCCAGATCAGCTACTCTCCGATTAACACCCGTCCTTCCGGATGAGCTACCCTCCAATTATCCAATTAAATCCCATCCCTCCAAAAACTCTACGCTCAGATTAAATCCCATTCCTCTAGTTCAGCTACTCTACGACTAAATCCTATTCCTCTGGATCAGCTACTCTCTGACTAAATCCCATCCCTACTCACCGATTGATTCATTCCATCTGGATTCGATACTCTTCTACTTAATCCCATTTCTCTGGATCAGCTACTCTCCGATTAATTCCCGTTGCTCCAAATCAGCCACTCTCTGATAAAGTCGCATCCCTGCAGATGAGCTCCTCTCCAATTAACACACGTCCTTCTGGGTCAGCTACTCTATGATTAAATCCATTCTCTCCGGATAAGCTGCTCTCCAATTTACTCCCATCGCGCTGCATCATTTGCTCTCCGATTAAACCCCATCTCTCTGGATGAGCTGCTCTCCAATTAAATCCCATCTCTCCAGATCAGCTGCTCTCCGATTAAATCACGTCCCTCTGGTTCAGCTACTCTCCAATTAAATACCCTCACTCTGGATCAGCTACTCTCCGATTAAATCCCATCCCTCCGGATCAGCTACACTCCGATAAATTCACATTGTTCCACATTAGCCACTCTCTCATAGCGTCGCATCCCTCGAAATCAGCTACTCTCCGATTAACACCCGTCCTTCCGGATCAGTTACTCTGCGATTAAATCCATTCCCTCCTGATAAGCTGCTTTCCAATTAACTCCCACCCCTCCAGATCAGCTACTCTCCGATTAAATCCTATTCATCCGGATCAGCTGCAGTCTGATTAAATACTGCCCATACGGTTCAGTTACTCTCCGATTGATTCAGTCCATTTGGATTATATACTCTTCTACTTTATCCCATCCCTGCAGATCAGCTACACTGTATTTGAGTCCGGTCCCTCTGGATCAGCCATTCTCCGATGAAATCCCTTCCCTCCAGATAAGCTACTCACCAATTAAATACCGTCCCTCCAGATCAGCAATTCTCCAATTAAATCATGTCCCTCCTGACCACCAACTCTCCAATTAAATCATGTCCCTTTGGTTCAGCTACTCTCCGATTAAATCCCATCTCTCTGGATCAGCTACTCTCCGATTCATTCCCATTGTTCCAAATCAGCCACTCTCTGATAAAGTCGCATTCCTCCAGATCAGCCACTCTCCGATTAACACCCGTCCTTCCGGAACAGCTACCGTCCAATTAAATCCCGTCCCTCCAAAACAGCTACACTCTCATTAAATCCCATTCCTCTAGTTCAGCTACTCTCCGATTAAATCCTATTCCTCTGCATCAGCTACTCTCTCACTAAATCCCAAACCTACGGTTCAGCCACTCTACAATTGATTCATTCCATCTGGATACGATACTCTTCTACTTAATCCCATCTCTCTGGATCAGCTACTCTGCGATAAATTCCTGTTATTCCAAATCAGCCACTCTCTGATAAAGTCGCATCCCTCCAGATCAGCTACTCTCCGATTAACACCCGTCCCTCCGGGTCAGCTACTCTATGATTAAATCCATTCCATCCAGTTAAGCTGCTCTCCAATTAACTCCCATCACGATGGATCAGCTGCTCTCTGATTAAATCCCATCCCTCTGGATCAGAAACTCTTCGATGGTATCCCATCCATCTGGATCAGCTACCTCATGATTAAATCCAATCCCGCCTGATCAGCCACTCTCCGATTAATCCGCTCTCTTCAGATCAGCTACTATCTGATTAAATCCCATCTCTCTGGATCAGCTGCTCTCCGATTAAATCCCTTCCCTCCGGATAAACTACTCTATGATTAAATCCCATCCCTCCAGATCCACTAATCTCTGATTAAATCACCACCCTCTGGATCAGCTACTTTCCAATTAAATTCTGTCCCTCTGGATCAGATACTCTCCGATTAAATACCCTCACTCTGGATCAGTTATTCTCCGATTAAACCCAATCTCTCCGGATCAGCCGCACTCCGATGAATTCCCATTGTTCCAAATCAGCCACTCTTTCATAAAGTCGCATCCCTCCAGATCAGCCACTCTCCGATTAACAGCCGTCATTCTGGATCAGCCATTCTCCGATGAAATCCCTTCCCTCCGGATAAGCTACTCTCCAATTAAATACCGTCCCTCCAGATCAGCAATTCTCCAATTAAATCATGTCCCTCCTGACCACCAACTCTTAAATTAAATCATGTCCCTTTGGTTCAGCTACTCTCCGATTAAATCCCATCTCTCTGGATCAGCTACTCTCCGATTCATTCCCATTGTTCCAAATCAGCCACTCTCTGATAAAGTCGCATTCCTCCAGATCAGCTACTCTCCGATTAACACCCGTCCTTCCGGAACAGCTACCGTCCAATTAAATCCCGTCCCTCCAAAACAGCTACGCTCTCATTAAATCCCATTCCTCTAGTTCAGCTACTCTCCGATTAAATCCTATTCCTCTGCATCAGCTACTCTCTCACTAAATCCCAACCCTACGGTTCAGCCACTCTACGATTGACTCATTCCATCTGGATACGATACTCTTCTACTTAATCCCATCTCTCTGGATCAGCTACTCTGCGATAAATTCCTGTTATTCCAAATCAGCCACTCTCTGATAAAGTCGCATCCCTCCAGATCAGCTACTCTCCGATTAACACCCGTCCTTCCGGGTCAGCTACTCTCTGATTAAATCCATTCCCTCCGGATCAGCTGCTCTCCAATTAAATCCCATCCCTCCGGAGCAGCTACTCTCCGAATAAATCCCTTCCCTCTGGATCAGCTACTCTCTGATTAAATCCCTTCCACCCGGATCAACTACTCTCCGATTGAATCCCATCCCTCCGGAGCAGGTGTTCTCTGATAAAATCCCATCTCACCGGATAGGCTACACTCTGATTAAATCCCATCTCTCCAGATGAGCTGCTCTCCGATTACATCCCATCTCTCCAGGTCCTCGACTCTCTGATTAAATCCCATTGTTCCAAAGCAGCCTCTCTCTGATAAAGTCGCATCCCTCAGATCAGCTACTCTCCGATTAACACCCGTCTTTCTTGATAAGCAACTCTCTGATTAAATCCATTCCCTCCGGATCAGCTGCACTCTGATTAACTCCCGTCCCTCTAGATCAGCTACTCTCCGATTAAATCCCGTCCCTCTGGATCAGCAACTCTCCGATTAATTCCCCTCCCTATGGATCAGCTACTCTCTGATTAATTCCCGTCCCTCCAAAACAGCTATGCTCTGATTAAATCGCGTTCCTCTAGTTCAGCTACTCTCCGATTAAATCCCATTCCTCTGGATCAGCTGCTGTCTGATTAAATCCCATACATCCGGATCAGCTACTCTCTAATTAAACCCATCTCTCTGGATCAGCTACTCTTCGATTGAATTTCATCCCTCCGGATCAGCGGCTCTCGGATTAAATCCCATCCCTCTGGATCAGCTACTCTCTGATTAAAGCCCATCACTCTGGATCAGCTACTCTTCGATTGAATCCCATCCCTCCAGATCAGCTACTTCATGATTTAATCCAATCCCGCCAGATCAGCTATTCTCCGAATAAATCCAGTCCCTCCAGATCAACTGCTCACTGATTAAATGCCATCCCTCTGGATCAGCTACTCTTCGATTGAATCCCATTCCTCCGGATCAGCTATTCTCCAATTAAATCCCATCCCTCCGGAGCAGCTGCTCTCTGATTAAATCCCCTCACTCTGGATCAGATAATCTCCGATTAAGTCCCAGCCCTCCGGATCAGCTGCTCTCCGATTAAAACCTGTCCCTCCAGATCATATACTCTCCGAACAAAGCACGTCTCTCCGGATCAGCTACTCTACGATTGAATCCCGTCCCTCTGGTTCAGCTTCTCTCTGATTGAATCCCGTTCATCTGGATCAGCTACTCTCTGATTAAATCCCATCCCTCCAGATCCACTAATCTCTGATGAAATCACCTCCCTCTGGATCAGCTACTGTCCAATTAAATCCCGTCCCTCTGGATCAGATACTCTCTGATTAAATCCCGTCCCTCCAGATCAGCTAATCTCTGATTAAATCACGTCCCTCTGGATCAGCTACTGTCCGATTAAATCCCGTCCCTTTGGATCAGCTGCTCTCCAATGAAATCACGTCCTTCCAGATCAGCTAATCTCTGATTAAATCTCATCCCATATGGTAAGGTACTGTCCGATTCACTCCTGTCCCTCAAGTTCAGCTACTCTCCAATTAAATCCCATCCCTCTGGATCAGCTACTCTTCGATTGAATCCCATCCCTCCGGATCAGCTACCTCATGATTATATCCAATCCCACCGGATCAGCTACTCTCCGATTAAATCTCATCCCCCTGGATCAGCTTCTCTCCGATTAAACCCCATCGCTCCGGATGAGCTGCTCACAAATTGAATCCTGTCCCTCTGGATCAGCTAATCTCTGATTAAATCACGTCCCTCTGGATCAGCAACTGTCCGATTAAATCCTGTCCCTTCGGATCAGCTGCTCTCCGATGAAATCACGTCCCTTCGGATCAGCTAATCTCTGATTAAATCTCATCCCACATGGTAAGGTACTGTCCGCTTCAATCCTGTCCCTCAAGTTCAGCTACTCTCCGATTAAATTCCATCTCTCGGGATTAGCTGCTCTCCGATTAAATCCCATCTCTCTGGATGAGCTGCACTCCGAATAAATCCCATCCCTCCGGATGAGCTACTCTCCAATTAAATCCCATCTCTCTGGATGAGCTGCTCTCCGATTAAATCCCATCTCTCTGGATCAGCTGCTCTCCGATTAAATCATGTCCCTCTGTATCAGCTACTCACCAATTAAATACCCTCATTCCGGATCAGCTACTCTCCGATTAAACCCCATCTCTCTGGATCAGCTACACTCCAATAAATTCCCATTGTTCCAAATCAGCCACTCTCTCATAAAGCCGCATCCCTCCAAATCATCTACTCTCCAATTAACACCCGTCCTTCTGGGTCAGCTACTTTATGATTAAATCCATTCTCTCTGGATAAGCTGCTCTCCAATTAACTCCCATCACGCTGGATCAGCTGCTCTCTGATTAAATCCCATCCCTCTGGATCAGAAACTCTTCGATTGTATCCCATCCATCTGGATCAGCTGCCTCATGATTAAATCCAATCCCACCTGATCAGCCACTCTCGATTAATCCTGTCTCTTCAGATCAGCTACTATCTGATTAAATCCCATCTCTCTGGATCAGCTGCTCTCTGATTAAATCCCTTCCCTCCGGATAAACTACTTTCCGATTAAATCCTGTCCCTCTGGATCAGCTGCTCTCCGATTAAATCCTATCTCTCCAGATCAGCTGCTCTCCATCAAATCACGTCCCTCTGGATCAGCTACTCTCTGATTAAATACCCTCACTCTGGATCAGTTACTCTCCGATTAAAACTGATCTCTCCAGATCAGCTACACTCCGATAAATTCCCATTGTTCCAAATCAGCCACTCTTTCATAAAGTTGCATCCCTCCAGATCAGCTACTCTCCGATTAACACCCGTCCTTCTGGAGCAGCTAGTCTCTGATTAAATCCATTCCCTCCGGATCAGCTGCTCTCCGATTAAATCCCGTCCCTCCGGAGCAGCTACTCACCGATTAAATCCCGTCCCTCCGGATCAGCTTCTCTCTGATTAAATCCCATCCAGCTGGATCAACTACTCACCGATTTAATCCCATCCCTCCGGAGCAGGTGTTCTCTGATAAAATCCCATCCCGCCGGATAGGCTACACTCTTATTAAATCCCATCTCTCCGGATGAGCTGCTCTCCGATTAAATCCCATCTCTCCAGGTCCTCGACTCTCTGATTAAATCCCATTGTTCCAAAGCAGCCTCTCTCTGATAAAGTCGCATCCCTCCAGATCCGTTACTCTCCGATTAACACCCGTCCTTCTGGATAAGCAACTCTCTGATTAAATCCATTCCCTCCGGATCAGCTGCACTCTGATTAACTCCCGTCCCTCTAGATCAGCTACTCTCCGATTGAATCCCGTCCCTCTGGATCAGCAACTCTCTGATTAATTCCCCTCCCTCTGGATCAGCTACTCTTTTATTAAATCCCATCCCTCCAAAACAGTATGCTCTGATTAAATCGCATTCCTCTAGTTCAGCTACTCTCCGATTAAATCCCATTCCTCTGGATCAGCTGCTCTCCAATTAAATCACATCCCTCTGTATCAGCTACTCACCAATTAAATACCCTCATTCCGGATCAGCTACTCTCCGATTAAACCCCATCTCTCCAGATCAGCTACACTCCAATAAATTCCCATTGTTCCAAATCAGCCACTCTCTCATAAAGTCGCATCCCTCCAAATCAGCTACTCTCCGATTAACACCCGTCCTTCCGGGTCAGCTACTTTATGATTAAATCCATTCTCTCTGGATAAGCTGCTCTCCAATTAACTCCCATCACGCTGGATCACCTGCTCTCTGATTAAATCCCATCCCTCTGGATCAGAAACTCTTCGATTTTATCCCATCCATCTGGATCAGCTGCCTCATGATTAAATCCAATCCCGCCTGATCAGCCACTCTCGATTAATCCCGTCTCTTCAGATCAGCTACTATCTGATTAAATACCATTCCTCCGGATCAGCTGCTGTCTGATTAAATCCCATTCATCCGGATCAGCTACTCTCCAATTAAATCCCATCCCTCTGGTTCAGCTCCTCTTCAATTGAATCGCATCCCTCCAGATCAGGTAGCTCATGATTATATCCAATCCCACCGGATCAGCTACTCTCCGATTAAATCTCATCCCTTTGGATCAGCAACTCTCTGATTAAATCATCCCTCCAGATCCACTAATCTCTGATTAAATCACCTCCCTCTGGATCAGCTACTGTCCAATTAAATCCCGTCCCTCTGGATCAGCTATTCTCTGATTAAATCACATCCCTCCAGATCAGCTGCTCTCCGATTGAATCCCATTTCTCCGCATCAGCTGCTCTCCAATTAAATCCCATCTCTCCGGATCAGCTGCACTCCAATTAAATCACGCCCCTCTGGATCAGCTACTCGCCAATTAAATACCGTCACTGCGGATCAGCTACTCTCCGATTAAACCCCATCTCTCCGGATCAGCTACATTCCGATAAATTCCCATTGTTCCAAATCATCCCATCTCTCATAAAGTCGCATCCCTCCAGATCAGCTACTCTCCGATTAACACCCGTCCTTCCAGACCAGCGACTCTCTGATAAAATCCATTCCCTCTGGATCTGCTGCTCTCCGATTAAATATTGTGCGTCCACATCACCAACTCTCTGATTAAAACCCATTGCTCTAGTTCAGCTACTCAGCGATTAAATCCTATTCCACCGGATCAGCTGCTGTCTGATTAAATCCCATACATCCAGATCAGCTACTCTCCATTTAAATCCCTTCACTCTGGATGAGCTACTCTTCGATTGAATCCCATCCCTCCGGATCAGTTACTTCATGATTTAATCCAATTCCGCCGGATCAGCTACTCTTCGATTAAATCCTGTCCCGCCAGATCAGCAACTCAATGATTAAATCCCATCCCTCCGGATCAGCTACACTCTGATAAATTCCCATTGTTCAACATTAGCCACTCTCTCATAAAGTTGCATCCCTCCAGATCAGCTACACTCCGATTAACACCCATCCTTCCGGATCAGTTACTCTCTGATTAAATCCAATCCCTCTGGATAAGCTCCTCCCCAATTAACACCCATCCCTCCAGATCAGCTACTCTCTGATGAAATCCCGTTGCTCTAGTTCAGCTACTCTCCGAATAAATGCTATTCCTCCGGATCAGCTGCTGTCTGATTAAATACTGCCCCTATGGTTCAGTTACTGTCCGATTGATTCAGTCCATCTGGATTAGATACTCATCTACTTAATCCCATCCCTGCAGATCAGCTACTCTCTATTTGAATCTGGTCCCTCTGGATCAGCTACTCTCCGATGAAATCCCGTCCCTCTGGATAAGCTACTCTCCAATTAAATACCGTCCCTCCAAATCAGCAACTCTCCAATTAAATCATGTCCCTGTGGTTCAGCCACTCTCCGATTAAATCCCATCTCTCTGGATCAGCTACTCTCCGATTCATTCCCATTGTTCCAAATCAGACACTCTCTGATAAAGTCGCATCCCTCCTGATTAGCTACTCTCCAATTAACCCCCGTCCTTCCAGATCAGCTACTATCTGATTAAATCACATCCCTCCAGATCAGCTACTCTCTGATTGAATCCCATCCCTCCAGATCTGCTACTCTCTGATTAAATCACATCGCTCCAGATCAGCTACTCTCCAATTGAATCCCATCCGTCCAGATCAGCTATTCCCTGATTAAATCCCATCCCACCAGATCAGCTACTCTACGATTAACACCCGTCCTTCCGGATGAGCTACCCTCCAGTTAAATCCCATCCCTCCAAAAACTCTACGCTCAGATTAAATCCCATTCCTCTAGTTCAGCTACTCTACGACTAAATCCTATTCCTCTGGAACAGCTACTCTCTGACTAAATCCCATCCCTACTCACCGATTGATTCATTCCATCTGGATTCGATATTCTTCTACTTAATCCCATTTCTCTGGATCAGCTACTCTCCGATTAATTCCTGTTGCTCCAAATCAGCCACACTCTGATAAAGTCACATCACTGCAGATCAGCTACTCTCCGATTAACACACGTCCTTCTGGGTCAGCTACTCTATGATTAAATCCATTCTCTCCGGATAAGCTGCTCTCCAATTTACTCCCATCGCGCTGCATCATTTGCTCTCCGATTAAACCCCATCTCTCTGGATGAGCTGCTCTCCAATTAAATCCCATCTCTCCGGATCAGCTACTCTCCAATTAAGTACCCTCACTCTGGATCAGCTACTCTCCGATTTAATCCCATCCCTCCGGATCAGCTACTCTCCGATTTAATCCCATCCCTCCGGATCAGCTACACTCCGATAAATTCACATTCTTCCACATTAGCCACTCTCTCATAGAGTCGCATCCCTCCAGATCAGCTACTCTCCGATTAACACCCGTCCTTCCAGATCAGTTACTCTGTGATTAAATCCATTCCCTCCGGATAAGCTGCTCTACAATTAACTCCCATCCCTCCAGATTAGCTACTCTCTGATTAAATCCCGCTGCTCTAGTTCAGCTACTCTCCGATTAAATCCTATTCATCCGGATCAGCTGCAGTCTGATTAAATACTGCCCATACGGTTCAGATACTCTCCGATTGATTCAGTCCGTATGGATTAGATACTCTGCTACTTAATCCCATCCCTGCAGATCATCTACTCTCTAGTTGAGTCCGGTCCCTCTGGATCAGCTACTCTTCGATGAAATCCCTTCCCTCCGGATAAGCTACTCTCCAAATAAATACCGTCCCTCCAGATCAGCCATTCTCCAATTAAATCATGACCCTCTGGTTCAGCTACACTCCGATTAAATCATGTCCCTTTGGTTCAGCTACTCTCGGATCAAATCCCATCTCTCTGGTTCAGCTACTCTCCAATTCATTCCCATTGTTCCAAATCAGACATTCTCTGATAAATTCGCATCCCTCCAGATCAGCCACTCTCCGATTAACACCCGTCCTTCCGGATCAGCTACCCTCCAATTAAATCCCATCCCTCCAAAACAGCTACGCTCTGATTAAATCCCATTCCTCTAGTTCAGCTACTCTCCGATTAAATCCTATTCCTCTGCATCAGCTACTCTCTTTACTAAATCCCATCCCTACGGTTCAGCTACTCTACGATTGATTCATTCCATCTGGATACGATACTCTTCTACTTACTCCCATCTCTCTGGATCAGCTACTCTGCGATTAATTCCCGTTGTTCCAAATCAGCCACTCTCTGATAAAGTCGCATCCCTCCAGATCAGCTACTCTCCGAATAACACCCTTCCTTCCGGGTCAGCTACTCTATGATTAAATCCATTCTCTCCGGATTAGCTGCTCTCCAATTAACTCCCATCGCGCTGGATCAGCTGCTCTCTGATTAAATCCCATCCCTCTGGATCAGAAACACTTCGATTGTATCCCATCCATCTGGAGCAGCTACCTCATGATTAAATCCAATCCCGCCTGATCAGCCACTCTCCGATTAATCCTGTCTCTTCAGATCAGCTACTATCTGATTAAATCCCATCTCTCCGGATAAACTACTCTCTGATTAAATCCCATCCCTCCAGATGCACTAATCTCTGATTAAATCACCTCCCTCTGGATCAACTACTTTCCAATTAAATGCTGTCCCTCTGGATCAGATACTCTCTGATTAAATACCCTCACTCTGGATCAGTTACTCTCCGATTAAACCCAATCTCTCCGGATCAGCTACACTCCGATGAATTCCCATTGTTCCAAATCAGCCACTCTCTCATAAAGTCGCATCCCTCCAGATCAGCCACTCTCCGATTAACACCCGTCATTCTGGATCAGCTACTCTCTGATTAAATCCATTCCCACCGGATTAGCTGTTCTCCAATTAAATCCCGTCCCTCCGGAGCAGCTACTCTCCAATTAAATCCCGTCCCTCCGGATCAGCTACTCTCTGATTAAATCCCATCCACCCGGATCAACTATTCTCCGATTTAATCCCATCCCTCCGGAGCAGGTGTTCTCTGATAAAATCCCATCTCACCGGATAGGCTACACTCTGATTAAATCCCATCTCTCCGGATGAGCTGCTCTCCGATTAAATCCCATCTCTCCAGGTCCTCGACTCTCTGATTAAATCCCATTGTTCCAAAGCAGCCTCTCTCTGATAAAGTCGCATCCCTCAGATCAGCTACTCTCCGATTAACACCCGTCTTTCTTGATAAGCAACTCTCTGATTAAATCCATTCCCTCCGGATCAGCTGCACTCTGATTAACTCCCGTCCCTCTAGATCAGCTACTCTCCGATTGAATCCCGTCCCTCTGGATCAGCAACTCTCCGATTAATTCCCCTCCCTATGGATCAGCTACTCTCTGATTAAATCCCGTCCCTCCAAAACAGCTATGCTCTGATTAAATCGCGTTCCTCTAGTTCAGCTACTCTCCGATTAAATCCCATTCCTCTGGATCAGCTGCTGTCTGATTAAATCCCATACATCCGGATCAGCTGCTCTCCAATTAAATCCCATCTCTCTGGATCAGCTACTCTTCGATTGAATTGCATCCCTCCGGATCAGCGGCTCTCGGATTAAATCCCATCCCTCTGGATCACCTACTCTCCAATTAAAGCCCATCACTCTGGATCAGCTGCTCTTCGATTGAATCCCATCCCTCCAGATCAGCTACTTCATGATTTAATCCAATCCCGCCAGATCAGCTACTCTCTGATTAAATCCAGTCCCTCCAGATCAACTGCTCACTGATTAAATGCCATCCCTCTGGATCAGCTACTCTTCGATTGAATCCCATCCCTCCGGATCAGCTACTCTCCAATTAAATCCCATCCCTCCGGAGCAGCTGCTCTCTTATTAAATCCCCTCCCTCTGGATCAGATAATCTCCGATTAAGTCCCAGCCCTCCGGATCAGCTGCTCTCCGATTAAAACCTGTCCCTCCAGATCATATACTCTCCGAATAAAGCGCGTCTCTCCGGATCAGCTACTCAACGATTGAATCCCGTCCCTCTGGTTCAGCTACTCTCTGATTAAATCCCATCCATCTGGATCAGCTACTCTCTGATTAAATCCCATCCCTCCAGATCTACTAATCTCTGATTAAATCACCTCCCTCTGGATCAGCTACTGTCCAATTAAATCCCATCCCTCTGGATCAGATACTCTCCGAATAAATCCCGTCCCTCCAGATCAGCTAATCTCTGATTAAATCACATCCCGCTGGATTAGGTACTATCCAATTAAATCCCATCCTTCCAGATCAGCTACTCTCTGATTAACACCCGTCCTTCTGGATCAGCTACTTTCTGATTAAATCCCGTCCCAGCAAAACAGCTATGCTCTGATGAAATCGCATTGCTCTACTTCAGCTACTCTTCGAATAAATCCCATTCCTCTGGATCTGCTGCTGTCTGATTAAAACCCGTACATCCGGATCAGCTACTCTCCAATTAAATCCCATCCCTCTGGATCAGCTACTCTTTGATTGACTCCCATCCCTGCGGATCAGCTACCTCATGATTATATCCAATCCCACCGGATCAGCTACTCTCCGATTAAATCTCATCCACCTGGATCAGCCTCTCTCCGATTAAACCCTATCGCTCCGGATCAGCTGCTCTCGGATTGAATCCCGTCCCTCTGGATCAGCTAATCTCTGATTAAATCACGTCCCTCTGGATCAGCTACTGTCCGAGTAAATCCCGTCCCTTCGGATCAGCTGCTCTCTGATGAAATCACGTCCTTCCAGATCAGCTAATCTCTGATTAAATCTCATCCCACATGGTAGGGTACTGTCCGATACAATCTTGTCCCTCAAGTTCAGCTACTCTCCGATTAAATCCCATCTCTCGGGATCAGCTTCTCTCTGATTAAATCCCATCTCTCTGGATGACCTGCTCTCTGATTAAATCCCATCCCTCCGGATGAGCTACTCTCCAATTAAATCCCATCTCTGTGGAACAGCTGCTCTCCGATTAAATCAAGTCCCTCTGGATCAGCTACTCGCTAATTAAATACCCTCACTCCATATCAGCTACACTCCGATAAATTCCCATTGTTCCAAATCAGCCACTCTCTCATAAAGTCGCATCCTACCAGATCAGCTACTCTCGATTAACACCCGTCCTTCTGGATCAGCTACTCTCTGATTGAATCCCGTCCCTCCAAAAGAGCTATGCTCTGATTAAATTGCGTTGCTCTAGTTCAGCTACTCTTCGATTAAATCCCATTCCTCTGGATCTGCTGCTGTCTGATTAAATCCCGTACATCCAGATCAGCTACTCTCCAATTAAATCCCATCCCTCTGGATCAGCTACTCTTCGATTGAATCCCATCCCTCCGGATCAGCTACCTCATGATTATATCCAATCCCACCGGATCAGCTACTCTCCGATTAAATCTCATCCCCCTGGATCAGCTACTGTCCGATTAAACCCCATCGCTCCTGATCAGCTTCTCTCGGATTGAATTCCATCCCTCTGGATCAGATAATCTCTGATTAAATCACATCCCTCTGGATCAGCTACTGTCCGATTAAATCGTGTCATTCCAGATCAGCTCATCTCTGATTAAATCTCATCCCACATGGTAAGGTACTGTCCGATTCAATCCTGTCCCTCAAGTTCAGCTACTCTCTGATTAAATCCCATCTCTCGGGATCAGCTGCTCTCCGATTAAATCCCATCTCTCTGGATGAGCTGCTCTCCGATTAAATCCCATCTCTCTAGATCAGCTGCTCTCCGATTTAATCCAATCTCTCTGAATGAGCTGCTCTCCGATTAAATCCCATCTCTCTGGATCAGCTGCTCTCCGATTAAATCACATCCCTCTGGATCAGCTACTCACCAATTAAATACCCTCATTCCGGATCAGCTACTCTCCGATTAAACCCCATCTCTCCGAATCAGCTACACTCCAATAAATTCCCCTTGTTCCAAATCAGCCACTCTCTCATAAAGTCGCATCCCTCCAAATCATCTACTCTCCGATTATCACCCGTCCTTCCGGGTCAGCTACTTTATGATTAAATCCATTCTCTCCGGATAAGCTGCTCTCCAATTAACTCCCATCATGATGGATCAGCTGCTGTCTGATTAAATCCCATCCCTCTGGATCAGAAACTCTTCAAAGGTATCCCATCCATCTGGATCAGCTACCTCATGATTAAATCCAATCCTGCCTGATCAGCCACTCTCGATTAATCCTGTCTCTTCAGATCAGCTATCTGATTAAATCCCCTCTCTCTGGATCAGCTGCTCTCCGATTAAATCCTATCTCTCCGTTCAGCTGCTCTCCGATTTAATCATGTCCCTCTGGATCAGCTACTCTCCGATTAAATACCCTCACTCTGGATCAGTTACTCTCCGATTTAACCCCATCTCTCCGGATCAGCTACACTCCGATAAATTCTCATTGTTCCAAATCAGCCACTCTCTCATAAAGTCGCATCCCTGCAGATCAGCTACTCTCCGATTAACACCCGTCCTTCTGGAGCAGCTACTCTCTGATTAAATCCATTCCCTCTGGATCAGCTGCTCTCCGATTAAATCCTGTCCCTCCGGAGCAGCTACTCTCCGATTAAATCCCGTTCCTCCAGATCAGCTACTCTCTGATTAAATCCCATCCAGCCGGATCAACTACTCTCCGATTTAATCCCATCTCTCCGGAGCAGGTGTTCTCTGATAAAATCCCATCCCGCCGGATAGGCTACACTCTGATTAAATCCCATCTCTCCGGATGAGCTGCTCTCCGATTAAATCCCATCACTCCAGGTCCTCTACTCTCTGATTAAATCCCGTTGTTCCAAAGCAGCCTCTCTCTGATAAAGTCGCATCCCTCCAGATCAGCTATTCTCCGATTAACACCCGTCCTTCTGGATAAGCAACTCTCTGATTAAATCCATTCCCTCCGGATCAGCTGCACTCTGATTAACTCCCGTCTCTCTAGATCAGCTTCTCTCCGATTGAATCCCGTCCCTCTGGATCAGCAACTCTCTGATTAATTCCCCTCCCTCTGGATCAGCTACTCTCTGATTAAATCCCATCCCTCCAGATCCCCTGATCTCTGAATAATTCACTCCCTCTGGATCAGCTACTGTCCAATTATATCCCGTCCCTCTGGATCAGATACGCTCTGATTAAATACCCTCACTCTGGATCAGTTACTCTCCGATTAAACCCGATCTCACCGGATCAGCTACACTCTGATAAATTCCCATTGTTCCAAATCAGCCACTCTCTCATAAAGTCGCATCCCTCCAGATCAGCTACTCTCCGATTAAATCCTGTCCCTCAGGATCAGCTACTCTCTGATTAAATCCCATCCAGCCGGATCAACTGCTCTCCGATTTAATCCCATCCCTCCGGAGCAGGTGTTCTCTGATGAAATCCCATCTCACCGGATAGGCTACACTCTGATTAAATCCCATCTCTCCAGATCAGCTACTCTCCGATTAACACCCGTCCTTCTGGATAAGCAACTCTCTGATTAAATCCATTCCCTCCGGATCAGCTGCACTCTGATCAGCTTCTCTCCGATTGAATCCCGTCCTTCTGGATCAGCAACCCTCTGATTAATTCCCCTCCCTCTGGATCAGCTACTCTCTGATTAAATCCCGTCCCTCCAAAACAGCTATGCTCTGATTAAATCGCGTTCCTCTAGTTCAGCTACTCTCCGATTAAATCCCATTCCTCTGGATCAGCTGCTGTCTGATTAAATCCCATACATCCAGATCAGCTGCTCTCCAATTAAATCCTGTCCCTCTGGATGAGCTACTCTCCGATTAAATCCGATCCCTCTCGATCAGCTACTCTCCGATTAAATCCCAATCCCTCCAGAGCAGCTGCTCTCTGATTAAATCCCCTCCCTCTGGATCAGATAATCTCCGATTAAGTCCCAGCCCTCCGGATCAGCTGCTCTCCGATTAAAACCTGTCCCTCCGGATCATATACACTATGAATAAAGTACGTCTCTCCGGATCAGCTACTCTCCGATTGAATCCCATCCCTCAGGTTCAGCTATTCTCTGATTAAATCCCGTCCATCTGGATCAGCTACTCTCTGATTAAATCCCATCCCTCCAAATCCACTGATCTCTGATTAATTCACCTCCCTCTGGATCAGCCACTGTCCAATTATATCCCGTCCCTCTGGATCAGATACTCTCCGATTAAATACCCTCACTCTGGATCAGTTACTCTCCGATTAAACCGGATCTCTCCGAATCAGCTACACTCCGATAAATTCCCATTGTTCCAAATCAGCCACTCTCTCATAAAGTCGCATCCCTCCAGATCAGCCACTCTCCGATTAATACCCGTCATTCTGGATCAGCTACTCTCTGATTAAATCCATTCCCTCCGGATCAGCTGCTCTCCGATTAAATCCTGTCCGTCCGGAGCAGCTACTCTCCGATTAAATCCCGTCCCTCCGGGTCAGCTATTCTCTGATTAAATCCCATCCAGCCGGATCAACTACTCTCCAATTTAATCCCATCCCTCCGGAGCAAGGGTTCTCTGATAAAATCCCATCCCGCCGGATAGGCTACTCTCTGATTAAATCCCATCTCTCCAGATGAGCTGCTCTCCGATTAAATTCCATCACTCCAGGTCCTCTACTCTCTGATTAAATCCCATTGTTCCAAAGCAGCCTCTCTCTGATAAAGTCGCATCCCTCCAGATCAGCTACTCTCCGATTAACACCCGTCCTTCTGGATAAGCAACTCTCTGATTAAATCACATCCCTCCAGATCAGCTGCACTCTGATTAACTCCTGTCCCTTTGGATCAGCTACTCTGCGATTGAATCCCGTCCCTCTGGATCAGCAACTCTCCGATTAATTCCCCTCCCTCTGGATCAGCTACTCTCTGATTAAATCCCGTCCCTCCAAAACAGCTGTGCTCTGATTAAATCGCATTCCTCAAGTTCAGCTACTCTCCGATTAAATCCCATTCCTCTGGATCAGCTGCTGTCTGATTAAATCCCATACATCCAGATCAGCTACTCTCCAATTAAATCCCATCCCTCTGGATCAGCTACTCTCTGATTAAATCCCCTCCCTCTGGATCAGATAATCTCCAATTAAGTCCCAGCCCTCTGGATCAGCTGCTCTCCGATTAAAATCTGTCCCTCCGGATCATTTACTCTCCGAATAAAGCACGTCTCTCCAGATCAGCTACTCTACGATTGAATCCCGTCCCTCTGGTTCAGCTACTCTCTGATTAAATCCCGTCCATCTGGATCAGATACTCTCCGATTAAATCCCATCCCTCAAGATCAGCTAATCTCTGATTAAATCACATCCCGCTGGATTAGGTACTGTCCAATTAAATCCCATTCCTCAGGATCAGCTACTCTCCGATTAAATCGCATCTCTCTGGATGAGCTGCTCTCCCTTTAAATCCCATCTCTCCAGATCAGCTTCTCTCCAATTAAATCACGTCCCTCTGGATCAGCTACTCTGCAATTAAATACCCTCACTCTGGATCAGCTGCTCTCCAATTAAATCCCATCCGTTGGGATCAGCTACACTCTGATAAATTCCCATTGTTCCAAATCAGCTACTCTCTCATAAAGTCGCATCCCTTCAGATCAGCTACTCTCCGATTAACCCCCGTCCTTCTGGATCATCTACTCTCTGATTGAATCCCGTCCCTCCAAAAGAGCTATGCTCTGATTAAATCGCATTGCTCTACTTCAGCTACTCTTCGAATAAATCCCATTCCTCTGGATCTGCTGCTGTCTGATTAAATCCCGTACATCCGGATCAGCTACTCTCCAATTAAATCCCAATCCTCTGGATCAGATATTCTTCAATTGAATCCGATCCCTCCGGATCAGCTACCTCATGATTATATCCAATCCCACCGGATCAGCTACTCTCCGATTAAATCTCATCCCCCTGGATCAGCTACTGTCCGATTAAACCCCATCGCTCCTGATCAGCTTCTCTCGGATTGAATTCCATCCCTCTGGATCAGATAATCTCTGATTAAATCACATCCCTCTGGATCAGCTACTGTCCGATTAAATCGTGTCATTCCAGATCAGCTCATCTCTGATTAAATCTCATCCCACATGGTAAGGTACTGTCCGATTCAATCCTGTCCCTCAAGTTCAGCTACTCTCTGATTAAATCCCATCTCTCGGGATCAGCTGCTCTCCGATTAAATCCCATCTCTCTGGATGAGCTGCTCTCCGATTAAATCCCATCTCTCTAGATCAGCTGCTCTCCGATTTAATCCAATCTCTCTGAATGAGCTGCTCTCCGATTAAATCCCATCTCTCTGGATCAGCTGCTCTCCGATTAAATCACATCCCTCTGGATCAGCTACTCACCAATTAAATACCCTCATTCCGGATCAGCTACTCTCCGATTAAACCCCATCTCTCCGAATCAGCTACACTCCAATAAATTCCCCTTGTTCCAAATCAGCCACTCTCTCATAAAGTCGCATCCCTCCAAATCATCTACTCTCCGATTATCACCCGTCCTTCCGGGTCAGCTACTTTATGATTAAATCCATTCTCTCCGGATAAGCTGCTCTCCAATTAACTCCCATCATGATGGATCAGCTGCTGTCTGATTAAATCCCATCCCTCTGGATCAGAAACTCTTCAAAGGTATCCCATCCATCTGGATCAGCTACCTCATGATTAAATCCAATCCTGCCTGATCAGCCACTCTCGATTAATCCTGTCTCTTCAGATCAGCTATCTGATTAAATCCCCTCTCTCTGGATCAGCTGCTCTCCGATTAAATCCTATCTCTCCGTTCAGCTGCTCTCCGATTTAATCATGTCCCTCTGGATCAGCTACTCTCCGATTAAATACCCTCACTCTGGATCAGTTACTCTCCGATTTAACCCCATCTCTCCGGATCAGCTACACTCCGATAAATTCTCATTGTTCCAAATCAGCCACTCTCTCATAAAGTCGCATCCCTGCAGATCAGCTACTCTCCGATTAACACCCGTCCTTCTGGAGCAGCTACTCTCTGATTAAATCCATTCCCTCTGGATCAGCTGCTCTCCGATTAAATCCTGTCCCTCCGGAGCAGCTACTCTCCGATTAAATCCCGTTCCTCCAGATCAGCTACTCTCTGATTAAATCCCATCCAGCCGGATCAACTACTCTCCGATTTAATCCCATCTCTCCGGAGCAGGTGTTCTCTGATAAAATCCCATCCCGCCGGATAGGCTACACTCTGATTAAATCCCATCTCTCCGGATGAGCTGCTCTCCGATTAAATCCCATCACTCCAGGTCCTCTACTCTCTGATTAAATCCCGTTGTTCCAAAGCAGCCTCTCTCTGATAAAGTCGCATCCCTCCAGATCAGCTATTCTCCGATTAACACCCGTCCTTCTGGATAAGCAACTCTCTGATTAAATCCATTCCCTCCGGATCAGCTGCACTCTGATTAACTCCCGTCTCTCTAGATCAGCTTCTCTCCGATTGAATCCCGTCCCTCTGGATCAGCAACTCTCTGATTAATTCCCCTCCCTCTGGATCAGCTACTCTCTGATTAAATCCCATCCCTCCAGATCCCCTGATCTCTGAATAATTCACTCCCTCTGGATCAGCTACTGTCCAATTATATCCCGTCCCTCTGGATCAGATACGCTCTGATTAAATACCCTCACTCTGGATCAGTTACTCTCCGATTAAACCCGATCTCACCGGATCAGCTACACTCTGATAAATTCCCATTGTTCCAAATCAGCCACTCTCTCATAAAGTCGCATCCCTCCAGATCAGCTACTCTCCGATTAAATCCTGTCCCTCAGGATCAGCTACTCTCTGATTAAATCCCATCCAGCCGGATCAACTGCTCTCCGATTTAATCCCATCCCTCCGGAGCAGGTGTTCTCTGATGAAATCCCATCTCACCGGATAGGCTACACTCTGATTAAATCCCATCTCTCCAGATCAGCTACTCTCCGATTAACACCCGTCCTTCTGGATAAGCAACTCTCTGATTAAATCCATTCCCTCCGGATCAGCTGCACTCTGATCAGCTTCTCTCCGATTGAATCCCGTCCTTCTGGATCAGCAACCCTCTGATTAATTCCCCTCCCTCTGGATCAGCTACTCTCTGATTAAATCCCGTCCCTCCAAAACAGCTATGCTCTGATTAAATCGCGTTCCTCTAGTTCAGCTACTCTCCGATTAAATCCCATTCCTCTGGATCAGCTGCTGTCTGATTAAATCCCATACATCCAGATCAGCTGCTCTCCAATTAAATCCTGTCCCTCTGGATGAGCTACTCTCCGATTAAATCCGATCCCTCTCGATCAGCTACTCTCCGATTAAATCCCAATCCCTCCAGAGCAGCTGCTCTCTGATTAAATCCCCTCCCTCTGGATCAGATAATCTCCGATTAAGTCCCAGCCCTCCGGATCAGCTGCTCTCCGATTAAAACCTGTCCCTCCGGATCATATACACTATGAATAAAGTACGTCTCTCCGGATCAGCTACTCTCCGATTGAATCCCATCCCTCAGGTTCAGCTATTCTCTGATTAAATCCCGTCCATCTGGATCAGCTACTCTCTGATTAAATCCCATCCCTCCAAATCCACTGATCTCTGATTAATTCACCTCCCTCTGGATCAGCCACTGTCCAATTATATCCCGTCCCTCTGGATCAGATACTCTCCGATTAAATACCCTCACTCTGGATCAGTTACTCTCCGATTAAACCGGATCTCTCCGAATCAGCTACACTCCGATAAATTCCCATTGTTCCAAATCAGCCACTCTCTCATAAAGTCGCATCCCTCCAGATCAGCCACTCTCCGATTAATACCCGTCATTCTGGATCAGCTACTCTCTGATTAAATCCATTCCCTCCGGATCAGCTGCTCTCCGATTAAATCCTGTCCGTCCGGAGCAGCTACTCTCCGATTAAATCCCGTCCCTCCGGGTCAGCTATTCTCTGATTAAATCCCATCCAGCCGGATCAACTACTCTCCAATTTAATCCCATCCCTCCGGAGCAAGGGTTCTCTGATAAAATCCCATCCCGCCGGATAGGCTACTCTCTGATTAAATCCCATCTCTCCAGATGAGCTGCTCTCCGATTAAATTCCATCACTCCAGGTCCTCTACTCTCTGATTAAATCCCATTGTTCCAAAGCAGCCTCTCTCTGATAAAGTCGCATCCCTCCAGATCAGCTACTCTCCGATTAACACCCGTCCTTCTGGATAAGCAACTCTCTGATTAAATCACATCCCTCCAGATCAGCTGCACTCTGATTAACTCCTGTCCCTTTGGATCAGCTACTCTGCGATTGAATCCCGTCCCTCTGGATCAGCAACTCTCCGATTAATTCCCCTCCCTCTGGATCAGCTACTCTCTGATTAAATCCCGTCCCTCCAAAACAGCTGTGCTCTGATTAAATCGCATTCCTCAAGTTCAGCTACTCTCCGATTAAATCCCATTCCTCTGGATCAGCTGCTGTCTGATTAAATCCCATACATCCAGATCAGCTACTCTCCAATTAAATCCCATCCCTCTGGATCAGCTACTCTCTGATTAAATCCCCTCCCTCTGGATCAGATAATCTCCAATTAAGTCCCAGCCCTCTGGATCAGCTGCTCTCCGATTAAAATCTGTCCCTCCGGATCATTTACTCTCCGAATAAAGCACGTCTCTCCAGATCAGCTACTCTACGATTGAATCCCGTCCCTCTGGTTCAGCTACTCTCTGATTAAATCCCGTCCATCTGGATCAGATACTCTCCGATTAAATCCCATCCCTCAAGATCAGCTAATCTCTGATTAAATCACATCCCGCTGGATTAGGTACTGTCCAATTAAATCCCATTCCTCAGGATCAGCTACTCTCCGATTAAATCGCATCTCTCTGGATGAGCTGCTCTCCCTTTAAATCCCATCTCTCCAGATCAGCTTCTCTCCAATTAAATCACGTCCCTCTGGATCAGCTACTCTGCAATTAAATACCCTCACTCTGGATCAGCTGCTCTCCAATTAAATCCCATCCGTTGGGATCAGCTACACTCTGATAAATTCCCATTGTTCCAAATCAGCTACTCTCTCATAAAGTCGCATCCCTTCAGATCAGCTACTCTCCGATTAACCCCCGTCCTTCTGGATCATCTACTCTCTGATTGAATCCCGTCCCTCCAAAAGAGCTATGCTCTGATTAAATCGCATTGCTCTACTTCAGCTACTCTTCGAATAAATCCCATTCCTCTGGATCTGCTGCTGTCTGATTAAATCCCGTACATCCGGATCAGCTACTCTCCAATTAAATCCCAATCCTCTGGATCAGATATTCTTCAATTGAATCCGATCCCTCCGGATCAGCTACCTCATGATTATATCCAATCCCACCGGATCAGCTATTCTCCGATTAAATCTCGTCCCCCTGGATCAGCTACTCTCCGATTAAACCCCATCGCTCCGGATCATCTGCACTCGGATCAGCTAATCTCTGATTAAATTACGTCCCTCTGGATCAGCTACTGTCCAATTACATCCCGTCGTTCCAGATCAGCTAATCTCTGATTAAATCTCATCCCACTTGGTCAGGTACTGTCCGATTCAATCCTGTCCCTCAATTTCAGCTACTCTCCGATTAAATTTCATCTCTCGGGATCAGCTGCTCTCCGATTAAATCCCATCTCTCTGAATGAGCTGCTCTCCGATTAAATCCCATCTCTCGGGATCAGCTGCTCTCTGATTAAATCACGTCCCTCTGGATCAGCTACTCGCCAATTAAAAACCGTCATTCTGGATCAGCTACTCTCCGATTAAACCCCATCTCTCCGGATTAGCTACACTCCAATAAATTCCCATTGTTCCAAATCAGCCACTCTCTCATAAAGTCGCATCCCTCCAGATCAGCTACTCTCCAATTAAATCCAATCTCTCTGGTTCAGCTACTCTCCATTTAAATCCCTTCACTCTGGATCAGCTACTCTTCGATTGAATCCCATCACTCCGGATCAATTACTTCATGATTTAATCCAATCCAGCCGGATCAGCTACTCTCTGATTAAATCCTGTCCCTTCAGATCAGCTACTCAATGATTAAATCCCATCCCTCTGGATTAGCTACTCTCTGAATAAATCCCATCCCTCTAGATCCGCTACTCTCCGATTAAATCCCATCCGTCTGGATTAGCTATTCTCCAATTAAATCCCGTCCCTCCAGATCAGCTAATCTCTGATTAAATCACATCCAGCTGGTTCAGATAATGTCTAATTAAATCCATCCCTTCGGATCAGCTGTTCTCCGATTAAATCCTGTGCCTCCAGATCAGCTCGTCTCTGAGTAACTCCATTCCCTCCAGATAAGCTGCTATCCGATTAACTCCAATCCCTCCAGAACACCTACTCTCTGCTGAAATCCCGTTGCTCTCGTTCAACTACTCTCCGAATAAATGCTATTCCTCTGGATCAGATACTCTCTGATTAAATCCCATCCCTATGGTTCAGCTACTCTCTGATTGATTCATTCCATCTGGATTCGATACTCTTCTAATTAATCCCATTTCTCTGGATCAGCTACTCTCCGATTAATTCCCATTGTTCCAAATCAGCCACTCTCTGATAAAGTCGCATCCCTCCAGATCAGCTACTCTCCGATTAACACACGTCCTTCCGGGTCAGCTACTCTCTGATTAAATCCATTCTCTCCGGATAAGCTGCTCTCCAATTAACGCCCATCGCGCTGGATCAGCTGCTCTCTGATTAAATCCCATCACTCTGGATCAGAAACTCTTCGATTGTATCCCATCTATCTGGATCAGCTACCTCATGATTAAATCCGATCCCACTGGATCAGCTAATCTCTGATTAATTCTGTCTCTTCAGATCAGCTTATATATGATTAAATCCAATTTTTCTGGATCAGCTGCTCTCCGATTAAATCCCGTCCCTCCGGATAAGCTACTCTCCGATTAAATCCCGTCACTCCGGATCAGCTGCTCTCCGATTAAATCCTATCTCTCCGGATCAGCTGCTCTCCGATTAAATCACGTCCCTCTGGATCAGCTACTCTCTGATTAAATCCCATCTCTCCGGATCTTCTACTCTCTGATTAAATCCCATTGTTCCAAACCAACCTCTCTCTGATAAAGTCGCATCCCTCCAGATCAGCTACTCTCCAATTAACACCTGTCCTTCTAGATCATCAACTCTCTGAGTAAAACCCATCCCTCCAAAACAGCTATGCTCTGATTAAATCACGTTCCTCTAGTTCAGCTACTCTTCGATTAAATCCCATACATCCAGATCAGCTACTCTCCAATTAAATCCCATCCCTCTGGATCAGCTACTCTTCGATTGAATCCCATTCCTCCGGAAAAGCTACATCATGATTATATCCAATCCCACCGGATCAGTTACTCTCTGATGAAAACTCATCCCTCTGGATCATCTACTCTCCGATTAAACCCCATCGCTCCGGATCAGCGACTTGGATTAAATCACATCCCTATGGATCAGCTACTGTCCGATTAAATCCCATCCCTCTGGATCAGCTACTCTCCGATGAAATCCTGTCCCAACAGATCAGCTAATCGCTGATTAAATCACATCCCGCTTGGTCAGGTACTGTCCGATTCAATCCCGTCCTTCCGGATCAGCTGTTGTCCACTTAAATCCCATCTCTCTGGGTCAGCTGCTCTCCGATTAAATCCTAACTCTCCGGATCAGCTGCTCTCTGATTAAATCCCATCTCTCCAGATGAGCTGCTCTCCGATTAAATCCTATCTCTCTGGATGAGCTGCTCTCCGATTAAATCCCATCCCTCCGGATGAGCTATTCTCCAATTAAATCACATCTCTCTGGATCAGCTGATCTCTGATTAAATCACGTCCCTCTGGATCAGCTACTCGCTAATTAAATACTGTCATTCCGGATCAGGTACTCTTCAATTAAACCCCAGCTCTCCGGATCAGCTACACTCCGATAAATTCCCATTGTTCCAAATCATCCACTCTCTCATAAAGTCGCATCCCTCCAGATCAGCTACTCTCCGATTAACACCTGTCCTTCGGGATCAACTACTCTCTGATTAAATCCATTCCCTCCGGATCTGCTGCTCTCTGGTTAAATCCTGTGCCTCCAGATCAGCTAGTATCTGATTAAATCCATTCCCTCCGGATAAGCTGCTCTCTGATTAATTCCGATCCCTCCAGATCACCTACTCTCTGATTAAGTCCCGTTGCTCTAGTTCAGCTACTCTCCGATTAAATCCTATCTCTCCGGATCAGCTGCTCTCTGATTAAATCACGTGCCTCTGGATCAGCTACTCTCCAATCAAATACTCTCACTCTGGATCAGCTACTCTCCAATTTAATACCCTCACTCTGGTTCAGCTACTCTCCGATTAAATCCCATCTCTCCAGAGCAGCTACTCTCTGATTAATTCCCATTGTTCAAAACCAGCCACTCTCTGATAAAGTCGCATCCCTCCAGACCAGCTACTCTCCGATTAACACCCGTCCTTCTAGATCAGCTACTCTCTGATTAACAGCCATCCTTCTGGATCAGCTACTCTCTGATTAAATCCCATCCCTCCAAAACAGCTATGCTCTGATTAAACCCCATCTCTCTGGATCAGCTGCTTTCGGGTTAAATCCCGTCCCTCTGGATCAGCTACTGTCCGATTAAATCCCGTCCCTCTGGATCAGCTACACTCAGATAAATTCCCATTGTTCCAAATCAGCCACTCTCTCATAAAGTCGCATCCCTCCAGATCAGCTACTCTCCGATTAACACCTGTCCCTCCGGATCAGCTACTCTCTGATTAAAGACATTCCCTCCGGATCAGCTGCTCTCCGATTAAATCGGATCACTCCGGATCAGCTACTCTCTGATTAAAGCCATTCCCTCCGGATTAGCTGCTCTCTGATTAAATCCCGTCCCTCCGGATCAGCTACTCTCCGATTAAATCCCATCTCTCCGGATGAGCTGCTCTCCGATTAAATCCCATCTCTCCGGATCAGCTACTTTCCGATTAAATCCCATCTCTCCGGATCAGCTGCTCTCCAATTAAATCACGTCTCTCTGGATCAGCTACTCTCCAATTAAATCCCCTCCCTCTGGATCGGATAATCTCCGATTCATTCCCATCCTTCCAGATCATCTACTGTCCGAATAAAGCACGACTCTCCGGATCAGCTACTCTCCGATTAAATCCCGTCCCTCTGGATCGGCTACTCTTTGATTAATTCCCATCCCTCCAGATCCACTAATCTCTGATTAAATCACATCCAGCTGGATCAGGTACTGTCAAATTAAATCCCGTCCCTCCGGATCAGCTGCTCTCCGATTAAATCCCATCTCTCCGGATTAGCAGCTCTCCGATTAAATCCCATCTATCCGGATCAGCTGCTCTCCAATTAAATCACGTCTCTCTGGATCAGCTACTCTCCAATTAAACACCCTCACTCAGAATCAGCTACTCTCAGATTAAATCCCATCCCTCCAGTTTAGATACACTCCGATAAATTCCCATTGTTCCACATTAGCCACTCTCTCATAAAGTCGCATCCCTCCAGATCAGCTACTCTCCGATTAACACCCGTCCTTCGGGAACAGTTACTCTCCGATGAAATCCCGTCCCTCCGGATAGGCTACTCCCCAATTAAATACCGTCCCTCCAGATCAGCAACTCTCCAATTAAATCATGTCCCTCCTGACCAGCAACACTCCAATTAAATCATGTCCCTCTGGTTCAGCTACTCTCCGATTAAATCCCATCTCTCTGGATCAGCTACTCTCCGATTAATTCCCATTGTTCCAAATCAACTGCTCTCTGATAAAGTCGCATCCCTCCAGATCAGCTACTCTCCGATTAACACCCGTTCTTCTGGATGATCTACCCTCCAATTAAACCCCGTCCCTCCAAAACAGCTACGCTCAGATTAAATCCCATTCCTCTAGTTCAGCTACTCTTCCATTAAATTCTATTCCTCTGGATCAGATGCTCTCTGACTAAATCCCATCCCTATGGTTCAGCTACTCTCCGATTGATTCATTCCATCTGGATTCGATACTCTTCTACTTAATCCCATTTCTCTGGATCATCTACTCTCCGATTAATTCCCATTGTTCCAAATCAGCCACTCTCTGATAAAGTCGCATCTCTGCAGATCAGCTACTCTCCGATTAATACACATCCTTCCAGGTCAGCTACTCTCTGATTAAATCCATTCTCTCCGGATAAGCTGCTCTCCAATTAACTCCCATCACGCTGGATCAGCTGCTCTCTGATTAAATCCCATCCCTCTGGATCAGAAACTCTTCGATTGTATCCCATCCCTCTGGATCAGCTACCTCATGATTAAATCCAATGCCGCCGGATCAGCTACTCTCCGATTAATCCTGTCTCTTCAGATCAGCTACTATCTGATTAAATCCCATCTCTCTGGATTAGCTGCTCTCCGATTAAATCCCGTCCCTCCAGATAAACTACTCTCCGATTAATTCCCGTCCCTCTGGATCAGCTGCTCTCCGATTAAATCCCATCTCTCCGGATCCTCTACTCTCTGATTAAATCCCATTGTTCCAAATCAGCCACTCTCTGATAAAGTCTCATCCCTCCAGATCAGCTACTCTGCGATAAACACCAGTCCTTCTAGATCATCAACTCTCTGATTAAAACCCGTCCCTCCAAAACAACTATGCTCTGATTAAATCGTGTTCCTCTAGTTCAGCTACTCTTCGATTAAATCCTACTCCTCAGGATCAGCAGCTGTCTGATTAAATCCCGCACATCCGGATCAGCTAATCTCCAATTAAATCCCATCCCTCTGGATCAGGTACTCTTCGATTGACTCCCATCCCTCCGAATCAGCTACCTCATGATTATATCCAATCCCACCGGATCTGCTACTCTCCAATTAAATCTCATCCCTCTGGATCAGCTACTGTCCGATTAAACACCATCGCTCCAGATCAGCTAATCTCCGATGAAATCCCGTCCCTCCAGATCAGCTCTCTGATTAAATCACATCCTGCTTGGTCAGGTACTGTCCAATTCACTCCCGTCCCTCCGGATCAGCTGCTGTCCAATTAAATCCCATCTCTCCAGGTCAGCTGCTCTCCGATTAAATCCCATCTCTCTGGATCAGCTGCTCTCTGATTAAATCCCATCTCTCTGGATGAGCTGCTCTCCGAATAAATCCCGTCCCTCCGGATCAGCTACTCTCCGATTCAATCCTGTCCCTCAAGTTCAGCTACTCTCCGATTAAATCCCATCTTGCCGGATGAGCTGCTCTCCGATTAAATCCCATCCCTCCGGATGAGCTACTCTCCAATTAAATCGCATCTCTCTGGATGAGCTACTCTCCGATAAAACCCCATCTCTCCGGATCAGCTACACTCCGATAAATTCCCATTGTTCCAAATCAGCCACTCTCTCATAAAGTTGCATCCCTCCAGATCAGCTACTCTCCGATTAACACCCGTCCTTCCGGATCAGCTAATCTCTGATTAAATCCATTCCCTCCGGATCTGCTTCTCTCCGATTAAATCCTGTGCCTCCAAATCAGCTAGTCTCTGATTAAAACCAATTCCTCCGGATAAGCTGCTCTCTGATTAACTCTGATCCCTCCAGATCACCTACTCTCTGATTAAATCCCGTTGCTCTAGTTCAGCTACTCTCCGATTACATCCTATTCCGCAGGATCAGCTGCTTTCTGATTAAATCCCGTACGTCCGGATCAGCTACTCTCCAATTAAATCCCTTCAATCTGGATCAGCTACTCTTCGATTGAATCCCATCCCACTGGATCAGCTTCTTCATGATTTAATCCAATCCCTCCGGATCAGCTACTCTCCGATTAAATCCTGTCCCTCCAGATCAGCTACTCAATGATTAAATCCCATCCCTCTGGATTAGCTACTCTCCAAATAAATCCAATTGCTCTGGATCAGCTACTCTCCGAATAAATCCCATCTCTCTGGATGAGATGCTCTCCGATTAAATCCCATCTCTCCGCATCAGCTACACTCCGATTAAATCCTATCACTCCAGATCAGCTGCTCTCCAATTAAATCACGTCCTTCTGGATCAGCTACTCTCCAACTAAATACCCTCACTCCGGATCAGCTACTCTCCGATTACATCCCATCCCTCCAGATCAGCTGCACTCCGATTAATTCCCATTGTTCCACATTAGCGACTATCTCATAAAGTTGCATCCCTCCAGATCAGCTACTCCGATTAACACCCATCCTTCTGGATGATCTACCCTCCAATTAAATCCCGTCCCTCCAAAACAGCTACGCTCAGATTAAATCCCATTCCTCTAGTTCAGCTACTCTCCCATTAAATCCTATTCCACTGGTTCAGATGCTCTCTGACTAAATCCCATCCCTATGGTTCAGCTACTCTCCGATTGATTCATTCCATCTGGATTCGATACTCTTCTACTTAATCCCATTTCTCTGGATCAGCTACTCTCCGATTAATTCCCATTGTTCCAAATCAGCCACTCTCTGATAAAGTTGTATCCCTGCCGATCAGCTACTCTCCGATTAACACACGTCCTTCCGGGTCAGCTACCCTCTGATTAAATCCATTCTCTCTGGATAAGCTGCTCTCCAATTAACTCCCATCGCGCTGGATCAGCTGCTCTCTGATTAAATCCCATCCCTCTGGATCAGAAACTCTTCGATTGTATCCCATCCCTCTGGATCAGCTACCTCATGATTAAATCCAATCCCGCTGGATCAGCTACTCTCCGATTAATCCTGTCTCTTCAGATCATCTACTATCTGATTAAATCCCATCGCTCTGGATCAGCTGCTCTCCGATTAAATCCCGTCCCTCCAGATAAGCTACTCTCCGATTAAATCCCGTCCCTCTGGATCAGCTGCTCTCCGATTAAATCCTATCTCTCCGGATCCTCTACTCTCTGATTAAATCCCATTGTTCCAAATCAGCCACTCTCTGATAAAGTCTCATCCCTCCAGATCAGCTACTCTGCGATTAACACCCGTCCTTCTGGATCAGCTACTCCCTGATTAAAACCCGTCCCTCCAAAACAACTATGCTCTGATTAAATCGTGTTACTCTAGTTCAGCTACTCTTCGATTAAATCCTACTCCTCAGGATCAGCAGCTGTCTGATTAAATCCCGCACATCTGGATCAGCTACTCTCCAATTAAATCCCATCCCTCTGGATCAGCTACTCTCCGATTGAATTCCATCCCTCCGGATCAGCTACCTCATGATTATATCCAATCCCACCGGATCTGCTACTCTCCGATTAAATCTCATCACTCTGGATCAGCTACTCTCAAATTAAACACCATCGCTCCGGATCAGCTACTCTCCGATGAAATCCCGTCCCTCCAGATCAGCTAATCTCTGATTAAATCACATCCCGCTTGGTCAGGTACTGTCCAATTCAATCCCATCCCTCCGGATCAGCTGCTGTCCAATTAAATCCCATCTCTCCAGGTCAGCTGCTCTCCGATTAAATCCCATCTCTCTGGATCAGCTGCTCTCCGATTAAATCCCATCTCTCTGGATGATCTGCTCTCCGAATAAATCCCGTCCCTCCGGATCAGCTACTCTCCAATTCAATCCTGTCCCTCAAGTTCAGCTACTCTCCAATAAAATCCCATCCCTCCGGATGAGCTACTCTCCAATTAAATCGCATCTCTCTGGATCAGCTGATCTCCGATTAAATCACGTCCCTCTGGATCAGCTACTCTCCAATTAAATACCTTCACTCTGGATCAGCTATTCTCCGATAAAACCCCATCTCTCCGGATCAGCTACACTCCGATAAATTCCCATTGTACCAAATAAGCCACTCTCTCATAAAGTTGCATCCCTCCAGATCAGCTACTCTCTGATTAACACCCGTCCTTCCGGATCAGCTAATCTCTGATTAAATCCATTCCCTCCGGATCTGCTTCTCTCCGATTAAATCCTGTGCCTCCAGATCAGCTAGTCTCTGATTAAATCCAATCCCTCCGGATAAGCTGCTCTCCGATTAACTCCGATCCCTCCAGATCACCTACTCTCTGATTAAATCCCGTTGCTCTAGTTCAGCTACTCTCCGATTAAATCCTATTCCGCAGGGTCAGCTGCTTTCTGATTAAATCCCATACATCCGGATCAGCTACTCTCCAATTAAATCCCTTCACTCTGGATCAGCTATTCTTCGATTGAATCCCATCCCTCCGGATCAGCTACTTCATGATTTAATCCAATCCCGCCGGATCAGCTACTCTCTGATTAAATCCTGTCCCTCCAGATCAGCTACTCAATGATTAAATCCCATCCCTCTGGATTAGCTACTCTCTGATTAAATCCCATCCCTCTGGTTCAGCTATTCTCCAATTATGTCCCGTCCCTCCAGATCAGCTAATCTCTGATTAAATCACGTCCCTCCAGATCAGCAAATCTCTGATTAAATCCCGTCCCTCTGGATCAGCCGTTCTCCGATTCAATCCATCCCTCCAGATCAGCTGCTCTCTGATTAAATCCTGTGCCTCCAGATCAGCTAGTCTCTGATTAACTCCAGTCCCTCCAGATAAGCTGCTCTCCGATTAACTCCCATCCTTCCGGATCAGCTACTCTGATTAAATCGCGTTCCTCTAGTTCAGCTACTCTCCGATTAAATCCCATTCCTCCGGATCAGCTGCTGCCTGATTAAATCCCATCACTCTGTTTCAGCTACTCTTCGACTGAATCCCATCCCTCCGGAACATCTACTTCATGATTTAATCCAATCCCGCTAGATCTGCTACTCTCCGATTAAATCCTGTCGCTCCAGTTCAGCTACTCACTGATTAAATTCCATCCCTCTGGATCAGCTACTCTCCGATTAAATCCCATCCCTCTGGTTCAGCTACTCTCCGATTAAATCCCTTCCCTCCAGATCAGCTACTCTCCGATTAAATCCCGTCCCTCCGGATCAGCTGTTATACGATTTAATCCTGTGCCTCCAGATCAGCTAGTCTCTGATTAACTCCAATCCCTCTGGATAAGCTGCTCTCCGATTAACTGCCATCCCTCCGGATCAACTACTCTGATTAAATCGCGTTCCTCTAGTTCAGCTACTCTCCGATTAAATCCCTTCCCTCCAGATCAGCTGCTGTCTGATTAAATCCCGTACATCCGGATCAGCTACTCTCCAATTAAATGCCTTCCCTGTGGATCAGCTGCTCTCCGATTGAATTCTGTCCTTCTGGATCAGCTACTCTCCGAATAAAGCACCTCCCTCCAGATTAGCTGATCTCCGATTGAATTCTGTCCCTCTGGATCATCTACTCTCCGATTCAATCCCGTCCCTCCAGTTGAGCTAATCTCTGATTAAATCACATCCCGCTGGATGAGGTACTGTCCAATTAAATCCCGTCCCTCCGGATCAGCTGCTCTCTGATTAAATCCCATCTCTCCACATCAGCTGCTCTCCGATTAAATCCCATCTCTCCGTTTCAGCTGCTCTCCGATTAAGTCCCATCTCTCTGGATGAGTTGCTCTCCGATTAAATCCCATCTCTCCGCATCAGCTACTCTCCAGATCAGCTGCTCTCTGATTAAATCACGTCCTTCTGGATCAGCTACTCTCCAACTAAATACCCTCACTCCGGATCAGCTACTCTCCGATTAAATCCCATCCCTCCAGATCAGCTACACGTGGATTAATTCCCATTGTTCCACATTAGCCACTCTCTCATAAAGTCGCATCACTCCAGATCAGCTACTCTCCGATTAACACCCGTCCTTCTGGATCAGCTACTCTCTGATTAAATCCCGTCCATACGAATAAACTGCTCTCTGATTAACACCCATCCCTCCAGATCAGCTACTCTCTGATTAAATCCCATTGCTCTAGTTCAGATACTCGCCGATTAAATTCTATTCCTCCGGATCAGCTACTGTCTGATTAAATACTGCCCCTACTCTCTGATTGATTCAGTCCGTCTGGATTAGATACTCTTCTACTTAATCCCAACCCTCCGGATCAGCTACTCTCTAATTGAATCCTGTCCCTCCGCATCAGCTACTCTCCGATGAAATGCCTTCCCTCCTGATCAGCCACTCTCCAATTAAATACCGTCCCTCCAGATCAGCAATTCTCCAATTAAATCATGACCCTCTTAACCAGCAACTCTCCTATTAAATAACGTCCCTCTGGTTCCGCTACTCTCCGATTAAATCCCATCTCTCCGGATAAGCTACTCTCCGATTAATTCCCATTGTCCCAAATCAGCCACTCTCTGATAAAGTCGCATCCCTCCAGATCCGCTACTCTCCGATTGATTCATTCCATCTGGATTCAATACTCTTCTACTTAATCCCATCTCTCTGGATCAGCTACTCTGCGATTAATTCCCGTTGTTCCAAATCAGCCACTCTCTGAGAAAGTCGCATCCCTGCAGATCAGCTCCTCTCCGATTAACACCTGTCCTTCCAGATCAGCTACTCTCTGAATAAATCCATTCCCTCTGGATAAGCTGCTCTCTGATTAACTCCCATCACGCTGGATCAGCTGCTCTCTGATTAAATCCCATCTCTCTGGATCATAAACTCTTCGACTGAATCCCATCCCTCTGGCTCAGCAACCTCAGGATTAAATCCAATCCCACCGGATCAGCTACTCTCCAATTAATCCTGTCTCTTCAGATCAGCTACTCTCCGATTAGATCCTGTCCCTCAGGATCACCTACTCTCTGATTAAATCCCATCTCTCTGGATGAGCAGTTCTCCGATTAAATCCCATCCCCCATCCCTCCGGATCAGCTACTCTTCGATTAAATCCCATCTCTCCGGATCAGCTGCTCTCCGATTAAATCATGTCCCTATGGATCAGCTACTCTCCAATTAAGTACCCTCACGCCAGAGCAGCTAATATCTGATTATAACCCATCTCTCTGGATCAGCTACACTCCGATAAATTCCCATTGTTACAATTCAGCCACTGTCTCATAAAGTCGCATCACTCCAGATCAGCTACTCTCCGATTAAATCCCGTCCCTCCGGATCAGCTGCTCTCCGATTAAATCACCTCCCTCTGCATCAGCTACTCTCCGATTAAATCCCGTCCCTCCGGATCAGCTACTGATCCCATCCCACCGGATAGGCTGCACTCTGATTAAATCCCGTCCCCGCGGATTAGCTAATCTCTGAATAAATCCCGTCCCTCCAGAGCAGCTGCTCTCTAGTTGATGCCGGTCCCTTCAGATCAGCTGCTCTCCGAGTAAACCCGGTCGCTCCGGATCAGCTAATCAACGATTAAGTTCCTTCCCTCCGTATCAGCTATTCTCTGATAAAGTCGCATCCCTCCAGATCAGCTGCTCTCCGATTAACTCCCAATCCTATAGATCAGCTAGTGTCTGATAAAATCCCATCCCGCTAGATCAGCTACTCTTTGATTGAATTCCATCCCTCCGGATTAGCTACCTCATGATTAAATCCAATCCCACCCGAACAGATACTCTCCGATTAATCCTGTCCCTCCAGATCAGCTACTCTCTGATTAAATCCCATCTCTCCAGATCAGCTGCTCTTCAATTTAATCACGTCGCTATGGATCATCTACTCTCCAAATAAATACCCTCACTCCGGATCAGCTACTCTCTGATTAAATCCATTCCCTCCGAATAAACTGCTCTCTGATTAACACCCATCCCTCCAGATCAGCTACTCTCTGATTAAATCCCGTTGCTCTAGTTCAGATACTCGCCGATTGAATTCTATTCCTCCGGATCAGCTACTGTCTGATTAAATACTGCCCCTACTCTCTGATTGATTCAGTCCGTCTGGATTAGATACTCTTCTACTTAATCCCAACCCTCCGGATCAGCTACTCTCTAATTGAATCCTGTCCCTCCGCATCAGCTACTCTCCGATGAAATCCCTTCCCTCCTGATCAGCCACTCTCCAATTAAATACGTCCCTTCAGATCAGCAACTCTCCAATTAAATCATGTCCCTCTTAACCAGCAACTCTCCTATTAAATAACGTCCGTCTGATTCCGCTACTCTCCGATTAAATCCCATCTCTCCGGATAGACTAGTCTCCGATTAATTCCCATTGTCCCAAATCAGCCACTCTCTGATAAAGTCGCATCCCTCCAGATCCGCTACTCTCCGATTGATTCATTCCATCTGGATTCGATACTCTTCTACTTAATCCCATCTCTCTGGATCAACTACTCTGCGATTAATTCCCGCTGTTCCAAATCAGCCACTCTCTGAGAAAGTCACATCACTGCAGATCAGCTACTCTCCGATTAACACACGTCCTTCCGGGTCAGCTACTCTATGATTAAATCCAGTCTCTCCGGATAAGCTGCTCTCCGATTAACTCCCATCGCGCTGGATCAGCTGCTCTCTGATTAAATCCCATCCCTCTGGATCAGAAACTCTTCGACTGAATCCCATCCCTCTGGATCAGCTACCTCATGATTAAATCCAATCCCGCCGGAACAGCTACTCTCCGATTAATCCTGTCTCTTCAGATTGGCTACTCTCCGATTAAATCCTGTCCCTCAGGATCACATACTCTCCGATTAAATCCCATCTCTCTGGATGAGCAGTTCTCCGATTAAATCCCATCCCCCATCCCTCCGGATCAGCTGCTCTCCGATTAAATCACGTCCCTATGGATCAGCTACTCTCCTATTAAATACCCTCACGCCAGATCAGCTAATCTCCGATTAAAGCCCATCTCTCCGCATCAGCAGCTCTCCGATTAAATCCCATCTCTCCGGATCAGCTGCTCTCCGATTAAATCCCATCTCTCCGGATCAGCAGCTCTCCGATTAAATCCCATCTCTCCGGATCAGCTGCTCTCCGATAAATTCCCATTGTTACAATTCAGCCACTCTCTCATAAAGTCGCATCCCACCAGATCACCTACTCTCCGATTAGCACCCGTCCTCTGGGTCAGCTAGTCTCCGATTAAATCCCGTCCCTCCGGATCAGCTGCTCTCTGATTAAATCCCGTCCCTCCGGATCAGCTGCTCTCCGATTAAATCACCTCCCTCTGCATCAGCTACTCTCCGATTAAATCCCGTCCCTCCGGATCAGCTACTGATCCCATCGCACCGGATAGGCTGCACTCTGAATAAATCCCGTCCCTCCGGAGCAGCTACTCTCCGATTAAATCCCGTCCCTCCGGATCAGCTACTCTCCGATTTAATCCCGTCCCTCCGGATCAGCTGCTCTCCGATTAAATCAGCTCCCTCTGCATCAGCTACTCTCCTATTAAATCCCGTCCCTCCGGATCAGCTACTGATCCCATCCCACCGGATAGGCTGCTCTCTGATTAAATCCCGTCCCCGCGGATTAGCTAATCTCTGAATAAATCCCGTCCCTCCAGAGCAGCTGCTCTCTAGTTGAGGCCGTTCCCTTCAGATCAGCTGCTCTCCGAGTAAACCCGGTCGCTCCGGATCAGCTAATCAACGATTAAGTTCCTTCCCTCTGTATCAGCTATTCTCTGATAAAGTCGCATCCCTCCAGATCAGCTGCTCTCCGATTAACTCCCAATCCTATAGATCAGCTAGTGTCTGATAAAATCCCATCCCGCTAGATCAGCTACTCTTTGATTGAATTCCATCCCTCCGGATTAGCTACCTCATGATTAAATCCAATCCCACCCGAACAGATACTCTCCGATTAATCCTGTCCCTCCAGATCAGCTACTCTCTGATTAAATCCCATCTCTCCAGATCAGCTGCTCTTCAATTTAATCACGTCGCTATGGATCATCTACTCTCCAAATAAATACCCTCACTCCGGATCAGCTACTCTCTGATTAAATCCATTCCCTCCGAATAAACTGCTCTCTGATTAACACCCATCCCTCCAGATCAGCTACTCTCCGATTAAATCCTGTCCTTCAGGATCACCTACTCTCCGATTAAATCCCATCTCTCTGGATGAGCAGTTCTTCGATTAAATCCCATTCCCCATCCCTCCGGATCAGCTGCTCTCCGATTAAATCACGTCCCTATGGATCAGCTACTCTCCTATTAAATACCCTCACGCCAGATCAGCTAATCTCCGATTAAATCCCATCTCTCCGGATCAGCTGCTCTCCGATAAATTCCCATTGTTACAATTCAGCCACTCTCTCATAAAGTCGCATCCCACCAGATCACCTACTCTCCGATTAGCACCCGTCCTCTGGGTCAGCTAGTCTCCGATTAAAACCCGTCCCTCCGGATCAGCTACTCTCCGATTAAATCCCGTCCCTCCGGATCAGCTGCTCTCTGATTAAATCCCGTCCCTCCGGATCAGCTGCTCTCCGATTAAATCCCGTCCCTCTGTATCAGCTATTCTCTGATAAAGTCGCATCCCTCCAGATCAGCTGCTCTCCGATTAACTCCCAATCCTATAGATCAGCTAGTGTCTGATAAAATCCCATCCGGCTACATCAGCTACTCTTTGATTGAATTCCATCCCTCCGGATTAGCTACCTCATGATTAAATCCAATCCCGCCAGAACAGATACTCTCCGATTAATCCTGTCCCTCCAGATCAGCTACTCTCTGATTAAATCCCATCTCTCCAGGTCAGCTGCTCTCCGATTAATTCTCATTGTTCCAAACCTGCCACTCTCTGATAAAGTCGCACCCTCCAGATCAGCTACTCTCTGATTAACACCCGTCCTTCCAGATCAGCTACTGTCTGATTAAATCACGTCCCTCCAAAACAGCTATGCTCTGATTCAATTGCGTCCCTCTATTTCAGCTACTCTCCGATTAAATCCCATTCCTCCGGATCAGCTGCTGCCTGATTAAATCCGGTACATCCGGATCAGCTACTCTCCAATTAAATACCATCCCTCTGGATCAGCTACTCTCCGATTAAATCCCATCACTCCGGATCAGCTGCTCTCCGATTAAATCCCGTCCCTCTGGATCAGCTAATTTCTGATTAAATCATGTCCCTCTGGATCAGCTACTCTCCGATGAAATCCCGTCCCTCCCGATCAGCTAATCTCTGATTAAATCACATCCCGCTGGATCAGGTACTGTCCGATTTAATCCCGTCCCTCTGGATGAGCTGCTCTCCAACTAAATCCCATCGCTCCAGATCAGCTTCTCTCCGATTAATTCTCATTGTTCCAAATCAGCCACTCTCTCATAAAGTCGCATCCCTCCAGATCAGCTACTCTCCGATTAACTCCCGTCCTTCCGCATCAGCTACACTCTGATTAAATCCATTCCCTCCGGATCTGCTGCTCTCCGATTAAATCCTGTGCCTCCAGATCAGCTATTCTCTGATTAAATCCATTCCCTCCGGATAAGCTGCTCTCCGATTAACTCCGATCCCTCCAGATCACCTACTCTCTGATTAAATCCCGTTGCTCTAGTTCAGCTACTCTCCGATTAAATCCTATTCCGCAGGGTCAGCTACTCTCTGATTAAATCCCATACATCCGGATCAGCTACTTCATGATTTAATCCAATCCCACCGGATCAGCTACTGTCCAATTAAATCTCATCCCTCTAGATCCGCTATTCTCTGATTAAATCCCGTCCCTCCTGATCAGCTAATCTCTGATTAAATCACGTCCCTCTGAATCAGCTACTGTCAGATTAAATACCATCACTCTGGATCAGCTACTCTCCGATTAAATCCCGTCCCTCCAGATCAGCTAATTTCTGATTAAATCACATCCCGCTGGATCAGGTAATGTCCAATTAAATCCCGTCCCTCCGGATCAGCTGCTCTCTGATTAAACCATGTGCCTCCAGATCAGCTAGTCTCTGATTAACTCCATTCCGTCTGGATAAACTGCTCTCCGATTAACTCCCATACATCCAGATCAACTACTCTGATTAAATCGCGTTCCTCTGGTTCAGCTACTGTCTGATTAAATCCCGTGCATCCGGATCAGCTACTCTCCAGTTAAATCCCATCCCTCCGGATCAGCTGCTATCTGATTAAATCCCATCTCTCCAGATCAGCAACTCTCTGATTAAATCCCGTCCCTCTGAATCAGCTGCTCTCTGATTAACACCCATCTCTCCGGATCAGCTACTCTCTGATTAAATCCCATCCATCCATATCAGCTACTCTGTGATTGATTCCCATCTCTCCGGATCAGCTACTTCATGCTTAAATCCCCTCCCTCCCAATCAGCTACTCTTCGATTGATTCCCATACCTCTGGATCAGCTACTTCATGATTAAATCCAATCTCTCTGGATCAGCTACCCTGCGATTAAATCCCGTCCCTGCAGATCAGCAACTCTCTGATTAATTCCTGTCTCTCTGTATCATCTAGTCTCCGATTAATTCCCATTGTTCCAAACCAGCCACTCTCTGATAATGTCGCATCCCTCCAGATCAGCTACTCTCCGATTAACACCCGTCCTTCCAGAACAGCTATTCTCTGATTAAATCCATTCCCTCCGGATAAGCTGATCTCTGATTAACTCCCATCCCTCCAGATCAGCTGCTCTCTGATTAACTCCCATCCTTACAGATCAGCTACTCTCCGATTAAATCCTGTCCCACCGGATCAGCTACTCTGCGGTTGCTTCCGACCCCTCCGGATAAGATACACTCTGATTAAATCCCATTCCTGCGGATCAGCAACTCTCTGATTAAATCCCGTGCCTCTGGATCAGCTACTCTCTGCATGAATCCCTTACCTCTGGTGCAGCTACTCTCTTATTGAATCCCATACCTCAGGGTCAGCTAATCGCTGGTTGAATCCTATCCCTCCAGATCAGCTACCTTTTGATTAATTCCCAATTTCCGGATCAGATACGCTCCGATTAATTCCAGTTCCTCTAGTTCAGCTACTCTCCAATTCAATTCCGTCCTCCGAAGAAACTAATCTCCGATTAAATAAAATCTCTGCGGATGAGCTACTCTCCGATTAAATCCAATCTCTCCGGATCATCTACTCTCCGATTAATTTCCGTTGTTCCAAATATGCCACTCTCTGATAAAGTTGCACCCTCCAGATCACCTACTCCCCGAATAACACCCCTCCTTCCGGATCAGCTACTCTCTGATTAAATCCATTCCCTCTGAATCAGCTGCATTCCGATTAACAACCATCCTTCCAGATCAGCTACTCTCCGATTAAATCCCATCCATCTGTATCAGCTACTCTGCGATTGATTCCCATCTCTCCGGATCAGCTACTTCATGATTAAATCCAAGCCCTCCAGATCAGCTACTATCCGATTACATCCTGTCCCTGCAGATCAGCTAGTCTCTGATTAAATCCCTTACCTCTGGATCATCTATTCTCCGATTAAGTCCCATCCCTCCGGAACAACTATTCCCCAATTAAATCCCATCCCTCTGGATCAACTACTCTCCGATTGAATCCCATCCCTATGGTTCAGGTACTCTCTGATTCATCCAGTCCCTCCAGATTAGATACTCTTCTACTGAATCCCCTCCCTCCGGATCAGCTACTCTCCGATTAAATCCCATTCCTCCCGATCAGCTGCTGTCTGATTAATTCCTGTACATCCGCATAAGCTACTCTCCAATTAAATCCCTTCCCTATGGATCAGCTACTCTCTGATTGAATCCTTTCCCGCAATTTCAGCTACTCTCTGATAAAGTCACATCCCTCCCGATCAGCTACTCTCCACTTAAACCCCATCTCTCCAGATCAGCTGCTCTCAGCTTAAATCCCATCCGCCCAGATCAGCTACTCACTGATTAAATCCCGTCCCTCCGGAGCAGCTACTCACTGATTAAATCCCGTCCCGCCGGATTAGCTATCCTCCAAATTAATCCCTTCCCTTCGGAGCAGATATTCTCCGATAAACACCCATCCCGCTGGATAGGCTACACCCTGATTAAATCCCGTCCCCCCAGATTAGCTACTCTCCGATTAAATCCCATCCCTCCAGATCAGCTACTCTCCGATTAAATCCCATCCCTCCAGATCAGCAACTCTCTGACTAAATCCCCTCCCTCCTGATCAGCAACTCTCTGATTCAATCCCTTACCTCTGGATCAGCTATTCTCCGATTAAGTCCCATCCCTCCGGATCAACTACTCCCCAATTAAATCCCATCCCTCTGGATCAACTACTCTCCAATTGAATCCCATCCCTATGGTTCAGGTACTCTCTGATTCATCCAGTCCCTCCAGATTAGATACTCTTCTACTTAATCCCCTCCCTCTGGATCAGCTACGCTCGATTAAATCCCATTCCTCAAGATCAGCTACTCTCCGATTAAATCCCATTTCTCCCGATCAGCTGCTGTCTGATTAATTCCTGTACATCCGGATAAGCTACTCTCTAATTAAATCCCTTCCCTATGGATCAGCTACTGTCTGATTGAATCCTTTCCCGCAATTTCAGCTACTCTCTGATAAAGTCGCACCCTCCAGATCACCTACTCTCCGAATAACACCCCTCCTTCCGGATCAGCTACTCTCTGATTAAATCCATTCCCTCTGAATCAGCTGCTCTCTGATTAACAACCATCCTTCCAGATCAGCTACTCTCTGATTAAATCCCATCCATCTGTATCAGCTACTCTGCGATTGATTCCCATCTCTCCGGATCAGCTACTTCATGATTAAATCCAAGCCCTCTGGATCAGCTACTCTCCGATTAAATCCCATTTCTCCCGATCAGCTGCTGTCTGATTAAATCCTGTCCCTCCAGATCAGCTACTCTCCGATTAAATCCCATCCCTCCAGATCAGCAACTCTCTGACTAAATCCCCTCCCTCCTGATCAGCAACTCTCTGATTCAATCCCTTACCTCTGGATCAGCTATTCTCCGATTAAGTCCCATCTCTCCGGATCAACTACTCCCCAATTAAATCCCATCCCTCTGGATCAACTACTCTCCGATTGAATCCCATACCTATGGTTCAGGTACTCTCTGATTCATCCAGTCCCTCCAGATTAGATACTCTTCTACTGAATCCCCTCCCTCCGGATCAGCTACTCTCCGATTAAATCCCATTCCTCCCGATCAGCTGCTGTCTGATTAATTCCTGTACATCTGCATAAGCTACTCTCCAATTAAATCCCTTCCCTATGGATCAGCTACTCTCTGATTGAATCCTTTCCCGCAATTTCAGCTACTCTCTGATAAAGTCACATCCCTCCCGATCAGCTACTCTCCACTTAAACCCCATCTCTCCAGATCAGCTGCTCTCAGCTTAAATCCCATCCGCCCAGATCAGCTACTCACTGATTAAATCCCGTCCCTCCGGAGCAGCTACTCACTGATTAAATCCCGTCCCGCCGGATTAGCTATCCTCCAAATTAATCCCTTCCCTTCGGAGCAGATATTCTCCGATAAACACCCATCCCGCTGGATAGGCTACACCCTGATTAAATCCCGTCCCCCCAGATTAGCTACTCTCCGATTAAATCCCATCCCTCCAGATCAGCTACTCTCCGATTAAATCCCATCCCTCCAGATCAGCAACTCTCTGACTAAATCCCCTCCCTCCTGATCAGCAACTCTCTGATTCAATCCCTTACCTCTGGATCAACTACTCCCCAATTAAATCCCATCCCTCTGGATCAACTACTCTCCAATTGAATCCCATCCCTATGGTTCAGGTACTCTCTGATTCATCCAGTCCCTCCAGATTAGATACTCTTCTACTTAATCCCCTCCCTCTGGATCAGCTACGCTCGATTAAATCCCATTCCTCAAGATCAGCTACTCTCCGATTAAATCCCATTTCTCCCGATCAGCTGCTGTCTGATTAATTCCTGTACATCCGGATAAGCTACTCTCCAATTAAATCCCTTCCCTATGGATCAGCTACTGTCTGATTGAATCCTTTCCCGCAATTTCAGCTACTCTCTGATAAAGTCGCATCCCTCCTAATCAGCTACTCTCCATTTAAATCTCATCTCTCTGGATCAGCTGCTCTCCGCTTAAATCCCATCCGCCCAGATCAGCTACTCACTGATTAAATCCCATCCCTCCGGATCAGCTACTCACTGATCAACTCCCATCCCTCCGGATCAGCTACTCACTGATTAAATCCCGTCCCCCCGGATTAGCTACCCTCCGAATTAATCCCTTCCCTTCAGAGCAGATATTCTCCGATAAACACCCATGCCGCCAGATAGGCTGCATCCTGATTAAATCCCGTCCCCCCGGATTAGCTGCACTCCGATTAAATCCCATCTCTCCGAATCAACTACTCTCCAATTAAATCCCATCTCTCCGGATGAGCTGCTCTCCGAGTAAATCCTGTCCCTCCAGATCAGCTACTCTCTGATTAAATCACATCTCTCCGGATCCTCTACTCTCCAATTAATTCCCATTGTTCCAAATCATCCACTCTCTGATAATGTCCCATCCCTCCAGATCAGCTACTCTCCGATTAACACCCGTCCTTCCAGAAGAGCTATTCTCTGATTAAATCCATTCTCTCCAAATCAGCTATTCTCTGATTAACTCCCATCCCTCCAGATCAGCAACTCTCTGATTCAATCCCGTCCCTCTGGATCAGCTACTCTCTGAATGAAACCCTTACCTCTGGTTCGGCTACTCTCTTATTGAATCCCATACCTCAGGATCAGCTAATCGCTGGTTGAATCCTCTCCCTCCAGATCAGCTACTTTCTGATTAATTCCCAACTCTCTGGAACAGATACGCTCCGATTAAATCCCATCTCTCTGGATGAGCTGCTCTCCAATTAAATCCCATCTCTCCGGATCAGATACTCTCCGATTAAATCCCATCTCTCCGGATGAGCTGCTCTCCGATTAAATCCCAACTTTCCGGATCATCTACTCTCCGATTAATTTCTGTTGTTCCAAATCAGCCACTCTCTGATAAAGTTGCCCCCTCCAGATCACCTACACTCCGATTAACACCCGTCCTTTCGGATCAGCTACTGTCTGATTAAATCCATTCCCTCTGAATCAGCTGCTCTCTGATTAACACCCATCCCTCCTGATCAGCTACTCGCTGATTAAATCCCACCCATCCGTATTAGCTACTCTGCAATTGATTCCCATCTCTCCAGATCGGCTGCTTCATGATTAAATCCAAGCCCTGTGGATCAGCAACTCTCCGATTAAATCCTGTCCCTGCAGATCACCTACTCTCTGATTCAATCCCTTACCTCTGGATCAGCTATTCCCCAATCATGTCCCATCCATCCAGATCAGCTACTCTCCAATTAAATCCCATCCCTCTGGATCAACTATTCTCCGATTGAATCATGTTCCTCTAGTTCAGCTACTTCCGATTAAATCCCATTCCTCCCGATCACCTGCTGACTGATTAATTCCTGTACATCCGCATAAGCTACACTCCAATTAAATCCCTTCCCTATGGATCAGCTACTCTCTGATTGAATCCTTTCCTGCAATTTTAATTACTCTCTGATAAAGTCACATCCCTCCCGATCAGCTACTCTCCACTTAAATCCCATCTCTCTGGATCAGCTGCTCTCCACTTAAATCCCATCCGCCCAGATCAGCTACTCACTGATTAAATCCCGTCCCTCCGGATCAGCTACTCACTGATCAACTCCCGTCCTTCCGGATAAGTTACTCTCTGAATAAATCCCGTCCCGCTGATTAGCTACTCTCCAAATTAATCCCTTCCCTTCGGGGCAGATATTCTCCGATAAACACCCATCCCGCCAGATAGGCTACACCCTGATTAAATCCCGTCCCCCCAGATTAGCTGCTCTCCGATTAAATCCCATCTCTCCGGATCAGCTACTCTCCGATTAAATCCCATCTCTCCAGATCCTCTACTCTCCGATTAATTCCCATTGTTCCAAATCAGCCACTCTCTGATAAACTCGCATCGCTCCAGATCAGCTACTCTTCAATTGCTTCCCATCCCTCTGGATAAGATACACACTGATTAAATCCCATTCCTGCAGAATTCCTGGTTCGGCTACTCTCTTATTGAATCCCGTACCTATGGATCAGCTAATCGCTGGTTGAATCCTATCCCTCTGGATCAGCTATTTCATGATTAAATCCAGTCCCTCCGGATCAGCTACTTTCTGATTATACGCCATCCCCCTGGATCAGCTACTCTCTTAATGAATCCTATCCCTCCGGATCAGCTAATCGCTGGTTGAATCCATCCCTCCGGATTAGCATGTCTCCAATTAATTCTCAACCCTCCAAATCAGCTACTCTCCGATTAAATCCCATCTCCTCAGATCAGCTAGTCACCGATTAAATCCTGTCCCGCTGGATCAGCTACTCTCCAATTAAATACCGTCACTCTGGATCAGCTACTCTCTGATTAAATCCATTATCTCCGGATAAGCTATTCTCCGATAAAATTCAATCCCTTCGGATCAGCTGCTCTCCGATTAAATCACTTCCCTGCAGATCAGCTACTCTCCGATTAAATCCCATCTCTCCGGATCAGATACTCTCCGATTAAATCTCATATCTCCGGATGAGCTGTTCTCCGATTAAATCCTAACTCTCTGGATCATCTACTCTCCGATTAATTTCTGTTGTTCCAAATCAGCCACTCTCTGATAAAGTCGCCCCCTCCAGATCACCTACTCTCCGATTAACACCCGTCCTTTTGGATCAGCTACTGTCTGATTAAATCCATTCCCTCTGAATCAGCTGCTTTCTGATTAACACCCATCCCTCCTGATCAGCTACTCTCTGATTAAATCCCACCCATCCGTATCAGCTACTCTGCGATTGATTCCCATCTCTCCGGATCAGCTGCTTCATGATTAAGTTCAAGTCCTGTGGATCAGCTACTCTCCGATTAAATCCCATCTCTCCGGATCAGATACTCTCCGATTAAATCCCATATCTCCAGATGAGCTGCTCTCCTATTAAATCCCAACTCTCTGGATCATCTACTCTCCGATTAATTTCTGTTGTTCCAAATCAGCCACTCTCTGATAAAGTCGCCCCCTCCAGATCACCTACTCTCCGATTAACACCCGTCCTTTCAGATCAGCTACTGTCTGATTAAATCCATTCCCTCTGAATCAGCTGCTCTCTGATTAACACCCATCCCTCCTGATCAGCTACTCTCTGATTAAATCCCATCCATCCGTTTCAGCTACTCTGCGATTGATTCCCATCTCTCCGGAACAGCTGCTTCATGATTAAATTAAAGCCCTGTGGATCAGCTACTCTCCGATTAAATTCCATCCCTCCAGATCAGCAACTCTCTGATTAAATCCCGTCCCTCCGGATCATCTACTCTCTTATTCAATCCCTTACCTCTGGATCAGCTATTCCCCAATCAGGTCCCATCCATCCAGATCAGCTACTCTCCAATTAAATTCCATCCCTCTGGATCAACTATTCTCTGATTGAATCCTGTTCCTCCAGTTCAGCTACTCTCTGATTAAATCCCATTCCTCCCGATCAGCTGCTGTCTGATTAATTCCTGTACATCCGGATTAGCTACACTCCAATTAAATCCCTTCCCTATGGATCAGCTACTCTCTGATTGAATCCTTTCCCACAATTTTAGTTACTCTCTGATAAAGTCACATCCCTCCCGATCATCTACTCTCCACTTAAATCGCATCTCTCTGGATCAGCTGCTCTCCGCTTAAATCCCATCCGCCCAGATCAGCTACTCACTGATTAAATCCCATCCCTCCGGATCAGCTACTCACTGATCAACTCCCGTCCTTCCGGAGAAGTTACTCTCTGAATAAATCCCGTCCCGCTGATTAGCTACTCTCCAAATTAATCCCTTCCCTTCGGGGCAGATATTCTCCGATAAACACCCATCCCGCTGGATAGGCTACACCCTGATTAAATCCCGTCCCCCCAGATTAGCTGCTCTCTGATAAAATCCCATCTCTCCAGATCCTCTACTCTCTGATTAATTCCCATTGTTCCAAATCAGCCACTCTCTGATAAAGTCGCATCGCTCCAGATCAGCTACTCTTCAATTGCTTCCCATCCCTCTGGATAAGATACACACTGATTAAATCCCATTCCTGCAGAATTCCTGGTTCGGCTACTCTCTTATTGAATCCCGTACCTATGGATCAGCTAATCGCTGGTTGAATCCTAACCCTCTGGATCAGCTATTTCATGATTAAATCCAGTCCCTCCGGATCAGCTACTCTCTGATTATACGCCATCCCCCTGGATCAGCTACTCTCTTAATGAATCCTATCCCTCCGGATCAGCTAATCGCTGGTTGAATCCATCCATCCGGATTAGCATGTCTCCAATTAATTCCCAACCCTCTGAATCAGCTACTCTCCGATTAAATCCCATCTCCTCAGATCAGCTAGTCACCGATTAAATCCTGTCCCGCTGGATCAGCTACTCTCCAATTAAATACCATCACTCTGGATCAGCTACTCTCCGATTAAATCCATTATCTCCGGATAAGCTACTCTCCAATTAAATCCAATCTCTCCGGATCAGCTGCTCTCCGATTAAATCACGTCCCTCCAGATCAGCTACTCTCCGATTAAATCCCATCTCCTCAGATCAGCTAGTCTCTGATTAAATCCTGTCCCGCTGGATCAGCTACTCTCCAATTAAATACCGTCACTCTGGATCAGCTACTCTCCGATTAAATCCATTCTCTCCTGATCAGCTACTCTCCAATTTAATCCCATCTCTCTGGATGAGCTGCTCTCCGATTAAATCCTGTCCCTCCAGATCAGCTACTCTCTGATTAAATCCCATCTCTCCAGATCCTCTACTCTCTAATTAATTCCCATTGTTCCAAATCAGCCACTCTCTGATAAAGTCGCATCCCTCCAGATCAGCTACTCTTCAATTGCTTCCCATCCCGCTGGATAAGATACACTCTGATTAAATCCCATTCCTGCGGATCAGCAACGCTCTGATTAATTCCCAAACCTCCGAATCTGCTACTCTCCAATTAAATCCCATCTCCTCAGATCAGCTAGTCACCGATTAAATCCTGTCCCTTCCCTCCGGATCAGCTACTCTCCAATTGAATACCATCACTCTGGATCAGCTACTCTCCGATTCAATCCAATCTCTCCGGATCAGCTGCTCTCTGATTAAATCATGTCCCTCCAGATGAGCTACTCTCCGATTAAATTGTGTCGCACTGGATAAGCTACTCTCTTATTAAATTCACTCCTTCCGGATCAGCTACTCTCTGAGTAAATCCCATCTCTCCGGATCTGCTGCTCTCCGATTAAATCATGTCACTCCGGATCAGCTACTCTACGACTAAATCCCATTTTTACGGATCAGCTGCTCTCCGATTAATTCCCGTTGTTCCAAATCAGCCACTCTCTGATAAAGTCGCATCCCTCCAGATCAGCTACTCTTCAATTGCTTCCCATCCCGCTGTATAAGATACACTCTGATTAAATCCCATTCCTGCGGATCAGCAACGCTCTGATTAAGTCCCATCCCTCTGGATCAGCTATTCTCTGATTGAATCCCTTACCTCTGGTTCGGCTACTCTCTTATTGAATCCCGTACCTATGGATCAGCTAATCGCTGGCTGAATCCTAACACTCTGGATCAGCTACTTCATGATTAAATCCAATCCCTCCAGATCAGCTACTCTCCGATTAAATCCTGTCCCTGCAGATCAGCAACTCTCTGATTATATGCCATCCCTCTGGATCAGCTACTCTCTTAATGAATCCTGTCCCTCCAGATCAGCTAATCGCTGGTTGAATCCATCGCTCTGGATTAGGACGTCTCCAATTAATTCCCAACACTCCAAATCAGCTACTCTCCGATTAAATCCCATCTCCTCAGATCAGCTACTCTCCGATTAAATCCTGTCCCATCCCTCCGGATCAGCTACTCTCCAATTAAATACCATCACTCTGGATCAGCTACTCTCCGAGTAAATCCCATCTCTCCAGATCTGCTGCTCTCCGATTAAATCACATCACTCCGGATCAGCTACTCTATGATTAAATCCCATTTTTACGGATCAGCTGCTCTCCGATTAATTCCCGTTGTTCCAAATCAGCCACTCTCTGATAAAGTCACATCCTTCCAGATCAGCTACTCTCCGATTAACACCCGTCCTTCTGGATCAGCTACTCTCTGAATAAATCCATTCCCTCCGAAAAGGCTGTTCTCTGATTAACGCCTATCTCTCCGGATCAGCTACTTTCTGATTAAATGCCATCGCTCCGGATCAGCTACTCTCCGATTAAATACCACCCCTCCGGATCAGCTACTCTCCAATTAAATACCGTCCCTCAGGACCAGCTACTCTCCGATTAAATCCCAGCCCTCAGGATCAACTGCTATCTGATTAAATCCCATCCCTCTGGATCAGCTACTCTCCAGTTAAATATCATCACTCCGGATCAGCTACTCTCTGATTAATTCACATTGTTCCAATTCAGCCACTCTTTGATAAAGTCACATTGCTCCAGATCAGCTACTCTCCGATTAACAACCGTCCTTCCAGAACAGCAATTCTCTGATTAAATCCCATCCCTCAGGATCAGCTGCTCTCTGATTAACTCCCATCCCTCCAGATCAGCTACTCTCTGATTAAATCCCATCCCTCTGGATCAGCTACTTCATGATTGAATCCAATCCCTCCGGATCAGCAACTCTCCGATTAAATCTCGTCCCTCTGATCAGCTACTCTCCGATTAATTCCCAACCCTCCGAATCAGCTAATATCTGATTAAATCCCATATCCTCAGATCAGCTACTCTTCGATTAAATCACATCCCGCTGGATCAGCTACTCTCCTGTTAAATACCGTCTCTCTGGATCAGCAAAACTCTGATTAAATTCCATCCCTCTGGATCAGCTACTGTCTGATTAAATTGTGTCGCTCTGGATCAGCTACTCTCTGATTAAATTCAGTCCCTCCGGATCAGATACTCTCCGAATAAATCCCATCTCTCCGGATCAGCTGCTCTCCGATTAATTCCTGTTGATCCAAATCAGCCACTCTCTGATAAAGTCGCATCCCTCCAGATAAGCTACTCTCTGATTTACACACGTCCTTCCGAATCAGCTACTCTCTGATTAAATCCATTCCCTCCGGATCAGCTGCTCTCCGAATAAATCCCATCTCTCCGGATCTGCTGCTCTCCGATTAAATCATGTCACTCTGGATCAGCTGCTCTCCGCTTAAATCCCATTTTTCCGGATCAGTTGCTCTCCGATTAATTCCCGTTGTTCCAAATCAGCCACTCTCTGATAAAGTCGCATCCCTCCAGATAAGCTACTCTCTGATTTACACACGTCCTTCCGAATCAGCTAGTCTCTGATTAAATCCATTCCATCCAGATCAGCTACTCTCTGATTAACACCCGTCCTTCCGGATCAGCTACTCTCTGAATAAATCCATTCCCTCCGGATAGGTTGCTCTCTGATTAACACCCATCTCTCTGGATCAGCTACTCTCTGATTAAGTGCCATCCCTCCAGATCAGCTACTTCATGATTAAGTCCAATCCCTCCAGATCAGCTTCTCTCCAATTAAGTCCTGTACCTCCAGATTAGCTACTCTCTGATTAAATCCCATTCCTGCAGACCAGCAACTGTCTGAATAAATCCCATCCCCCTGCATCAGCTACTCTCTTATTGAATCCTGTGCAACCAGATCAGCTAATTGCTGCTTGAATCCTAGCCCTCCGGATCAGCTACTCTCCAATTAATTCCCATCCCTCAGGATCAGCTGCTCTCTGATTAAATCACATCCCTCTGGATCAGCTATTCTCCAATTAAATACCGTCACTCCAGATCAGCTACTCTCCGATTAACACCCGTCCTTCTGGATCAGCTACTCTCTGAATAAATCCATTCCCTCCAGATCAGCTGCTCTCTGATTAAATCCCATCCCTCTGGATCAGCAACTTCATGATTAAATCCAATCTCTCCGGATCAGCTACTCTCCGATTAAATCCTGTCCCTGCGGATCAGCAACTCTCTGATTATATGCCGTCACTCTGGATCAGCTACTCTCATTGAATCCTGTCCCTCCGGATCAGCTAATCGCTGGTTGAATCCATCCCTCCAGATTAGCTACTCTCCAATTAATCCCCAACCCTTTGAATCAGCTAATCTCCAATTAAATCCCATATCCTCAGATCAGCTACTCTTCGATTAAATCACGTCCCGTTGGATCCGCTACTCTCCAATTAAATACCGTCACTCTGGATCAGCAAAACTCTGATTAAATTCCATCCCTCTGGATCAGCTACTCTCCAATTAAATCAATTCTCTCTGGATCAGCTACTCTCCGACTAAATCCAATCTCTCCGGATCAGCTGCTCTCCGAGTAAATCACGTCACTGCGGATCAGATACTCTCCGATTTAATCTCATTTCTCCGGAACAGCTACTCTCCGATTAATTCCCGTTGTTCCAAATCAGCCACTCTCTGATTAATACCCGTCCTTCCGGATCAGCTACTCTCTGAATAAATCCATTCCCTCCAGATCTGCTGCTCTCTGATTAACACCCATCCCACCGGATCAGCTACTCTCTGATTAAATGCCATCTCTCCGGATCAGCTACTTCATGATTAAGTCCAATCCCTCCGGATCAGCTTCTCTCCAATTAAGTCCTGTCCCTCCCGATTAGCTACGCTCTGATTAAATCCCATTCCTGCAGATCAACAACTCTCTGATTAAATCCCATCCCCCTGCATCAGCTACTCTCTTATTGAATCCTGTACCACCGGATCAGCTATTGTCCAATTAAATACCGTCCCTCCGGATCAGCTACTCTCCGATTAAATACCATCCCTCCGGATCATCTGCTCGCCAATTAAATCCCATTCCTCCGGATCAGCTACTCTCCAATTAACTTCCATCTCTCTGGATCATCTACTCTCCGATTAATTCCCATTGGTCCAAATCAGCCACTCTCTGATAAAGTCGCATCCCTCCAGATCAGCTACTCTCCGATTAACACCCGACCTTCCAGATCAGCTACTCTCTGAATAAATCCATTCCCTCCGGATCAGCTGCTCTCTGATTAACTCCCATCCCTCCAGATCAGCTACTCTCTGATTAAATCCCATCCCTCTGGATCAGCTACTTCATGATTTAATCCAATCACTCCGGATCAGCTACTCTCCGATTAAATCCTGTCCCTGCGGATCAGCAACTCTCTGATTATATGCCGTCACTCTGGATCAGCTACTCTCTTATTGAATCCTGTCCCTCCAGATCAGCTAATCGCTGGTGGAATCCATCCCTCCGGTTAGCTACTCTCCGATTAATTCCCAAACCTCCGAATCAGCTAATCTCCGATTAAATCCCATATCCTCAGATCATCTACTCTTCGATTAAATCACATCCTGCTGGATCAGCTACTCTCCAATTAAATACCATCGGTCTGGATCAGCAAAACTCTGATTAAATTCCATCCCTCTGGATCAGCTACTCTCTGATTAAATCCATTCTCTCCGAATCAGCTACTCCCCGATTAATTCCGATCTCTCCGGATCAGCTGCTCTCTGAATACATCATGTCCCTCTGGATCAGCTACTCTCCGATTAAATCGTGTCATTCTGGACCAGCTACTCTCCAATTAAATTCAGTTCCCCCGGATCAGCTCCTCTCCGAGTAAATCCCATCTCTCCGGATCAGCTGCTCTCCAATTAAATCACGTCACTGTGGATCAGCTACTCTGCAATTTAATCTCATTTCTCCAGATCAGCTACTCTCTGATTAATTCCCGTTGTTCCAAATCAGCCACTCTCTGATAAAGTCACACCCTCCAGATCAGCTACTCTCTGATTAACACCCGTGCTTCCGAATCAGCTACTCTCTGAATAAATCCATTCCCTCCGGATCAGCTGCTCTCTGATTAACACCCATCCCACCGGATCAGCTACTCTCTGATTAAATGTCATCCCTCCAGATCAGCTACTTCATGATTAAGTCCAATCCCTCCGGATCAGCTTCTCTCCGATTAAGTCCTCTGCCTCCCGATTAGCTACTGTCTGTTTAAATCCCATTCCTGGAGATCAACAACTCTCTGAATGAATCCCATCCCCCTGCATCAACTACTCCCTTATTGGATCCTGTGCAACCAGATCAGCTAATCGCTGCTTGAATCCTAGCCCACTGGATTAGCTATTCTCCAATTAAATACCGTCCCTCCGGATCAGCTACTCTCCGATTAATTCCCAATCCTCCGGATCAGCTACTCTCCGATTAAATCCCATCTCCTCAGATCAGGTACTCTCCGATTAAACCACATCCCGCTGCATCAGCTATTCTCCAATTAAATACCGTCACTCTGGATCAGCAACTCTCTGATTAAATTCCATCCCTCTGGCTCAGCTACTCTCCAATTAAATCCATTCTCTCTGGATCAGCTACTCTCTGATTAAATCCAAACTCTCCGGATCAGCTACTCTCCGATTAAATCGTGTCGCTCCGTATCTGCTACTCTCCGATTAAATTCAGTCCCTATGGATCAGCTACTCTCCAAGTAAATCCCATCTCTCCGGATCAGCTACTCTCCGATTAAATCCCATTTCTCCGGATCAGCTGCTCTCCAATTAATTCCCATTGGTCCAAATCAGCCACTCGCTGATAAAGTCGCATCCCTCCAGATCAGCTACTCTCCGATTAACACCCGTTCTTCCGGATCAGGTACTCTCTGATTAAATCCATTCCCTCCGGATCAGCTGCTCTCTGATTAACTCCCATCCCTGCAGATCAGCTACTCTCTGATTAAATCCCATCCCTCTGGATCAGCTATTTCATGATTAAATCCAATCCCTCCGGATCAGCTACTCTCCGATTATATCCTGTCCCTGCGGATCAGCAATTCTCGGATTATATGCCGTTCCTCTGGATCAGCTACTCTCTTATTGAATCCTGTCCTTCCGGATCAGCTAATCGCTGGTTGAATCCATCCCTCCAGATTCGCTACTCTCCAATTAATTCCCAACCCTCCGGATCACGTCCTGCTGCATCAGCTACTCTCCAATTAAATACTGTCTCTCTGGATCAGCAACTCTCTGATTGAATTCCATCCCTCTGGATCAGCTACTCTCCGATTAAACCACGGCCCTCTGGATCAGCTACTCTCCGATTAAACCATGTCCCACTGCATCAGCTACTCTCCAATTAAATACCATCACTCTTGATCAGCAACTCTCTGATTAAATTCCATCCCTCTGGATCAGATACTCTCCAATTAAATCCATTCTCTCTGGATCAGCTACTCTCCGATTAAAGCCGATCTCTCCGGATCTGCTGCTCTCCGATTAAATCACGTCCCTCTGGATGAGCTACTCTCTGATTAAATTCAGTCCCTATGGATCAGCTACTCGCTGAGTAAATCCCATCTCTCTGGATCTGCTGCTCTCCGATTAAATCACGTCCTTCCGGATGAGCTACTCTCCAATTAAATTCAGACCCTATGGATCAGCTACTCTCCAAGTAAATCCCATCTATCTGGATCAGCTGCTCTCTGATTAAATCACATCACTCCGGATCAGCTACTCTCCGATTAAATCCCATTCCTTCCGGATCAGCTACTCTCCAATTAATTCCTGTTGTTCCAAATCAGCCACTCTCTGATAAAGTCGCATCCCTCCAGATCAGCAACTCTCTGATTAACACACGTCCTTCCAGATCAGCTACTCTCTGAATAAATGCATTCCCACCAGATCAGCTACCCGTTCCTCTAGTTCAGCTACTCTCCGATTAAATCCCATCTCTCCGCATCAGCTACTCTCTGATTAAATCGTGTCTCTCCGGATCAGCTACTCTCTGATTAATTGCCATCCCACCGGATCAGCTACACTTTGAGTGATTCCCATCCCTCCGGATCAGCTACTTGGTGATTAAATCCAATCCCTCTGGATCAGCTACTCTCTGATTAAATGCTGTCTCTGCAGATCAGCTACTCTCTGATTAAATCCCATTTCTGCTGATGAGCAACTCTCTGATTAAATCCTGTCCCTCTGGATCAGCTACTCTCTGATTCAATCCCTTACCTGTGGTACGGTTACTCTCTTATTGAATCCTGTACCACCGGAACAACTATTCTCTGATTAATTCCTAACTCTCCGGATCAGCTACTCTCCAAATAAATCCCGTTCCTCTAGTTCAGCTACTCTCTGATTAAATCCCATCTCTCCAGATCAGCTACACTCTGATTAATTCTCATTCCTAAGGATCAGCTGCTCTCTGATTAAATCATGTCCCTCCGGATTGGCTACTCTCCGATTAAATCGCGTTGCTCCGGATCTGCTACTCTCCGATTAAATTCAGTCCCTATGGATCAGCTACTCCGTGAGTAAATCCCATCTCTCCGGATCAGCTGCTCTCTGATTAAATCACGTCACTCCGGATCAGCTACTCTCCGATTAATTCCTGTTGTTCCAAATCAGCCACTCTCTGATAAAGTCGCATCCCTCCAGATCAGCAACTCTCTGGTTAACACCCATCCATACGGATCAGCTACTCTCTGATTAAATGCCATCCCTCCAGATCAGCAACTCTCTGATTAAATGCCATTCCTGCATATCAGCTACTCTCCAATTAAATACCGACACTCCGGATCAGCTACTCTCCAATTAAACCCCATCTTTCTGGATCACCTATTCTAGGATTAATTCTCATTGTTCCAAATCAGCCAGTCTCTGATAAAGTCGCATCCCTCCAGATCAGCTACTCTCCGATTAACAACTGTCCTTTCAGAACAGCGACTCTCCAATTAAATCCCTTTCCTCTAGTTCAGTTACTGTCCGATTAAGTCCCATTACTCCGCATCAGCTGCTGTCTGATTAATTCCGGTACATCAGGATAAGCTACTCTCCAAATAAATGCCTCCCCTATGGATCAGCTACACTTCGATTGATTCCCATCTCTTCAGATCAGCTACTTCGTGATTAAGTCCAATCCCTCTGGAACAGCAAATCTCCAATTAAATCCCGTTCCTCTAGTTCAGCTACTCTCTGATTAAATCCCATTACTCCAGATCAGCTGCTGTCTGATTAATTCCCGGACATCCGGATAAGCTGCTCTCCAATTAAATCCTGTCCCTCCAGACCAGCTACTCTCTCATTAAATCCCATTTCTGCAGATCCACAACTCTCTGAGTAATTCCCAACTCTCCGGATCAGCTACTTTCCAATTAAATCCCGTTCCTCTAGTTCAGCTACTCTCCGATTATATCCCATCCCTTTAGATAAGCTGCTCTCTGATTAAGTCCCATCCCTCCGGATCAGCTACTGTCCGATTAAATCCCACTCCTCTAGTTCAGCTACTCTCCGATTAAATCCCATCTCTCAGGATCAGCTGATCTCCAATTAAATCCCATCCCTCCGGTTCAGCTACTCTCCAATTCAATCCCATCTCTCCGGATCATCTACTCCCTGATTAATTCCCATTGTTCCAAATCAGCCACTCTCTGATAAAGTTGCACCCTCCAGACCAGCTACTCTCCAATTAACACCTGTCCCTGCGGATCAGCTACTCTCCAATTAAATCCCATCCCTCCGGATCAGCAGCTCTCTGATTAAAACCCATCCCTCTGGATGAGCTACTCACTGATTAAATGCCATCCCTCCGGATCAACTACTCTTCGATTGTTTCCCATCCCTCTGGAGCAGCTACTTCGTGATTAAGTTCAATCCCTCCGGGGATCAGCTACTCTCCGATTAACACCCGTCCTTCCAGACCAGCGACTCTCTGATTAAATCCCGTCCTTACGGATCAGCTACTCTCTGATTAACTCCTGTCCTTCCGGATCAGCTACTCTCTGATTAAATCCCGTCCTTCCAGATCAGTTACTGTCTGATTAAATCCCATTCCTGCAGATCAGCAACTCTCTGATTAAATCCTGTCCCTCCAGATCGGCGACTCTCTGATTAAATCCCATTTCAGCAGATCAGCAAATCTCTGATTAAATCCCGTCCCTCTGGATCAGCTACTCTCTGTTTCAATCCCTCACCTCTGGTACGGCAACTCTCTTATTGAATTCTGTATCACCGGATCAACTATTCTCTGATTAATTCCCAACTCTCCAGATCAGCTACTCTCCAATTAATTCCCATTCCTCTAGTTCAGCTACTCTCCAATTAAATCCCATCCCTCTGGTTCCGCTACTCTCTGGTTAAGTCCCATCCCTCCTGATCAACTATTCTCCAATTAAATCCCATTTGTCCAGATCACCTGCTGTCTGATTGAAACTCGTCCCTCCGGATCATTTACTCTCTGATTAAATGCCATTCCTGCAGATCAGCTACCCTCCAATTAAATACCGTCACTCCGCATCAGCTACTCTCTGATTAAAACCATTCCCACCGGATCAGCTGCAATCTGATTAACTCCCAACCCTCCGGATCAGATACTAGCCGATTAAATCCTATCTCTCCGGATCAATTGCTCTCCGATTAAATCCCATCCATCTGGATCAACTACTCTCCGATTAAGTCCCATCCCTCCAGATCAGCTACTCTCCAAATAAATCCCATTCCTCTAGTTCAGCTACTCTCCGATTACATCCCATCCCTCCAGATCAGCTACTCGCCAATTAAATCTGACTACTCTAGTTCAGCTACTCTCCGATTAAATCCCATCCCTCCGGTTCAGCTACTCTCCAATTCAATCCCATCTGTCCGGATCATCTTCTCTCTGATTAATTCTCATTGTTCCAAATCAGCCACTCTCTGATAAAGTCGCATCCCTCCAGATCAGCTACTCTCCGATTAACACCCGTCCTTCGAGACCAGCGACTCTCTGATTAAATGCCATCCGTCCGGATCAGCTACTCTTCGAATGATTCCCATCCCTTCAGATCAGCTACTTCGTGATTAAGTCCAATCCCTCCGGGGATCAGCTACTCTCCGATTAAATCCTGTCCCTTCAGATCAGCTACTCTCTGATTAAATCACATTCCTGCAGATCACCAACTCTCTGATTAAATCCTGTCCCGCTGGATCAGCTACTCTTTGATTCAATCCCTTACCTCTGGTACGGCTACTCTCTTATTGAATCCTGTACCACCGGATCAACTACTCTCTGATTAATTCCCAACTCTCCGGATCAGCTACTCTCCAATTAAATCCCGTTCCTCTAGTTCAGCTACTCTCCGATTACATCCCATCCCTTTAGATCAGCTGCTCTCCGATAAAGTCCCATCCCTCCGGATCAGCTACTCTCCGATTAAATCGCACTCCTCTAGTTCAGCTACTCTCCGATTATATCCCATCCCTCCAGATCAGCTACTCTCCGATTAAATCCCATCCCTCCGGATCAGCTACTCACCAATGAAATCCCATTCCTCTAGTGCAGCTACTCTCCGATTAAATCCCATCTCTCCGGATCAGCTACTCTCTGACTAATTCCCATCCCTCCGGATCAGCTGCTCTGTGATTAAATCACGTCCCTCGGGATCAGCTACTCTCCGATTAAATCGTGTCGCTCCGGAACAGCTACTCTCCGATTAAATTCAGTTCCTCCGGATCAGCTATTCTCCGAGTAAATCCCATCTCTCCGGATCAGCTGCTGTCTGATTAAATCACCTCACTCTGGATCAGCTGCTCTCCGATTAATTCCCGTTGTTCCAGATCAGCCACTCCCTGACAAAGTCGCAGCCTCCAGATCATCTACTCCCTGATTAACACACGTCCTTCCGGATCTGCTACTCTCTGAATAAATCCATTCCCTCCGGATCATCTGCTCTCTGATTAACACCCATCCATACGGATCAGCTACTGTCTGATTAAATGCCACCCCTCCAGATCAGCTACTTCATGAATAAGTCCAATCCCTCCGGATCAGCTTCTCTCCGATTAAATCCTGTTCCTCCAGATTAGCTAATCTCTGACTAAATCCCATTCTTGCAGATCAGCATCACTTGATTAAATCCTATCCCCCTGCATCAGCTAGTCTCTTATTGAATCCTGTACCAGCAGATCAGCTAATCGCTGGTTGAATCCAAGCCCTCCGGAACAGCTAGTCTCCGATAAAATACCAACCCTCCAGATCACCTACTCTCCAATTAAATACCGTCCCTCCGGATCAGCTACTCTCCAATTAAATCACGTCACTCTGGATCAGCTACTCTTCAATTAACTTTCCATCTCTCTGGATCATCTACTCTCCGATTAATTCCCATTCTTCCAAAACTGACACTCGCTGATTAAGTCGCATCCCTCCAGATCAGCTACTCTCCGATTAACAACCGTCCTTCCAGAACAGCGACTCTCCAATTAAATCCCATTCCTCTAGTTCAGTTACTCTCCGATTAAGTCCCATTACTCCGGATCAGCTGCTGTCTGATTAATTCCAGTACATCAGGATAAGCTACTCTCCAAATAAATGCCTTCCCTATGGATCAGCTACACTTCGATTGATTCCCATCTCTTCAGATCAGCTACTTCGTGATTAAGCCCAATCCCTCCGGATCAGCAACTCTCCAATTAAATCCCATTCCTCTAGTTCAGCTACTCTCCGATTAAATCCCATTACTCCGGATCAGCTGCTGTCTGATTAATTCCCGGACATCCGGATAAGCTACTCTCCGATTAAATCCTGTCCCTCCAGACCAGCTACTCTCTCATTAAATCCCATTTCTGCAGATCCACAACTCTCTGATTAAATCCCGTCCCTCTGGAACAGCTACTCTCTGATTCAATCCCTTACCTCTGATACGGCTACTCTCTTATTGAATCCTGTACTGCAGGATCAACTACTCTCTGAGTAATTCCGAACTCTGCAGATCAGCTACTCTCCAATTAAATTCCGTTCCTCTAGTCCAGCTACTCTCCGATTATATCCCAACCCTTTAGATAAGCTACTCTCCGATTAAGTCCCATCCCTCCGGATCAGCTACTCTCCAATGAAATCCTATTCCTCTAGTTCAGCTACTCTCTGATTAAATCCCATCTCTCCAGATCAGCTACACTCTGATTAATTCACATCCCTAAGGATCAGCTGCTCTCTGATTAAATCATGTCCCTCCAGATTGGCTACTCTCCGATTAAATCGCATTGCTCCGGATCAGCTACTCTCCGATTAAGTCACGTTACTCCAGAGCAGCTACTCTCCGATTACAACCGTCCTTCCAGAACAGAGACTCTCCAATTTAATCCCGTTCCTCTAGTTCAGTTACTCTCTGATTAAATCCCATTCCTCCGGAACAGCTGCTGTCTGATTAATTCCAGTACATCAGGATAAGCTCCTCTCCAATTAAATGCCTTCCCTATGGATCAGCTACACTTCGATTGATTCCCATCACTTCAGATCAGCTACTTCGTGATTAAGTCCAATCCCTCCGGATCAGCTACTCTCCAATTAAATCCTGTTCCTCTAGTTCAGCTACTCTCCGATTAAATCCCATTACTCTGGATCAGCTGCTGTCTGTTTGATTCCCCTACATCCAGATAAGCTACTCTCCGATTAAATCCTGTCCCTCCAGATCAGCTGATTAAATCACATTTCTGCAGATCAGCAACTCTCTGATTAAATCCCGTCCCACTGGATCAGCTACTCTCTGATTCAATCCCTTACCTCTGTTACGGCTACTCTCTTATTGAATCCAGTACCGCAGGATCAACTACTCTCTGATTAATTCCCAACTCTCCGGATCAGCTACTCTCCAATTAAATCCCGTTCCTCTACTTCAGCTACTCTCCGATTACATCCCATCCCTCCGGATCAGCTACTCTCCAATTAAATCCCACTCCTCTAGTTCAGCTACTCTCCGATTAAATCCCATCTGTCCGGATCATCTATTCTCCGATTAATTCTCATTGTTCCAAATCAGCCACTCTCTGATAAAGTCGCATCCCTCCAGTTCAGCTACTCTCCGATTAACACCCGTCCTTCCGGATCAGCTACTCTCTGATTAAATGCCATCCCTCCGGATCAGCTACTTTCGATTGATTCCCATCCCTCTGGATCAGCTACTTCGTGATTAAGTCCAATCCCTCCGGGGATCAGCTACTCTCCATTTAAATCCTGTCCCTCCAGATAAGCTACTCTCTGATTAAATCACATTCCTGCAGATCAGCTACTCTCTGATTAAATCCCGTCCTTCCGGATCAGCTACTCTCCAATTAAATCTCGTTCCTATACTTCAGATACTCTCCGATTAAATCCCATCCCTCTGGATAAGCTACTCTCTGGTTAAGTCCCATCCCTCCGGATCAGCTACTCTCCAATTAAATCCCGTTCCTCTAGTTCAGCTACTCTCCAATTAAATCCCATTTGTCCAGATCACCTGCTGTCTGATTGAATCTCGTCCCTCCGGATCATTTACTCTCTGAACAAATGCCATTCCTGCAGATCAGCTATCCTCCAATTAAATACTGTGACTCCGCATCAGCTACTCTCTAATTAAATCCATTCCCTCCGGATCAGCTGCTCTCTGATTAACTCCCAACCCTCCGGATCAGCTACTAACCGATTAAATCCCATCTCTCCGGATCAATTGCTCTCCGATTAAATCACAACACTCCAGATCAGCTACTCTCCAAATAACTTTCCATCTCTCTGGATCATCTACTCTCTGATTAATTCCCATTGTTACAAATCTGCCACTCTCTGATAAAGTGGCATCCCTCCCGATCTGCTACTCTCTGATTAACACCCGTCCTTCCAGACCAGCGACTCTCTGAATAAATCCATTCCCTCCAGATCAGCAGCTCTCCGATTAAATCCCGTGCCTCTAGTTCAGCTACTCTCCAATTAAATGCCATTCCTCCGGATCAGCTGCTGTCTGATTAATTCCCATACATCCGAATAAGCTGCTCTCCAATTAAATCCTGTCCCTCCAGATCAGCTACTCTCTGATTAAATCACATTCCTGCAGATCAACAACTCCCTGATTAAATCCCGTCCCTCTGGATCAGCTACTCTCTGATTCAATCCCTCAACTCTGGTACGGCTACTCTCTTATTGAATCCTGTAACACGGGATCAACTACTCTCTGATTAATTCCCAACTCTCCGGATCAGCTACTCTCCAATTAAATCCCGTTCCGCTAGTTCAGCTACTCTCCAATTACATCCCATCCCTTTAGATCAGCTGCTCTCCGATTAAATCCCAACCCCCCAGATCAGCTACTCTCCAATAAAATCCCATCTCCCCGGATCATCTACTCTCCAATTAATTCCCATTATTCCAAATCAGCCACTCTCTGATAAAGTCGCATCCCTCCAGACCAGCTACTCTCCGATTAACACCCGTCCTTCCGGATCAGCTACTCTCTGATTAACACCCATCCCTCCGCATCATCTACTCTCTGATTAAATGCCATCCCTCCATATCAGCTACTCTCTGATTAACACCCATCCCTCCGGATCAGCTACTCTCTGATTAAATGCCATCCCTCCAGATCAGCTACTCTTCGATTGATTCCCATCCCTCTGGATCCGCTGCTTCATGATTAAGTCCAATCCCTCCAGGGATCAGCTACTCTCCGATTAAATCCTGTCTCTCCAGATCAGATACTCTCTGATTAAATCCCATTTCTGCAGATCAGCTACTCTCTGATTAAATCCCGTTCCTCTGGTTCAGCTACTCTCCAATTAAATTCCGTCCCTTTATATCAGCTGCTCTCCGATTAAGTCCCATCCCTCCAGATCAGCTACTCTCCAATGAAATCCCGATCCTCTAGTTCAGCTACTCTCCGATTAAATCCCATCTCTCTAGATCAGCTACTCTCTGATTAATTCCCATCCCTCCATATCAGCTGCTCTCTGATTAAATCTCGTCCCTCTGGATCAGCTGCTCTCCGATTAAATTGTGTTGCTCCGGATCAGCTACTCTCTGATTAAATTCAGTCCCTCCGGATCAGCTACTCTCCGAGTAAATCGCGTTGCTCTTGATCAGCTGCTCTCCGATTAAATTCAGGCCCTCCGGATCAGCTACTCTCCGACTAAATCCCATCTCTCCGGATCAGCTGCTCTCTGATTAAATCACGACACTCCGGATCAGCTACTCTCCGATTAAATCCCATTTCTCCGGATCAGCTGCACTCCGATTAATTCCCGTTGTTCCAAATCAGCCACTCTCTGATTAAGTTGTATCCCTCCAGATCAGCTACTCTCCAATTAAATCCCATTTCTCCGGATCAGCTGCACTCCGATTAATTCCCAGTGTTCCAAATCAGCCACACCCTGACAAAGTCGCATCCCTCCAGATCAGCTACTCCCTGATTAACACACGTCCTTCCGAATCAGCTACTCTCTGAATTTATCCATTCCCTCCGGATTAGCTGCTCTCTGATTAACACCCATCCATACGGATCAGCTACTGTCTGATTAAATGCCACACCTCCAGATCAGAAAATACGTGATTAAGTCCAATCCCTCTGGATCAGCTACTCTCCGATTAAATCCTGTCCCTCCAGATCAGCTACTCTCTGATTAAATCCCATTTCTGCAGATCAGCAACTCTCTGATTAAATCCTGTCCCTCTGGATCAGCCACTCTCTGATTCAATCCATTACCTCTGGTACGGTTACTCTCTTATTGAATCCTGTCCCAGCGGATCAACTATTCTCTGATTAATCCCCAACTCACCGGATCAGCTACTCCCCAATTAAATCCCGTTCCTCTAGTTCAGCTACTCTCCGATTACATCCCATCCCTTTAGATCAGCTGCTCTCCGATTAAATCCCTCTCCTCTAGTTCAGCTACTCTCCGATTAAGTCCCATCCCTCCAGATCAGCTACTCTCTGATTAAATCCCACTCCTCTAGTTCAGCTACTCTCCGATTAAATCCCATCTCTCCGGATCAGCTGCTCTCTGATTAAATTCCATTCCCGTGGATCAGCTACTCTCTGATTAAATCCCATCTCTCCGGACCAGCTGATCTCTGATTAAATGCCATCCCTCCGGTTCAGCTACTCTCCAATTAAATCCCATCTCTCCGGATCATCTACTCTCCGATTAATTCCCATTGTTCCAAATCAGCCACTCTCTGATAAAGTCGCATCCCTCCAGATCAGCTACTCTCTGATGAAATCCCGTCCCTCCGGATCAGCTACTCACTGATTAAATGCCATCCCTCCATATCAGCTACTCTTCGATTGATTCCCATCCCTCTGTAGCAGCTACTTCGTGATTAAGTCCAATCACTCCAGGGATCAGCTACTCTCCGATTAAATCCTGTCCCTCCAGATCAGCTACTCTCTGATTAAATCCCATTCCTGCAGATCAGCAACTCTGATTAAATCCTGTCCCTCTGGATCAGCTACTCTCTGATTGAAAACCTTACCTGTAGTTCAGCTACTCTCCGATTAAATCTCATCTCTCCGGATCAGCTGCACTCTGATTAAATCCCATTCCCGTGGATCAGCCACTCTCTGATTAAATCCCATCCCTCTGGATCATCTGATCTCCGATTAAATCCAATCCCTCCGGTTCAGCTACTCTCCAATTAAATCCCATCTCTCCGGATCATCTACTCTCCGATTAATTCCCATTGTTCCAAATCAGCCACTCTCTGAAAAAGTCGCATCCCTCCAAATCCGCTACTCTCCGATTAACACCCGTCCTTCTGGATCATCAGCTCTCTGATTAACACCCATCCCTCCGGATCAGCTACTCACTGATTAAATGCCATCCCTCCATATGAGCTACTCTTCGATTGATTCCCATCCCTCTGGATCAGATACTTCGTGATTAAGTCCAATCCCTCCGGGGATCAGCTACTCTCGGATTAAATCCTGTCCCTCCAGATCAGCTACTCTCTGATTAATACCCGTCCTTCCGGCTCAGCTACTTTCTGATTAAATCCCGTTCCTCTAGTTCAGCTACTCTCCTATTAAGTCCCATCCCTCCAGATCAGCTACTCTCCAATGAAATCCCGTTCCTCTATTTCAGCTACTCTCCTATTAAATCCCATCTCTCTGGATCAGCTACTCTCTGATTAATTCCCAACCTTCCATATCAGCTGCTCTCTGATTAAATCACGTCCCTCCGGATCAGCTACTCTCCGATTAAATTCAGGCCCTCTCTCTGGATGATCTACTCTCTGATTAATTCCCATTCTTCCAAATCTGCCACAATCTGATAAAGTGGCATCCCTCCAAATCAGCTACTCTCCAATTAAATCCTAACCATCTGGATCAGCTACTCTCCTATTAAGTCCCATCCCTCCGGATCAGCCACTCTCCAATTAAATCCCATTCCACCGGATCAGCTGCTGTCTGATTAATTCCCGTACATCCGGATAAGCTACTCTCCAATTAAATGCCTTCCCTATGTATCAGCTACACTTCGATTGATTCCCATCCCTCCGGATCAGCAACTTCGTGATTAGGTCCAATCCCTCCGGATCAGCTACTCTCCGCTTAAATCCTGTCCCTCCAGATCAGCTACTCTCCGATTATATCCCATTTCTGCAGATCAGCAACTCTCTAATTAAATCCTGTCCCTCCAGATCAGCTACTCTCTGATTAAATCCCATTTCTGCAGATCAGCAATTCTCTGATTAAATCCCGTCCCTCTGGATCAGCTACTCTCAGATTCAAACCCTTACCTCTGGTACGGTTACTCTCTTATTGAATCCTGTACCACCGGATCAACTACTCTCTGATTAATTCCCATCTCTCTGGAACAGCTACTCTCCAATTAAATCCCATCTCTCTGGATCAGCTGCTCTCTGATGAAATCCCATTCCCGTGGATCAGCCACTCTCTGATTTAATCCCATTTCTCTGGATCAGCTCATCTCCGATTAACTCCCAACCCTCCAGTGCAACTACTCTCCAACTAAATCCCATCTCTCCGGATCATCTACTCTCCGATTAATTCCAATTGTTCCAAATCGCCACTCTTTGATAAAGTCGCATCCCTCCAGATCAGCTACTCGCTGTTTAACACCCGTCCTTCCGGATCAGCTACTCTCTGATTAAATCCCGTCCCTCCGGGTCAGCAGCTCTCTGATTAACAACCATCCCTCCGGGGATCAGCTACTCTCCGATTAAATCCTGTCCCTCCAGATCAGATACTCTCCGATTAAATCCCGTACTTCCGGATCAGCTACTCTCTGATTAAATCCCATTCCTGCAGATCAGCAACTCTCTGATTAAATCCTGTCCCTCCAGATCGGCTACTGTCTGATTAAATCCCATTTCAGCAGATCAGCAACTCTCTGATTTAATCCCGTCCCTCTGGACCAGCTACTCTCTGATTAAATCCCTTACCTCTGGTACGGCTACTCTCTTATTGAATCCTCTACCACCGGATCAACTACTCTCTGATTAACACCCATCCCTCCAGATCAGCTACTCACTGATTAAATGCCATCCCTCAATATCAGCTACTAATCGATTGATTCCCATCCCTCTGGATCAACTACTTCGTGATTAAGTCCAATCCCTCCGGGGATCAGCTACTCTCCGATTAAATCCTGTCCCTCCAGATCAGTTACTCTCCGATTAAATCCTGTCCCTCTGGATCAGCTACTCTCCGATTAAATCCCATTCCTGCAGATCAGAAACTCTGATTAAATCCCATTTCTGCAGATCAGCAACCCTCTGCTTAAATCCTGTCCCTCTGGATCAGCTACTCACTGATTCAATCCCTTACCTCTGGTACGGCAACTCTCTTATTGAATCCTGTACCACCGGATCAGCTACTCTCTCATAAATACCCAACTCTCCGGATCAGCTACTCTCCAATTAAATCCCGTTCCTCTAGTTCAGCTACTCTCTGATTACATCCCATCTCTCCGGATCAGCTACTCTCTGATTAATTCCTATCCCTCCAGATCAGCTGCTCTCTGATTAAATCACGTCCCTCTGGATCAGCTACTCTCCGATTAAATCGTGTTGTTCCAGATCAGCTACTCTCCGATTAAATTCAGTCCCTCCGGATCAGCTAATCTCCGAGTAAATCCCATCTCTCCGGATCAGCTGCTTTCTGATTAATTCCCGTTGTTCCAAATCAGCCACTATCCGATTAAGTCGCATCCCTCTGGATCAGCTACTCTCCGATTAAATCGTGTTGTTCCGGATCAGCTACTCTCCGATAAAATTCAGTCCCTCCGGATCAGCTAATCTCCGAGTAAATCCCATCTCTCCGGATCAGCTGCTCACTGATTAATTGCCGTTGTTCCAAATCAGCCACTATCCGATTAAGTCGCATCCCTCCAGATCAGCTACTCTCTGATTAGCACACGTCCTTCTGAATCAGCTACTCTCTGAATAAATCCATTCCCTCCGGATCAGCTGCTCTCTGATTAAATGCCATCCCTCCAGATCAGCTACTTCATGATTAAGTCCAATCCCTCCGGATCAGCTTCTCTCCGATTACATCCTGTTCCTCCTGATTAGCTACTCTCTGATTAAATCCCATTCCTGCAGATCAGCAACACTTGATTAAATCCCGTCCCCCTGCATCAGCTACTCTCTTATTGAGTCCTGAACAACCAGATCAGCTAATCGCTGGTTGAATCCAAGCCCTCCGGATCAGCTACTCTCCGATTAAATACTATCCATCCGGATCATCTGCTCTCCAATTAAATCCCATCCCTCCGGATCAGCTGCTCTCCGATTAAATCCCATCCCTATGGATCAGCTGCTCTCCGATTAAATCCCATCCCTCCGGATCAGCTGTTCTCCGATTAAATCCCATCCCTCCGGAGCAGCTGCTGTCCGATTAAATCACGTCACTCCGGATCGGCTACTCTCCAATTGTCTTTCCATCTCTCGAGATCATCTACTGTCCGATTAATTCCCGGTGTTCCAAATCTGCCACTCTCCGATAAAGTCGCATTGCTCCAGATCAGCCACTCTCCGATTAACACCAGTTTATCCAGACCAGCGACTGTCTGAATAAATCCATTCCCTCCGGATCAGCAGCTCTTCGATTAAATCCCATCCATCTGGATCAGCTACTCTCCAGTTAAATCCCGTTCCTCTAGTTCAGCTACTCTCTGATTCAATCTCTCAACACTGGTACGGCTACTCTCTTATTGAATCCTGTACCACCGGATCAATAACTTTCTGATTAATTCCCAACTCTCTGGATTAGCTACTCTCCAATTAAATCCCCTTCCTCTAGTTCAGCTACTCTCCAATTACATCCCATCCCTTTAGATCAGCTGCTCTCCAATTAAATCTTACTCCTCTAGTTCAGCCATCTCTGATTAAATCCCATCTCTCCGGATCAGCTACTCTTCGATTAAATCCCGTTCCTGCAGATCAGCTGCTCTCTGATTAAATCACGTCCCTCCGGATCAGCTACTCTCCGATTAAAATCAGTCCCTCCGGATCAGCAAATCTCTGAGTAAATCCCATCTCTCCGGATCAGCTGCTCTCTGATTAAGTCACGTCACTCCGGATCAGCTACTCTCCGATTAATTCCGGTTTTCCAAATCAGCCACTCTCTGATAAAGTCGCATCCCTCCGGATCAGCTACTGTCCGATTAAATCCCATTCCTCCGGATCAGCTGATCTCTGATTAAATCTGATCTCTCTGGATCAGCTGATCTCCAATTAAATCCCATCCCTCCGGTTCAGCTACTCACAAATTAAATCCCATCCCTCTGGATCAGCTTCTTCGTGATTAAGTCCAATCCCTCCGGGTGATAAAGTCGCACTTCTCCAGATCAGCTATACCCGTTAATTATGATTAAATCCCTTCTCTCCGGATCAGCTACTCTTCGATTGATTCCCATCCCTCTTGATCAGCTTCTTTGTGATTAAGTCCAATCCCTCTGGGGATCAGCTACTCACCAATTAAATCCTGTCCCTCCAGATCAGCTACTATCCAATTAAATCCCGTTCCTCTAGTTCAGCTACTCTCCAATTAAATCCCATTCCTCCGGATCAGTTGCTATCTGATTAATTCCCGTACATCCGGATAAGCTACTCTCCAATTAAATGCCTTCCCTTTGGATCAGCTACACTTCGATCGATTCCCATCCCTCCGGATCAGCAACTTTGTGATTAGATCCAAACCCTCTGGATCAGCTACTCTCCGATTAAATCCTGTCCCTCCAGATCAGCGACTCTCCGATTGTATCCCATTTCTGCAGATCAGCAACTCTCTGATTAAATACTGTCCCTCTGGATCAGCTACTCTCTGATACAATCCCTTACCTCTGGTACGGCTATTCTCTTATTGAATCCTGTACCACCGGATCAACTACTCTCTGATTTAATCCCATCTCTCTGGATCAGCTGATCTCCGATTAAATCCCATCCCTCCAGTTCAGCTACTTTCCAATAAAATCCCATCTCTCTGGATCATCTACTCTCCGATTAATTCCCATTGTTCCAAATCAGCCACTCTATGATAAAGTCGCATCCCTCCAGATCAGCTCCTCTCCGATTAACACCCGTCCTTCCGGATCAGCTACTCTCTGATTAAATCCCGTCCCTCCGGATCAGCAGCTCTCTGATTAAGACCCATCCCTCCGGATCAGTTACTCTCTGATTAAATGCCATCCCTCTGGATCAGCTACTCTTCGATTGATTCCCATCCCTCTGGATCAGCTACTTTATGATTAAGTCCAATCCCTCCGGGGATCAAAACTGTCCGATTAAATCCTGTCCCTCCAGATCAGCTACTCTCTGATTAAATCCTGTCCCTCTGGATCAGCGACTCTCTGATTAAATCCCATTTCTGCAGATCAGCTCCTCTCTGATTAAATCCCATCCCTCTGGATCAGCTACTCTCTGATTCAATTCCACACGTCTGGTACGGCTACTCTCTAATTGAATCCTGTACCACTGGATCAACTACTCTCTGCTTAATTCCCAACTCTCCGGATCAGCTACTCTCCAATTAAATCCTGTTCCTCTAGTTCAGCTACTCTCCGATTAAATCCCATTTGTCCGGATCAGCTGCTGTCTGATTGAAACTCGTCCCTCCGGATCATCTACTCTCTGATTGAATGCCATTCCTGCAGATCAGCTACTCTCCAATTAAATACCGTCACTCCGCATTAGCTACTCTCTGATTAAATCCATTCCCTCCGGATCAACTGCTCTCTGATTAAGTCCCAACCCTCCGGATCAGCTACTAACCTATTAAATCCCATCTCTCCGGATCAATTGCTCTCTGATTAAATCACATCACTCCAGATCAGCTACTCTCCAATTAACTTTCCATCTCTCTGGATCATCTACTCTCCGATTAATTCCCATTGTTCAAAATCAGACACTCTCTGATAAAGTCGCATCCCTCCAGATCAGCTAAGCTCCGATTAACACCCATCCTTCCAGACCAGCGACTCTCTGAATAAATCCATTCCCTCCAGATCAGCAGCTCTCCGATTAAATCCCGTTCCTCTAGTTCAGCTAATCTCTGATTAAATCCCAACCCTCCGGATCAGCTACTCTCCAATTAAAGCCCATCTCTCCGGATCATCTACTCTCCGATTAATTCCCATTGTTCCAAATCAGACACTCTCTGATAAAGTTGGATCCCTCCAGATCAGCTACTCTCTGATTAAATCCCGTTCCTGCAGATCAGCAACTGTCTGATTAAATCCTGTCCCTCTTGACCAGCTACTATCTGATTGAATCCCTTACCTCTAGTTCAGCTACTCTCCGATTAAATCCCATCTCTCCGGATCAGCTGCTCTCTGATTAAAGCCCATCTCTCTGGATCAGCTGATGTCTGAATAAATCCGATCCCTCCAGTTCAGCTTTTCTCCAATTAAATCCCATCTCTCCGGATGATCTACTCCCCGATTAATTCCCATTGTTCCAAATCAGCCACTCTCTGATAAAGTCGCATCACTCCAGATTAGCTACTCTCCGATTAACACCCGTCCTTCCGGATCAGCTACTCTCTGATTAAATCCCGTCCCTCCAAAACAGCTACTCTCTGATTGAATCCCTTACCTCTAGTTCAGCTAATCTCCGATTAAATCCCAACCCTCCGGATCAGCTACTCTCCAATTAAAGCCCATTTCTCCGGATCAGCTACCCTCCGATTAACTCCCGTTGTTCCAAATCAGCCACTCTCTGATAAAGTCGCATCCCTCCAGATCAGCTACTCTCTGATTAACACCCATCCATACGGATCAGCTACTCCTCTGATTAAATGCCACCCCTCCGGATCAGCAACTTCATGATTAAGTCACATCTCCCAGATCAGCTCCTCTCCGATTAACACCTGTCCTTCCGAACCAGCTACTCTCTGAAGAAATCCACTTCCTCCGGATCAGCCGCTCTCTGATTAACACCCATCCCTCCGGATCAGCTACTCTCTGATTAATTCCCAACCCTCCGGATCAGCTACTCTCCAATTAAAGCCAATCTCTCCGGATCATCTCACTCTGATTAATTCCCATTGTTCCAAATCAGACACTCTCTGATAAAGTCGCATCCCTCCAGATCAGCTACTCTCTGATTAACACACGTCCTTCCGGATCAGCTACTCTCTGAATAAATCCATTCCCTCCGGATCAGCCACTCTCCGATTAAATCCCATCTCTCTGGATCAGCTACTCTCTGATTAATTCCCATCCCTCCAGATCAGCTGCTCTCTGATTAATTCCCAGCCCTCCGGATCAGCTCCTCTCCAATTAAATCCCATTCCTTTAGATTGCTGCTCTCCGATTAAGTCCCATCCCTCCGGATCAGCTACTCTCCAAGTAAATCCCAACTCTCTGGATCAGCTGCTCTCTGATTAAATCACCACACTCCGGATCAGCTACTCTCTGATTAAATCCCATTCCTCCGGATCAGCTGCTGTCTCATTAATTCCCGTACATCCGGATAAGCTGCTCTCCAGTTAAATGCCTTCCCTATGGATCAGCTACTCTCTGGTTAAATGCCATCCCTCCAGATCAACTACTCTCTGATTAATTCCTATTTTCCAAATCAGACACTCTCTGATAAAGTCGCATCCCTCCAGATCAGCTACTCTCTGATTAACACATGTCCGTCCGAATCAGCTACTCTCTGAATGAATCCATTCCATCCGGATCAGCCGCTCTCTGATTAACACCTATCCCTCCGGATCAGCGACTCTCTGATTAATTCCCAACCCTCCGGATCAGCTACTCTCCAATTAAATCCCGTTCCTCTAGTTCAGCTACTCTCTGATTAAATCCCATTCCTTTAGATCTGCTGCTCTCCGATTAAGTCCCATCCCTCCGGATCAGCTACTCTCCAATGAAATCGTCTCGCTCCGGATCAGCTACTTTCCAATTAAAGTAAGTCCCTCCGGATCAGCTACTCTCCGATTAAATCCCATTTCTCCGGATCAGCTGCTCTCCGATTAATTCCCGTTGTTCCAAATCAGCCACTCTCTGATAAAGTCACATCCCTCCAGATCAGCTACTCTCTGATTGAATGCCATTCCTGCAGATCAGCTACTCTCCAATTAAACCCCATCTTTCTGGATCAGCTATTCTCAGATTAATTCCCATTGTTCCAAATCAGCCAATCTCTGATACAGTCACTTCCCTCCAGATCAGATACTCTCTGTTTAACTCCCATCCTTCCGCATCAGCTACTCTCTGATTAAATCCGTCCCTCCGGATCAGCAACTCTCCAATAAAATCCGGTCCCTCTGGAGCAGCTGCTTTCCATTTAAATCCTGCCCCCTCCGGATCATCTGCTCTCCGATTAAATCCCATCTCTCCAGATCACCTACTCTCAGATTAAATCCCAACCCTCCGGATCAGCGACTCTCCAATTAAAGCCCATCTCTCTGGATCATCTGCTCTCCGATTAATTCCCATTGTTCTAAATCAGAACACTCTCTGATAAAGTCGCATCCCTCCAGATCAGCTACTCTCTGATTAACACACGTCCTTCCGAATCAGCTACTCTCTGAATGAATCCATTCCCTCCGGATCAGCTACTCTCTGATTAATTCCCAACCCTCCGGATCAGCAACTCTCCAATTAAATCCCGTTCCTCTAGTTCAGCTACTCTCTGATTAAATCCCATTCCTTTAGATCTGCTGCTCTCCGATTAAGTCCCATCCTTCCGGATCCGCTACTGCCCAATTAAATCGTCTCGCTCCGCATCAGCTACTCTCCAATTAAAGTCAGTCCCTCTGGATCAGCTACTCTCCAAGTAAATCCCATCTCTCTGGATCAGCTGCTCTCTGATTAAATCACGTCACTCCGGATCAGCTACTCTCCGATTAAATCCCATTTCTCCCGATCAGCTGCTCTCCGATTAATTCCGGTTTTCCAAATCAGCCACTCTCTGATAAAGTCGCATCCCTCCAGATCAGCTACTCTCTGATTAACACACGTCCTTCCGGATCAGCTACTCTCTGAATAAATCCATTCCCTCCAGATCAGCTACTCTCCAAGTAAATCCCATCTCTCTGGATCAGCTACTCTCTGATTAAATCACGTCACTCCGGATCAGCTACTCTCCAATTAAATCCCGTTCCTCTAGTTCAGCTACTCTCCGACTAAATCCCATTTGTCTGGAACAGCTGCTGTCTGATTGAATCTCGTCCCTCCGGATCATCTACTCTCTGATTAAATGCCATTCCTGCAGATCAGCTACTCTCCAATTAAATACCGTCACTCCGCATCAGCTACTCTCCGATTAAATCACATCACTCCGGATCAGCTACTCTCCAATTAACTTTCCATCTCTCTGGATCATCTACTCTCCGATTGATTCCCATTGTTCCAAATCAGACACTCTCTGATAAAGTCGCATCCCTCCAGATCAGCTACTCTCCGATTAACACCTGTCCTTCCAGACCAGCGACTCTCTGAATAAATCCATTCCCTCCGGATCAGCAGCTCTCCGATTAAGTCACATCCATCTGGATCAGCTACTCTCCGATTACGTCCCATCTCTCAGGATCAGCTACTCTCCAATTAAATCCCTTTCCTCTAGTTCAGCTAATCTCCGATTAAATCCCATTCCTCCGGATCAGCTGCTGTCTGATTAATTCCCGTACATCCGGATAAGCTGCTCTCCAGTTAAATTCCTTCCCTATGGATCAGCTACGCTCTGATTAAATGCCATCCCTCCAGATCAGCTACTCTCTGATTGAATGCCATTCCTGCAGATCAGCTACGCTCCAATTAAAACCCATCTTTCTGGATCAGCTATCCTTGGATTAATTCTCATTGTTCCAAATCAGTCAGTCTCTGATAGAGTCGCATCCCACCGGATCAGATACTCTCTGATTAACTCCCGTCCTTCCGCATCAGCTACTCTCTGATTAAATCCCATCCCTCCGGATCAGCAACTCTCCAATTAAATCTGGTCCCTCTGGATCAGCTGCTTTCCATTTAAATCCTGCCCCTCCGGATCATCTGCTCTCCGATTAAATACCATCGTTCCAGATCAGCTACTCTCCAATTAAATCCCAACCCTCCGGATCAGCTACTCTCCAATTAAAGCCCATCTCTCCGGATCACCCACTGTCCGATTAATTCCCATTGTTCCAAATCAGACACTCTCTGATAAAGTCGCATCCCTCCAGATCAGCTACTCTCTGATTAACACACGTCCTTCCGGATCAGCTACTCTCTGAATATATCCATTCCCTCCGGATCAGCAGCTCTCTGATTAACACCCATCCATTCGGATCAGCTACTCTCTGATAAAATGCCTCCCCTCTGGATCAGCTACTTCATGATTAAGTCGCATCCCCCAGATCAGCTCCTCTCCAATTAACACCTGTCCTTCCGAACCAGCTACTCTCTGAAGAAATCCACATCCTCCGGATCAGCCGCTCTCTGATTACCACCCATCCCTCCGGATCAGCTACTCTCTGATTAATTCCCAACCCTCCGGATCAGCTACTCTCCAATGAAATCTCGTTCCTCTAGTTCAGCTACTGTCCGATTAAATCCCATCTCTCCGGATCAGCTACTCTCTGATTAATTCCCATCCCTCCAGATCAGCTGCTCTCTGATTAAATCACCTCCCTCTGGATCAGCTACTCTCCAATTAAATTGTCTCGCTCCGGATCAGCTACGCTCCGATTAAATTCAGTCCCTCCAGATCAGCTACTCTCCAAGTAAATCCCATCTCTCTGGATCAGCTGCTCGCTGATTAAATGACGTCACTCCGGATCAGCTACTCTCCGATTAAATCCCATTTCTCCAGATCAGCTGCTCTCCGATTAATTCCCATCGTTCCAAATCAGCCACTCTCTGATAAAGTCGCATCCCTCCAGATCAGCTACTCTCTGATTGAATGCCATTCCTGCAGATCAGCTACTCTCCAATTAAACCCCATCTTTCTGGATCAGCTATTCTTGGATTAATTCTCATTGTTCCAAATCAGCCAGTCTCTGATACAGTCACTTCCCTCCAGATCAGATACTCTCTGATTAACTCCCGTCCTTCCGCATCAGCTGCTCTCTGATTAAATCCGTCCCTCCGGATCAGCAACTATGCAATTAAATCCGGTCCCTCTGGATCAGCTGCTTTCCGTTTTAATCCTGTCCCTCCGGATCATCTGCTCTCCGATTAAATCCCATCTCTCCAGATCACCTACTCTCAGATTAAATCCCAACCCTCCGGATCAGCTACTCTCCAATTAATGCCCATCTCTCTGTATCAGCTGTTCTCCGATTAAATCCCATCCCTCCGGAGCAGCTGCTGTCCGATTAAATCACGTCACTCCGGATCGGCTACTCTCCAATTGTCTTTCCATCTCTCGAGATCATCTACTGTCCGATTAATTCCCGGTGTTCCAAATCTGCCACTCTCCGATAAAGTCGCATTGCTCCAGATCAGCCACTCTCCGATTAACACCAGTTTATCCAGACCAGCGACTGTCTGAATAAATCCATTCCCTCCGGATCAGCAGCTCTTCGATTAAATCCCATCCATCTGGATCAGCTACTCTCCAGTTAAATCCCGTTCCTCTAGTTCAGCTACTCTCTGATTCAATCTCTCAACACTGGTACGGCTACTCTCTTATTGAATCCTGTACCACCGGATCAATAACTTTCTGATTAATTCCCAACTCTCTGGATTAGCTACTCTCCAATTAAATCCCCTTCCTCTAGTTCAGCTACTCTCCAATTACATCCCATCCCTTTAGATCAGCTGCTCTCCAATTAAATCTTACTCCTCTAGTTCAGCCATCTCTGATTAAATCCCATCTCTCCGGATCAGCTACTCTTCGATTAAATCCCGTTCCTGCAGATCAGCTGCTCTCTGATTAAATCACGTCCCTCCGGATCAGCTACTCTCCGATTAAAATCAGTCCCTCCGGATCAGCAAATCTCTGAGTAAATCCCATCTCTCCGGATCAGCTGCTCTCTGATTAAGTCACGTCACTCCGGATCAGCTACTCTCCGATTAATTCCGGTTTTCCAAATCAGCCACTCTCTGATAAAGTCGCATCCCTCCGGATCAGCTACTGTCCGATTAAATCCCATTCCTCCGGATCAGCTGATCTCTGATTAAATCTGATCTCTCTGGATCAGCTGATCTCCAATTAAATCCCATCCCTCCGGTTCAGCTACTCACAAATTAAATCCCATCCCTCTGGATCAGCTTCTTCGTGATTAAGTCCAATCCCTCCGGGTGATAAAGTCGCACTTCTCCAGATCAGCTATACCCGTTAATTATGATTAAATCCCTTCTCTCCGGATCAGCTACTCTTCGATTGATTCCCATCCCTCTTGATCAGCTTCTTTGTGATTAAGTCCAATCCCTCTGGGGATCAGCTACTCACCAATTAAATCCTGTCCCTCCAGATCAGCTACTATCCAATTAAATCCCGTTCCTCTAGTTCAGCTACTCTCCAATTAAATCCCATTCCTCCGGATCAGTTGCTATCTGATTAATTCCCGTACATCCGGATAAGCTACTCTCCAATTAAATGCCTTCCCTTTGGATCAGCTACACTTCGATCGATTCCCATCCCTCCGGATCAGCAACTTTGTGATTAGATCCAAACCCTCTGGATCAGCTACTCTCCGATTAAATCCTGTCCCTCCAGATCAGCGACTCTCCGATTGTATCCCATTTCTGCAGATCAGCAACTCTCTGATTAAATACTGTCCCTCTGGATCAGCTACTCTCTGATACAATCCCTTACCTCTGGTACGGCTATTCTCTTATTGAATCCTGTACCACCGGATCAACTACTCTCTGATTTAATCCCATCTCTCTGGATCAGCTGATCTCCGATTAAATCCCATCCCTCCAGTTCAGCTACTTTCCAATAAAATCCCATCTCTCTGGATCATCTACTCTCCGATTAATTCCCATTGTTCCAAATCAGCCACTCTATGATAAAGTCGCATCCCTCCAGATCAGCTCCTCTCCGATTAACACCCGTCCTTCCGGATCAGCTACTCTCTGATTAAATCCCGTCCCTCCGGATCAGCAGCTCTCTGATTAAGACCCATCCCTCCGGATCAGTTACTCTCTGATTAAATGCCATCCCTCTGGATCAGCTACTCTTCGATTGATTCCCATCCCTCTGGATCAGCTACTTTATGATTAAGTCCAATCCCTCCGGGGATCAAAACTGTCCGATTAAATCCTGTCCCTCCAGATCAGCTACTCTCTGATTAAATCCTGTCCCTCTGGATCAGCGACTCTCTGATTAAATCCCATTTCTGCAGATCAGCTCCTCTCTGATTAAATCCCATCCCTCTGGATCAGCTACTCTCTGATTCAATTCCACACGTCTGGTACGGCTACTCTCTAATTGAATCCTGTACCACTGGATCAACTACTCTCTGCTTAATTCCCAACTCTCCGGATCAGCTACTCTCCAATTAAATCCTGTTCCTCTAGTTCAGCTACTCTCCGATTAAATCCCATTTGTCCGGATCAGCTGCTGTCTGATTGAAACTCGTCCCTCCGGATCATCTACTCTCTGATTGAATGCCATTCCTGCAGATCAGCTACTCTCCAATTAAATACCGTCACTCCGCATTAGCTACTCTCTGATTAAATCCATTCCCTCCGGATCAACTGCTCTCTGATTAAGTCCCAACCCTCCGGATCAGCTACTAACCTATTAAATCCCATCTCTCCGGATCAATTGCTCTCTGATTAAATCACATCACTCCAGATCAGCTACTCTCCAATTAACTTTCCATCTCTCTGGATCATCTACTCTCCGATTAATTCCCATTGTTCAAAATCAGACACTCTCTGATAAAGTCGCATCCCTCCAGATCAGCTAAGCTCCGATTAACACCCATCCTTCCAGACCAGCGACTCTCTGAATAAATCCATTCCCTCCAGATCAGCAGCTCTCCGATTAAATCCCGTTCCTCTAGTTCAGCTAATCTCTGATTAAATCCCAACCCTCCGGATCAGCTACTCTCCAATTAAAGCCCATCTCTCCGGATCATCTACTCTCCGATTAATTCCCATTGTTCCAAATCAGACACTCTCTGATAAAGTTGGATCCCTCCAGATCAGCTACTCTCTGATTAAATCCCGTTCCTGCAGATCAGCAACTGTCTGATTAAATCCTGTCCCTCTTGACCAGCTACTATCTGATTGAATCCCTTACCTCTAGTTCAGCTACTCTCCGATTAAATCCCATCTCTCCGGATCAGCTGCTCTCTGATTAAAGCCCATCTCTCTGGATCAGCTGATGTCTGAATAAATCCGATCCCTCCAGTTCAGCTTTTCTCCAATTAAATCCCATCTCTCCGGATGATCTACTCCCCGATTAATTCCCATTGTTCCAAATCAGCCACTCTCTGATAAAGTCGCATCACTCCAGATTAGCTACTCTCCGATTAACACCCGTCCTTCCGGATCAGCTACTCTCTGATTAAATCCCGTCCCTCCAAAACAGCTACTCTCTGATTGAATCCCTTACCTCTAGTTCAGCTAATCTCCGATTAAATCCCAACCCTCCGGATCAGCTACTCTCCAATTAAAGCCCATTTCTCCGGATCAGCTACCCTCCGATTAACTCCCGTTGTTCCAAATCAGCCACTCTCTGATAAAGTCGCATCCCTCCAGATCAGCTACTCTCTGATTAACACCCATCCATACGGATCAGCTACTCCTCTGATTAAATGCCACCCCTCCGGATCAGCAACTTCATGATTAAGTCACATCTCCCAGATCAGCTCCTCTCCGATTAACACCTGTCCTTCCGAACCAGCTACTCTCTGAAGAAATCCACTTCCTCCGGATCAGCCGCTCTCTGATTAACACCCATCCCTCCGGATCAGCTACTCTCTGATTAATTCCCAACCCTCCGGATCAGCTACTCTCCAATTAAAGCCAATCTCTCCGGATCATCTCACTCTGATTAATTCCCATTGTTCCAAATCAGACACTCTCTGATAAAGTCGCATCCCTCCAGATCAGCTACTCTCTGATTAACACACGTCCTTCCGGATCAGCTACTCTCTGAATAAATCCATTCCCTCCGGATCAGCCACTCTCCGATTAAATCCCATCTCTCTGGATCAGCTACTCTCTGATTAATTCCCATCCCTCCAGATCAGCTGCTCTCTGATTAATTCCCAGCCCTCCGGATCAGCTCCTCTCCAATTAAATCCCATTCCTTTAGATTGCTGCTCTCCGATTAAGTCCCATCCCTCCGGATCAGCTACTCTCCAAGTAAATCCCAACTCTCTGGATCAGCTGCTCTCTGATTAAATCACCACACTCCGGATCAGCTACTCTCTGATTAAATCCCATTCCTCCGGATCAGCTGCTGTCTCATTAATTCCCGTACATCCGGATAAGCTGCTCTCCAGTTAAATGCCTTCCCTATGGATCAGCTACTCTCTGGTTAAATGCCATCCCTCCAGATCAACTACTCTCTGATTAATTCCTATTTTCCAAATCAGACACTCTCTGATAAAGTCGCATCCCTCCAGATCAGCTACTCTCTGATTAACACATGTCCGTCCGAATCAGCTACTCTCTGAATGAATCCATTCCATCCGGATCAGCCGCTCTCTGATTAACACCTATCCCTCCGGATCAGCGACTCTCTGATTAATTCCCAACCCTCCGGATCAGCTACTCTCCAATTAAATCCCGTTCCTCTAGTTCAGCTACTCTCTGATTAAATCCCATTCCTTTAGATCTGCTGCTCTCCGATTAAGTCCCATCCCTCCGGATCAGCTACTCTCCAATGAAATCGTCTCGCTCCGGATCAGCTACTTTCCAATTAAAGTAAGTCCCTCCGGATCAGCTACTCTCCGATTAAATCCCATTTCTCCGGATCAGCTGCTCTCCGATTAATTCCCGTTGTTCCAAATCAGCCACTCTCTGATAAAGTCACATCCCTCCAGATCAGCTACTCTCTGATTGAATGCCATTCCTGCAGATCAGCTACTCTCCAATTAAACCCCATCTTTCTGGATCAGCTATTCTCAGATTAATTCCCATTGTTCCAAATCAGCCAATCTCTGATACAGTCACTTCCCTCCAGATCAGATACTCTCTGTTTAACTCCCATCCTTCCGCATCAGCTACTCTCTGATTAAATCCGTCCCTCCGGATCAGCAACTCTCCAATAAAATCCGGTCCCTCTGGAGCAGCTGCTTTCCATTTAAATCCTGCCCCCTCCGGATCATCTGCTCTCCGATTAAATCCCATCTCTCCAGATCACCTACTCTCAGATTAAATCCCAACCCTCCGGATCAGCGACTCTCCAATTAAAGCCCATCTCTCTGGATCATCTGCTCTCCGATTAATTCCCATTGTTCTAAATCAGAACACTCTCTGATAAAGTCGCATCCCTCCAGATCAGCTACTCTCTGATTAACACACGTCCTTCCGAATCAGCTACTCTCTGAATGAATCCATTCCCTCCGGATCAGCTACTCTCTGATTAATTCCCAACCCTCCGGATCAGCAACTCTCCAATTAAATCCCGTTCCTCTAGTTCAGCTACTCTCTGATTAAATCCCATTCCTTTAGATCTGCTGCTCTCCGATTAAGTCCCATCCTTCCGGATCCGCTACTGCCCAATTAAATCGTCTCGCTCCGCATCAGCTACTCTCCAATTAAAGTCAGTCCCTCTGGATCAGCTACTCTCCAAGTAAATCCCATCTCTCTGGATCAGCTGCTCTCTGATTAAATCACGTCACTCCGGATCAGCTACTCTCCGATTAAATCCCATTTCTCCCGATCAGCTGCTCTCCGATTAATTCCGGTTTTCCAAATCAGCCACTCTCTGATAAAGTCGCATCCCTCCAGATCAGCTACTCTCTGATTAACACACGTCCTTCCGGATCAGCTACTCTCTGAATAAATCCATTCCCTCCAGATCAGCTACTCTCCAAGTAAATCCCATCTCTCTGGATCAGCTACTCTCTGATTAAATCACGTCACTCCGGATCAGCTACTCTCCAATTAAATCCCGTTCCTCTAGTTCAGCTACTCTCCGACTAAATCCCATTTGTCTGGAACAGCTGCTGTCTGATTGAATCTCGTCCCTCCGGATCATCTACTCTCTGATTAAATGCCATTCCTGCAGATCAGCTACTCTCCAATTAAATACCGTCACTCCGCATCAGCTACTCTCCGATTAAATCACATCACTCCGGATCAGCTACTCTCCAATTAACTTTCCATCTCTCTGGATCATCTACTCTCCGATTGATTCCCATTGTTCCAAATCAGACACTCTCTGATAAAGTCGCATCCCTCCAGATCAGCTACTCTCCGATTAACACCTGTCCTTCCAGACCAGCGACTCTCTGAATAAATCCATTCCCTCCGGATCAGCAGCTCTCCGATTAAGTCACATCCATCTGGATCAGCTACTCTCCGATTACGTCCCATCTCTCAGGATCAGCTACTCTCCAATTAAATCCCTTTCCTCTAGTTCAGCTAATCTCCGATTAAATCCCATTCCTCCGGATCAGCTGCTGTCTGATTAATTCCCGTACATCCGGATAAGCTGCTCTCCAGTTAAATTCCTTCCCTATGGATCAGCTACGCTCTGATTAAATGCCATCCCTCCAGATCAGCTACTCTCTGATTGAATGCCATTCCTGCAGATCAGCTACGCTCCAATTAAAACCCATCTTTCTGGATCAGCTATCCTTGGATTAATTCTCATTGTTCCAAATCAGTCAGTCTCTGATAGAGTCGCATCCCACCGGATCAGATACTCTCTGATTAACTCCCGTCCTTCCGCATCAGCTACTCTCTGATTAAATCCCATCCCTCCGGATCAGCAACTCTCCAATTAAATCTGGTCCCTCTGGATCAGCTGCTTTCCATTTAAATCCTGCCCCTCCGGATCATCTGCTCTCCGATTAAATACCATCGTTCCAGATCAGCTACTCTCCAATTAAATCCCAACCCTCCGGATCAGCTACTCTCCAATTAAAGCCCATCTCTCCGGATCACCCACTGTCCGATTAATTCCCATTGTTCCAAATCAGACACTCTCTGATAAAGTCGCATCCCTCCAGATCAGCTACTCTCTGATTAACACACGTCCTTCCGGATCAGCTACTCTCTGAATATATCCATTCCCTCCGGATCAGCAGCTCTCTGATTAACACCCATCCATTCGGATCAGCTGCTCTCTGATAAAATGCCTCCCCTCTGGATCAGCTACTTCATGATTAAGTCGCATCCCCCAGATCAGCTCCTCTCCAATTAACACCTGTCCTTCCGAACCAGCTACTCTCTGAAGAAATCCACATCCTCCGGATCAGCCGCTCTCTGATTACCACCCATCCCTCCGGATCAGCTACTCTCTGATTAATTCCCAACCCTCCGGATCAGCTACTCTCCAATGAAATCTCGTTCCTCTAGTTCAGCTACTGTCCGATTAAATCCCATCTCTCCGGATCAGCTACTCTCTGATTAATTCCCATCCCTCCAGATCAGCTGCTCTCTGATTAAATCACCTCCCTCTGGATCAGCTACTCTCCAATTAAATTGTCTCGCTCCGGATCAGCTACGCTCCGATTAAATTCAGTCCCTCCAGATCAGCTACTCTCCAAGTAAATCCCATCTCTCTGGATCAGCTGCTCGCTGATTAAATGACGTCACTCCGGATCAGCTACTCTCCGATTAAATCCCATTTCTCCAGATCAGCTGCTCTCCGATTAATTCCCATCGTTCCAAATCAGCCACTCTCTGATAAAGTCGCATCCCTCCAGATCAGCTACTCTCTGATTGAATGCCATTCCTGCAGATCAGCTACTCTCCAATTAAACCCCATCTTTCTGGATCAGCTATTCTTGGATTAATTCTCATTGTTCCAAATCAGCCAGTCTCTGATACAGTCACTTCCCTCCAGATCAGATACTCTCTGATTAACTCCCGTCCTTCCGCATCAGCTGCTCTCTGATTAAATCCGTCCCTCCGGATCAGCAACTATGCAATTAAATCCGGTCCCTCTGGATCAGCTGCTTTCCGTTTTAATCCTGTCCCTCCGGATCATCTGCTCTCCGATTAAATCCCATCTCTCCAGATCACCTACTCTCAGATTAAATCCCAACCCTCCGGATCAGCTACTCTCCAATTAATGCCCATCTCTCTGGATCATCTGCTCTCAGATTAATTCCCATTGTTCCAAATCAGAGACTCTCTGATAAAGTCGCATTTCTCCAGATCAGCAACTCTCTGATTAATTCCAATTTTCCAAATCAGACACGCTCTGATAAAGTCGCATCCCTCCAGATCAGCTACTCTCTGATTAACACACGTCCTTCCGAATCAGCTACTCTCTGAATGAATCCATTCCCTCCGGATCAGCCGCTCTCTGATTAACACCCATCCCTCCGGATCAGCTACTCTCTGATTAAATCCCATTCCTCTAGTTCAGCTACTCTCCGATTAAATCCCATTTGTCCAGATCACCTGCTGTCTGATTGAATCTCGTCCCTCCGGATCATCTACTCTCTGATTAAATGCCATTCCTGCAGATCAGCTACTCTCCAATTAAATACAGTCACTCCGCATCAGCTACTCTCTCATTAAATCCATTCCCTCCGCATCAGCTACTCTCTGATTAAATCCATTCCCTCCGGATCAGCTGCACTCTGATTAACACACAACCCTCCAGATCAGCTACTAACCTATTAAATCCCATCTCTCCGGATCAATTGCTGTCCGATTAAATCACATCACGCCGGATCAGCTACTCTCCAATTAACTTTCCATCTCTCTGGATCATCTACTCTCCGATTGATTCCCATTGTTCCAAATCAGACACTCTCTGATAAAGTCGCATCCCTCCAGATCAGCTACTCTCCGATTAACATCCGTCCTTCCAGACCAGCGACTCTTTGGATAAATCCATTCCCTCCGGATCAGCAGCTCTCTGATTAAACCCCATCCATCTGGATCAGCTACGCTCCGATTACGTCCCATCTCTCCGAATCAGCTACTCTCCAATTAAATCCCATTCCTGTAGTTCAGCTAATCTCCGATTAAATCCCATTCCTCCGGATCAGCTGCTGTCTGATTAATTCCCGTACATCCGGATAAGCTGCTCTCCAGTTAAATTCCTTCCCTATGGATCAGCTACTCTCTGATTAAATGCCATCCCTCCAGATCAGCTGCTCTCTGATTGAATGCCATTCCTGCAGATCAGCTACGCTCCAATTAAAATCCATCTTTCTGGATCAGCTATTCTTGGATTAATTCTCATTGTTCCAAATCAACCAGTCTCTGATACAGTCGCATCCCTCCAGATCAGATACTCTCTGATTAACTCCCGTCCTTCCGCATCAGCTACTCTCTGATTAAATCCCATCCCTCCGGATCAGCAACTCTCCAATTAAATCCGGTCCCTCTGGATCAGCTGCTTTCCGTTTAAATCCTGCCCCCTCCGGATCATCTGCTCTCCGATTGAATCCCATCTCTCCAGATCAGCTACTCTCTGATTAAACATCAACCCTCCGGATCAGCTACTCTCCAATTAAAGCCCATCTCTCCGGATCATCCACTCTCCGATTAATTCCCATTGTTCCAAATCAGACACTCTCTGATAAAGTCGCATCCCTCCAGATCAGCTACTCTCTGATTAACACACGTCCTTCCGGATCAGCTACTCTCTGAATAAATCCATTCCCTCTGGATCAGCTGCTCTCTGATTAAATGCCACCCCTCCAGATCAGCTACTTCATGATCAAGTCCCATCCCTCCGGATCAGCTTCTCTCCGATTAATCCTGTTCCACCAGATTAGCTACTCTCTGATTAAATCCCATTCTTGCAGATCAGCAACACTTGATTAAATCCCATCCCCCTGTATCAGCTACTCTCTTATTGAATACTGTACAACCGGATCAGCTGATCGCTGGTTGAATCCAAGCCCTCTGGATCAGCTACTCTCCGATTAAATCCCATCCCTCTGGATCAGCTGCTCTCTAATTAAATACCACCACTCCGGATCAGCTATTCTCCAGTTAAATCCGGTCCCTCCTGATCAGCTACTCTCTGATTAAATCCCATCCTTCTGGATCAGCTGCTTTCCGATTAAATCACATCACTCCGGATCAGCTACTCTCCAATTAACTTTCCATCTCTCTGGATCATCTACTCTCTGATTAATTCCCATTGTTACAAATCTGCCACTCTCTGATAAAGTTGCATCCCTCCCGATCAGCTACTCTCCGATTTAATCCCATCCCTCCGGATCAGCTGCTTTCTGATTAAATCCCATCCCTCCGGATCAGCTACTCTCCAATTAAATCCCCTCCCTCCGGATCAGCTGCTTTCTGATTAAATCCCATCCCTCCGGATCAGCTACTCTCCAATTAAATTCCATCCCTCCGGATCATCTGCTTTCTCATTAAATCCCATCCCTCCGGATCAGCTACTCTCCAATTAAATCCCATCCCTCCGGATCAGCTGCTTTCTGATTAAATCGCATCCCTCCAGATCAGCTACTCTCAGATTAAATCCCATCCCTCCGGATCAGCTACTCTCCAATTAAATACCATCCCTCCGGATCAGCTGCTTTCTGATTAAATCCCATCCCTCCAGATCAGCTCCTCTCTGATTAAATCCCATCCCTCTGGATCAACTGCTTTCTGATTAAATCCCATCCCTCCGGATCAGCTGCTCTCCGATTAAATCCCAACCCTCCGGATCAGCTACTCTCCAATTAAATACCATCTGTCCAGATCATCTACTCTTCGATTAATTCCCATTGTTCCAAATCAGGCACTCTCTGATAAAGTCGCATCCCTCCCGATCAGCTACTCTCCAATTAACACCCGTCCTTCCGAACCAGTTACTCTCTGAATAAATCCATTCCCGCCGGATCAGCTCCTCTCTGATTAAATCCCATCCCTCCAGATCAGCTGCTCTCTGATTAAATCACGTCACTCCAGATCATCTACTCTCCAATTAACTTTCCATGTCTCTGGATCATCTACTCTCCGATTAATTCCCATTGTTCCAAATCTGCCAATCTCTGATAAAGTCGCATCCCTCCAGATCAGCTCCACTCCGATTAACTCCCGTCTTTCCGAACCAACTACTCTCTGAGTAAATCCCGTCCTTCCGGATCAGCAGCTCTCTGATTAACACCCATCCCTCCGGATCAGCTACTCTCTGATTGAATGCCATCCCTCCGGATCAGCTACTCTTTGATTGGTTCCCATCCCTCTGGATCAGCTACTTCGTGATTAAGTCCAATCCCTCCGGTGATCAGCTACACTCCGATTAAATCCTGTCCCTCCAGATCAGCTACTCTCTGATTTAATCCCATCCCTCCGGATCAGCTGCTTTCTGATTAAATCCCATCCCTCCAGATCAGCTACTCTCCGATTAAATCCCATCCCTCCGGATCAGCTACTCTCCAATTAAATACCATCCCTCCGGATCAGCTACTCTCCGATTAAATCCCATCCCTCTGGATCAGCTGCTTTCTCATTAAATCCCATCCCTCCGGATCAGCTAGTCTCCGATTAAATCCCATTGTTCCAAATCTGCAACTCTCTGATAAAGTCGCATCCCTCCAGATCAGCTCCTCTCCGATTAACTCCCGTCTTTCTGAACCAACTACTCTCTGAGTAAATCCCGTCCTTCCGGATCAGCAGCTCTCTGATTAACACCCATCCCTCCGGATCAGCTACTCTCTCATTAAATGCCATCCCTCCGGATCAGCTACTCTTTGATTGATTCCCATCCCTCTGGATCAGCAACTTCGTGATTAAGTCCAATCCCTCCGGGGATCAGCTACTCTCCGATTAAATCCTGTCCCTCCAGATCAGCTCCTCTCTGAATAAATCCCATTCCTGCAGATCAGCTACTCTCTGATTTAATCCCGTCCCTCTGGATCAGCTACTGTCTGATTCAATCCCTCACTTCTGGTACGGTTGCTCTCTAATTGAATCCTGTACCACTGGATCAACTAGTCTCTGATTAATTCCCAACTCTCCAGATCAGCTACTCTCCAATTAAATACCGACACTCCGGATCAGCTACTCTCCAATTAAACCCCATCTTTCTGAATCAGCTATTCTCGGATTAATTCTCATTGTTCCAAATCAGCCAGTCTCTGATACAGTCACTTCCCTCCAGATCAGATACTCTCTGTTTAATTCCCGTCCTTCCGCATCAGCTGCTCTCTGATTAAATCCGTCCCTCTGGATCAGCAACTCTCCAATTAAATCCGGACCCTCTGGATCAGCTGCTTTCCATTTAAATCCAGTCCCTCCAGATCATCTGCTCTCCGATTAAATCCCATCTCTCCAGATCACCTACTCTCAGATTAAATCCCAACCCTCCGGATCAGCTACTCTCCAATTAAAGCCCATCTCTCTGGATCATCTGCTCTCCGATTAATTCCCATTGTTCCAAATCAGACACTCTCTGATAAAGTCGCATTGCTCCAGATCAGCTACTCTCCGATTAATTCCTATTTTCCAAATCAGACACTCTCTGATAAAGTAGCATCCCTCCAGATCAGCTATTCTCTGATTAACACACGTCCTTCCGAATCAGCTACTCTCTGAATGAATCCATTCCCTCCAGATCAGCTGCTCTCTGATTAACACCCATCCCCCCGGATCAGCTACTCTCCGATTAACACCCGTCCTTCCAGACCAGCGACTCTCTGAATAAATCCATTCCCTCCAGATCAGCAGCTCTCCGATTAAGTCCCATCCATTTGGTTCAGCTACTCTCCGATTACGTCCCATCTCTCAGGATCAGCTACTCTCCAATTAAATCCCTTTCCTCTAGTTCAGCTAATCTCCGATTAAATCCCATTCCTCCGGATCAGCTGCTGTCTGATTAATTCCCGTACATCCGGATAAGCTGCTCTCCAGTTAAATTCCTTCCCTCCAGATCAGCTACTCTCTGATTAATTCCAATTTTCAAAATCAGACACGCTCTGATAAAGTCACATCCCTCCAGATCAGCTACTCTCTGATTAACACATGTCCTTCCGAATCAGCTACTCTCTGAATGAATCCATTCCATCCGGATCAGCCGCTCTCTGATTAACACCCATCCCTCCGGATCAGCGACTCTCTGATTAATTCCCAACCTTCCGGATCAGCAACTCTCCAATTAAATCCCGTTCCTCTAGTTCAGCTACTCTCTGATTAAATCCCAATCCTTTAGATCAGCTGCTCTCCGATTAAGTCCCATCCTTCCGGATCAGCTACTCTCCAATTAAATCGTCTCGCTCCAGATCAGCTACTCTCCAATTAAAGTCAGTCCCTCCAGATCAGCTACTCTCCAAGTAAATCCCATCTCACTGGATCAGCTGCTCTCTGATTACATCATGTCACTCCGGATCAGCAACTCTCTAATTAAATCCCGTTCCTCTAGTTCAGCTACTCTCTGATTAAATCTCATCCCTTTAAATCTGCTGCTCTCCGATTAATTCCCATCCCTCCAGATCAGCTACACTCCAATTAAATCATCTCGCTCCGGATCAGCTACTCTCCAAGTAAATTCCATCTCTCTGGATCAGCTGCTCTCTGATTAAATCACGTCACTCCGGATCAGCTACTCTCCGAATAAATCCCATTTCTCTGGATGTGCTGCTCTCCGATTAATTCCATTTTTCCAAATCAGCCACTCTCTGATAAAGTCGCATCCCTCCAGATCAGCTACTCTCTGATTAACACACGTCCTTCCGGATCAGCTACTCTCTGAATAAATCCATTCCCTCCAGATCAGCTACTCTCTAAGTAAATCCCATCTCTCTGGATCAGCTGCTCTCTGACTAAATCACGTCACTCCGGATCAGCTACTCTCCGATTAATTCCGGTTTTCCAAATCAGCCACTCTCTGATAAAGTCGCAGCCATCAGATCAGCTACTCTCTGATTAACACACGTCCTTCCGGATCAGCAACTCTCTGAATAAATCCATTCCCTCCGGATAAGCTACTCTCCAAGTAAATCCCATCTCTGTGGATCAGCTGCTCTCTGATTAAATCACGTCACTCCGGATCAGCTACTCTCCAATTAAATCCCGTTCCTCTAGTTCAGCTACTCTCTGATTAAATCCCATTTGTCCAGATCACCTGCTGTCTGATTGAATCTCGTCCCTCCGAATCATCTACTCTCTGATTAACTGCCATTCCTGCAGATCAACTACTCTCCAATTAAATACCGTCACTCCGCATCAGCTACTCTCTGATTAAATCCATTCCCTCCGGATCAGCTGCTCTCTGAGTAACATCCAACCCTCCAGATCAGCTACTAACCTATTAAATCCCATCTCTCCGGATCAATTGCTCTCCGATTAAATCACATAACTCCGGATCAGCTACTCTCCAATTAACTTTCCATCTCTCTGGATCATCTACTCTCCGATTGATTCCCATTGTTCCAAATCAGACACTCTCTGATAAAGTCGCATCCCTCCAGATCAGCTACTCTCTGATTAACACCCGTCCTTCCAGACCAGCGACTTTCTGAATAAATCCATTCCCTCCGGATCAGCAGCTCTCCGATTAAATCCCATCCATCTGGATCAGCTGCTCTCCGATTACGTCCCATCTCTCCGGATCAGCTATTCTCCAATTAAATCCCGTTCCTCTAGTTCAGCTAATCTCCGAATAAATCCCATTCCTCCGGATCAGCTGCTGCCTGATTAATTCCCGTACATCCGGATAAGCTGCTCTCCAGTTAATTTCCTTCCCTATGGATCAGCTACTCTCTGATTAAATGCCATCCCTCCAGATCAGCTACTCTCTGATTGAATGCCATTCCTGCAGATCAGCTACGCTCCAATTAAAACCCTTCTTTCTGGATCAGCTATTCTTGGATTAATTCTCATTGTTCCAAATCAGCCGTTCTCTGATAGAGTCGCATCCCACCAGATCAGATACACTCTGATTAACTCCCGTCCTTCCACATCAGCTGCTCTCTGATTAAATCCCATCCCTCCGGATAAGCAACTCTCCAATTAAATCCGGTCCCTCTGGATCAGCTGCTTTCCGTTTAAATCCTGCCCCCTCCGGATCATCTGCTCTCCGATTAAATCCCATCTCTCCAGATCAGCTACTCTCCGATTAAATCCCAACCCTCCGGATCAGCTACTCTCCAATTAAAGCCCATCTCTCCGGATCATCCGCTCTCCGATTAATTCCCATTGTTCCAAATCAGACACTCTCTGATAAAGTCGCATCCCTCCAGATCAGCTACTCTCTGATTAACACACATCCTTCCGGATCAGCTAATCTCTGAATAAATCCATTCCCTCCGGATCAGCAGCTCTCTGATTAACACCCATCCCTCCGGATCAGCTACTCTCTGATTAAATGCCACCCCTCCGGATCAGCAACTTCATGATTAAGTCGCATCCCCCAGATCAGCTCCTCTCCGATTAAATCCCATTTCTCCGGATCAGCTGCTCTCCGATTAATTCCAGTTGTTCCAAATCAGCCACTCTCTGATAAAGTCACATCACTCCAGATCAGTTACTCTCTGATTGAATGCCATCCCTCCAGATCAGCTGCTCTCTGATTGAATGCCATTCCTGCAGATCAGCTGCTCTCCAATTAAACCCCATCTTTCTGCATCAGCTATTCTCGGATTAATTCCCATTGTTCCAAATCAGCCAATCTCTGATACAGTCACTTCCTTCCAGATCAGATACTCTCTGATTAACTCCCATCCTTCCGCATCAGCTACTCTCTGATTAAATCCGTCCCTCTGGATCAGCAACTCTCCAATTAAATCCCGTCCCTCTGGATCAGCTGCTTTCTGTTTAAATCCTGTTCCTCCGGATCATCTGCTCTCCGATTAAATCCCATCTCTCCAGATCACCTACTCTCAGATTAAATCCCAACCCTCCGGATCAGCTACTCTCCAATTAAAGCCCATCTCTCTGGATCATCTGCTCTCCGATTAATTCCCATTGTTCCAAATCAGACACTCTCTGATAAAGTCGCATCGCTCCAGATCAGCTACTCTCCGATTAATTCCTATTTTCCAAATCAGACACTCTCTGATAAAGTAGCATCCCTCCAGATCAGCTATTCTCTGATTAACACACGTCCTTCCGAATCAGCTACTCTCTGAATGAATCCATTCCCTCCGGATCAGCTGCTCTCTGATTAACACCCATCCCCCCGGATCAGCTACTCTCTGATTAATTCCCAACCCTCCGGATCAGTAACTCTCTAATTAAATCCCGTTCCTCTAGTTCAGCTACTCTCTGATTAAATCCCATTCCTTTAGATCTGCTGCTCTCCGATTAAGTCCCATCCCTCCGGATCAGCTACACTCCAATTAAATCGCCTCGCTCCAGATCAGCTACTCTCCAATTAAAAACTGTCCCTCCGGATCAGCTACTCTCCGAGTAAATTCCATCTCTCTGGATCAGCTGCTCTCTGATTAAATCACGTCACTCCGGATCAGCTACTCTCCGATTAAATCCCATTTCTCTGGATCAGTTGCTCTCCGATTAATTCCCGTTTTCCAAATCAGCCACTCTCTGATAAAGTCGCATCCCTCCAGATCAGCTACTCTCTGAGTAACACACGTCCTTCCGGATCAGCTACTCTCTGAATAAATCCATTCCCTCCTGATCAGCTACTCTCCAAGTAAATCCCATCTCTCTGGATCAGCTGCTCTCTGACTAAATCACATCACTCCGGATCAGCTACTCTCCAATTAAATCCCATTCCTCTAGTTCAGCTACTCTCCGATTAAATCCCATTTGTCCAAATCAGCTGCTGTCTGATTGAATCTCGTCCCTCCGGATCATCTACTCTCTGATTAAATGCCATTCCTGCAGATCAGCTACTCTCCAATTAAACCCCATCTTTCTGGATCAGCTATTCTTGGATTAATTCTCATTGTTCCAAATCAGCCAGTCTCTGATAAAGTCGCATCCCTCCAGATCAGATACTTTCTGATTAACTCCCATCCTTCCGCATCAGCTACTCTCTGATTAAATCCGCCCCTCCGGATCAGCAACTCTCCAATTAAATCCGGTCCCTCTGGATCAGCTGCTTTCCGTTTAAATCCTGTCCCTCCGGATCATCTGCTCTCCGAGTAAATCCCATCTCTCCAGATCACCGATGCTCAGATTAAATCCCAACCCTCCGGATCAGCTACTCTCCAAATACAGCCCATCTCTCTAGATCATCTGCTCTCCGATTAATTCCCATTGTTCCAAATCAGACACTCTCTGATAAAGTCGCATCCCTCCAGATCAGCTACTCTCCGATTAAATCCCATTTCTCCGGATCAGCTGCTCTGCGATTAATTCCGGTTTTCCAAATCAGCCACTCTCTGATAAAGTCGCATCCCTCCAGATCAGCTACTCTCTGATTAACACACGTCCTTCCGGATAAGCTACTCTCTGAATAAATCCATTCCCTCCGGATCAGCTGCTCTCTGATTAAATGCCACCCCTCCAGATCAGCTACTTCATGATCAAGTCCAATCCCTCCGGATCAGCTTCTCTCCGATTAAATCCTGTTCCACCAGATTAGCTACTCTCTGATTAAATCCCATTCTTGCAGATCAGCAACACTTGATTAAATCCCGTCCCCCTGTATCAGCTACTCTCTTATTGAATACTGTACAACCGGATCAGCTAATCGCTGGTTGAATCCAAGCCCTCTGGATCAGCTACTCTCCGATTAAATCCCATCCCTCTGGATCAGCTACTCTCTAATTAAATACAGCCTCTCCGGATCAGCTATTCTCCAATTAAATCCAGTCCCTCCGGATCAGCTACTCTCCGATTAAATCCCATCCCTCTGGATCAGCTGCTTTCCAATTAAATCACGTCACTCCGGATCAGCTACTCTCCAATTAACTTTCCATCTCTCTGGATCATCTACTCTCTGATTAATTCCCATTGTTCCAAATCTGCCACTCTCTGATAAAGTCGCATCCCTCCAGATCAGCTCCACTCCGATTAACTCCCGTCTTTCCACACCAATGACTCTCTGAATAAATCCCGTCCCTCCGGATCAGCAGCTCTCCGATTTAATCCCATCCCTCCAGATCAGCTGCTTTCCGATTAAATGCCGTCCCTCCGGATCAGCTACTCTCCAATTAAATACCATCTCTCCGGATCATCTACTCTCCGATTAATTTCCATTGTTCCAAATCAGACACTCTCTGATAAAGTCGCATCCCTCCCGATCAGCTACTCTCCGATTAACACCCGTCCTTCTGAACCAGCTACTCTCTGAATAAATCCATTCCCTCTGGATCAGCTGCTCTCTGATTAAATCCCATCCCTCTGGATCAGCTGCTCTACGATTAAATCACGTCACTCCAGATCAGCTACTCTCCAATTAACTTTCCATGTCTCTGGATCATCTACTCTCCGATTAATTCCCATTGTTCCAAATCTGCCACTCTCTGATAAAGTCGCATCCCTCCAGATCAGCTTCACTCTGATTAACTCCCGGCTTTCTGAACCAACTACTCTCTGAGTAAATCCCGTCCTTCCGGATCAGCAGCTCTCTGATTAACACCCATCCCTCCGGATCAGCTACTCTCTGATTAAATGCCATCCCTCCGGATCAGCTACTCTTCGATTGATTCCCATCCCTCTGGATCAGCAACTTCATGATTAGGTCCAATCCCTCCGGGGATCAGCTACTCTCCGATTAAATCCTGTCCCTCCAGATCAGCTACTCTCTGAATAAACCCCATTCCTGCAGATCAGCTACTCTCTGATTTAATCCCGTCCCTCTGGATCAGCTACTCTCTGATTAATCCCATTCCTGCAGATCAGCAACTCTCTGATTAAATCCTGTCTCTCTGGATCAGCTACTCTCTGATTAATCCCATTCCTGCAGATCAGCTACTCTCTGATTTAATCCCGTCCCTCTGGATCAGCTACTCTCTCATTCAATCCCTCACCTCTGGTACGGTTACTCTCTAATTGAATCCTGTACCACTGGATCAACTACTCTCTGATTAATTCCCAACTCTCCAGATCAGCTACTCTCCAATTAAATACCGACACTCCAGATCAGCTACTCTCCAGTTAAACCCCATCTTTCTGCATCAGCTATTCTCGGATTAATTCTCATTGTTCCAAATCAGCCAGTCTCTGATACAGTCGCTTCCCTCCAGCTCAGATACTCTCTGTTTAACTCCCATCCTTCCATATCAGCTACTCTCTGATTAAATCCGTCCCTCTGGATCAGCAACTCTCCAAGTAAATCCGGTCCCTCTGGATCAGCTGCTTTCCATTTAAATCCTGTCCCTCCAGATCATCTGCTCTCCGATTAAATCCCATCTCTCCAGATCACCTACTCTCAGATTAAATCCCAACCCTCCGGATCAGCTACTCTCCAATTAAAGCCCATCTCTCTGGATCATCTGCTCTCCGATTAATTCTCATTGTTCCAAATCAGACACTCTCTGATAAAGTCACATCCCTCCAGATCAGCTACTCTCTAATTAATTCCTATTTTCCAAATCAGACACTCTCTGATAAAGTCGCATCCCTCCAAATCAGCTACTCTCTAATTAATTCCTATTTTCCAAATCAGACACTCTCTGATAAAGTCGCATCCCTTCAGATCAGCTACTCTCCGATTAACACCCGTCCTTCCGGATCAGCTACTCACCAATCCAATCCCATCCCTCCGGATCAGCTACTCACTGATTAAATCCCATCTCTCTCGATCAGCTACTCTCCGATTAACACCCGAACCAGCGACTCTCTGAATAAATCCATTCCTGCCGGATCCGCATATCTCTGATTAACACCCATCCCTCCGTATCAGCTACTCTCTGATTAAATCCCATCCCACCGGATCAGCTACACTTCGAGTGATTCCCATCCCTCCGGATCAGCTACTTTGTGATTATGTCCAATCCCTCTGGATCAGCTATGCTCCGATTGAATCCCATCACTCTGGATCAGCTACTCTCCAATTAAGTCCCATCCCTCGAGATCAGCTACTCTCCAATTAAATCCTGTTCCTCTTGTTCAGCTACTCCCCGATTAAATCCCATCTCTCCGGATCAGCTGCTGTCTGATTAATTCCCGTACAGCCGGATAAGCTACTCTCCAATTAAATCCCTTCCCTATGAACCAGCTACTCTCTGATTGAATCCCGTCCGTCCGGATCAGCTTCTCTCTGATTAAATGCCATTCCTGCAGATCAGCTACTCTCCGATTAAATCCCATCATTCCAGATCAGCTGATCTCCGATTAAATCACGTCCCTCTGGATCAGCTTGTCTCCAATTAAATACCATCACTCTGGATCAGCTACTCTCCAATTAAACCCCATCTTTCTGGATCAGCTACTCTCCGATTAATTCCCATTGTTCCAAATCAGCCAGTCTCTGATAAAGTCGCATCCCTCCAGATCAGCTACTCTCCGATTAACACCCGTCCTTCCGCATCAGCTACACTCTGATTAAATCCCATCCCTCCAGATCAGCAACTCTCCAATTAAATCCAGTCCCTCTGGATCAGCTGCTTTCCGTTTAAATCCTGTCCCTCCGGATCATCTGCTCTCTGATTAAATCCCATCTCTCCAGATCAGCTACTCTCCGATTAATTCCTATTTTCCAAATCAGACACTCTCTGATAAAGTCGCATCCCTCCAGATCAGCTACTCTCCGATTAACACCCATCCTTCCGGATCAGCTACTCACCGATTCAATCCCATCCCTCCGGATCAGCTACTCACTGATTAAATCCCATCTCTCTCGATCAGCTACTCTCCGATTAACACCCAAACCAGCGACTCTCTGAATAAATCCATTCCTGCCAGATCCGCAGATCTCTGATTAACACCCATCCCTCCGTATCAGCTACTCGCTGATTAAATCCCATCCCACCGGATAAGCTACACTTCGAGTGATTCCCATCCCTCCGGATCAGCTACTTTGTGATTATGTCCAATCCGTCTGGATCAGTTATGCTCCGATTGAATCCCATCACTCTGGATCAGCTACTCTCCAATTAAACCCCATCTTTCTGGATCAGCTACTCTCCGATTAATTCCCATTGTTCCAAATCAGCCAGTCTCTGATAAAGTCGCATCCCTCCAGATCAGCTACTCTCCGATTAACACCCGTCCTTCCGCATCAGCTACACTCTGATTAAATGCCATCCCTCCAGATCAGCAACTCTCCAATTAAATCCAGTCCCTCTGGATCAGCTGCTTTCCGTTTAAATCCTGTCCCTCCGGATCATCGGCTCTCTGATTAAATCCCATCTCTCCAGATCAGCTACTCTCCGATTAATTCCTATTTTCCAAATCAGACACTCTCTGATAAAGTCGCATCCCTCCAGATCAGCTACTCTCCGATTAACACCCATCCTTCCGGATCAGCTACTCACCGATTCAATCCCATCCCTCCGGATCAGCTACTCACTGATTAAATCCCATCTCTCTCGATCAGCTACTCTACGATTAACACCCAAACCAGCGACTCTCTGAATAAATCCATTCCTGCCGGATCCGCAGATCTCTGATTAACACCCATCCCTCCGTATCAGCTACTCTCTGATTAAATCCCATCCCACCGGATCAGCTACACTTCGAGTGATTCCCATCCCTCCGGATCAGCTACTTTGTGATTATGTCCAATCCCTCTGGATCAGCTATGCTCCGATTGAATCTCATCACTCTGGATCAGCTACTCTCCAATTAAATCCTGTTCCTCTTGTTCAGCTACTCTCCGATTAAATCCCATCCCTCCAGATCAGCTACTCTCCGTTTAAATCCTGTCCCTCCGGATCATCTGCTCTCTGATTAAATCCCATCTCTCCAGATCAGCTACTCTCCGATTAAATCCCATCCCTCTGGATCAGCTGCTCTACGATTAAATCCCATTCCTGCAGATCAGCTACTCTCTGATTAAATCCCATCTCTCCGGATCAGCTGATCTTCGATTAAATCCCATCCCTCTGGATCATCTACTCTCTGATTATTTCCCATTGTTCCAAATCAGCTACTCTCTGATAAAGTCGCACCCTCCAGATCAGCTACTCTCCAATTAACACCCGTCCTTCCAGATCAGCTACTGTCTGATTAATTCCCATTGTTCCAAATCAGCCACTCTCTGACAACGTCGCATCCCACCAGATCAGCTACTCTCTGATTAACACCCATCCTTCTGGATCAGCTACCCTCTCATTAAATCCCGTCCCTCCGGATCTGCTGCTCTCCGATTAAATCCCATCCCTCTGGTTCAGCTACTCTCCGATTAAATCCCATCCCTCTGGATCAGCTACTCTCTGATTAAATCTGTCCCTCTGGATCAGCTACTCTCCGATTAAATCCCGTCCTTCTGGATCAGCCACTCTCTGATTAAATCCCATCCCTCTGGATCAGCTACTATCTGATTTAATCCCATCTGCCCGGATCAGTTACTCTTTGATTTAATCCCATCTCTCCGGATCAGCTACTCTCCAATTAAATCCTGTTGTTCCAAATCAGCTACTCTCTGATAAAGTCACATCCCTCTGGATCAGCTGCTCTCCGATTAGCTCCCATCCTTCCGTATCAGCTACACTCTGATTAACTCCATTCCCACTAGATCAGCTGCTCTCCGATTGATTCCCGTCACTCTGGATCAGCTACTCTATGATTAAATCTTATCCCTCCGGATCAACTTCTCCATGATTAAATCCTATCCCTCTGGAACAGTTACTCTACAATTAAATCCCGTGCAGCCAGATCAGCTACTCTCCGATTAAATCCCGTCCCTCCGGATCAGCTTCTCTCCAATTAAATCCCATCTCACGAGATCATCTGCTCTCTGGTTAATTCCCATTGTTCTAAAACAGCCACTCTCTGATAAATTCACATCCCTCCAGATCAGCTATTCTCCGATTAAGACCCGTCCTTCCAGATCAGCTACTCTCTGATTAAGTCCATTCCCTCCGGATCAGCTACTCGCTGATTAAATCCTGTCCCTCCAGGTCAGCTACTCGCTGGTTGAATCCCATTTCTGCAGATCAGCTACTCTCCAATTAACTCCCATCCCTCTGGATCAGCTGCTCTCTGATTAAATCCTGTCCCTCTGTATCAGCTACTCTCCGATTAAATCCCGTCCCTCCGGATCAGCTTCTCTCCAATTAAATCCCATCTCACGAGATCATCTGCTCTCTGGTTAATTCCCATTGTTCTAAAACAGCCACTCTCTGATAAAGTCACATCTCTCCAGATCAGCTATTCTCCGATTAAGACCCGTCCTTCCAGATCAGCTACTCTCTGATTAAGTCCATTCCCTCCGGATCAGCTACTCACTGATTAAATCCTGTCCCTCCAGATCAGCTACTCGCTGGTTGAATCCCATTTCTGCAGATCAGCTACTCTCCAATTAACTCCCATCCCTCCAGATCAGCTACTCTCCGATTAACTCCCGTCCTTCCAGATCAGCTACGGTCTGATTAAATCCATTCCCTCCGGATCTGCTGCTCTCCCATTAAATCCTATCCCTCTGGACCAGCTACTCTCTGATTAAATCCCTTCACTCTAGGATCAGCCAGTCGCTGATTGAATCCCATCCCTCCGGATCAGGTGCTCTCCAATTAATTCCCAACACTCCGGATCAGCTACTCTCCGATTAATTCCCAACACTCCGGATCAGCTATTCTCCGATTAAATCCCATCCCTCTGGATCAGCTACTCTCTGATTAAATCCCATCCACCCGGATCAGTTACTCTTTGATTGAATCCCATCCCTCTGGATCAGCTATGCTCTGATTAAATCCCATCCCTCCGGATCAGCTTCTCCATGATTAAATCCCATCCCTCCGGAACAGCTACTTTACGATTAAATCCTGCCCCTCCAGATCAGCTACTCTCTGATTGAATCCCGACTCTCTGTATCAGCTACTCTCTGATTGAATCCTGTCCAGCTGGATCAGTTACTCTCTGATTTAATGCCATCGTTCCAGAACAGATATTGTCCAATAAAATCCCATCCTGCCGGATAGGCTACTCTTTGATTAACTCCCGTCCCGCCAGATAGGCTACTGTCTGATTAAATCCCATCCCTTTGGATCAGTTACTCTGTGATTAAATACTGTCCCTCCGGATCAGCTACTCTCTAATTGGATCCGGTCCCTCCGGATCAGCTAATCTCCAATTAAATTTCGTCCCTCCGGATCAGCTACTCTCCGAGTAAATCCCATCACTCCGGATCAGCTACCCTCCGAGTAAATCCCATTCTTCCGGATCAACTACTCTCCGATTAAATCACATCTCTCCAGAACAGCTACTCTCCGATTTAATCCCGTCCCTCTCTATCAGCTACTCTCTGATTAAATCCCATTTCTGCGGATCACCTACTCTCTGATTGAATCCCGTCCCTCCGGATCAGCTAATCGCTGATTGAATCCCATCCCTCTGGAGCAGATAGTCTCCGATAGAATCCCTTCCCACTGGATAGGCTACTCTCTGATTAAATCCCATCCCTCCGGATCAGCTTCTCTCTGAATAAATCCCATCCCTTTGGATCAGCTACTCTCTGAAAAAATCCCATCCCTCCGGATCAGCTACTCTCCAATTAAATCCCATCCCTCTGGAGCAGATAGTCTCCGATAGAATCCCTTCCCACTGGATAGGCTACTCTCTGATTAAATCCCATCCCTCCGGATCAGCTTCTCTCTGAATAAATCCCATCCCTCCGGATCAGCTACTCTCCGATTAAATCCCGTCGTTCCAAATCAGCTACTGTCTGATAAAGTCGCATCCCTCTGGATCAGTAATTGACTCTTAAATACCTCTGACCAAGCAAGTCACTCAGTTCCATGGCAATTAGGGATGGGAAAAAAATGCTGGCCTTGCCAGTGGCAGCCACAACCCTTGGAAGAATAAAGAGGGTAAAGCAGCAGATGGAGAATTGAGTTTTGTCTTCCTGCTCCCCATGTTTAATCAGTGACCACTCCTCGGAAGTTTATCAGCATGATCATCGGCGAATGCCGGACTGGCCTCAGGCTCCTATCTCTGTGAGGTCAAATGTCCTGTCAGTGCCCACGGTGCCTCTCCTGGTCGCTGATCCATGGCCAGTTGGGTGGGGACTGCCGTTGTTTTCACCTGTGCTCCGGTGAATGTCGGTGAAGGAGGGCGGCAATCAAAAATGGAATTGGAATGAAAGAAACGGGATCATTAATGGAACAAGGCCGTAAATAAGCCAAGCACTGGAGTTCATTCCTAGAAGGGATTTCGTTTAAAAGCTGAGAAGAACATTCACTCCCTCCATCACCGACACACAGTAGCAGCAGCAGTGTGTGTACCATCTACAAGATGCACCGCAGGAACTCACCAAGGCTCCTTCGACAGCACCTTCCAATACCTGCTCCCTCACAGCACTGTGGGTGTACCTACACCACATGGACTGCAGCGGTTCAAGAAGACAGCTCACCACCACCTTCTCAAGGGGCAATTAATGATGGGCAATAAACGTCGACTTAGCCAGTGCCATCCATACCCTGTGAAAGAATTTTTTAAAAGTATCTTAGCATCTTAAAGGACAAGGGCAGCAGATAGGTGGGAACACCAGCACCTGCAAGTTCCCCTCTAAACCACTCACCATCCTGATTTGGAAATATATCGGCCGTTCCCTCACTGTCGCTGGGTCACAATCCTGGAACTCCCTCCCTAACTGCACTGTGGGTGTACCTACACCACATGGACTGCAGCGGCTCAAGAAGGCAGCTCACCCCCACCTTCTCAAGGGGGCAATTAGGGATGGGCAATAAATGCTGGTCCAGCCAGCAAAGCCCACATGCTATGAATGAACTAAAAAAAAATTTATTTTAGGAGTTTATAGAAACTTGCATTCCTGTGAAGAAATCCGGTCTCCATATTGTAAAAAAGATGTAGAAGCACTGTTCAAGGTGCAAAACTGATTAACAAGAACCATACCAGAACTGAGGGATGATGTCCACCAGGAGCAGCTAAAATCAGTAAAGGCTGAGGAGCGACCTGATAGAAGTCTTTAAAATTATAAAAATTATTACAAGGGATTTAATAAGACGAACATAAAGATTTGTTTCACTTGTGGATGAGACCGAAACCAAGGACCATAAATATGTAGCAATCACTAATCAATCCGATAGGGAATTCGGGAGGAACTTCTTTACCCAGAGAGCGGATAGAGTGTGGAACTCACTCCCACAGGGAGTGTTTGAGGTGATTAGTGTAGATAGATTTAAGGGGAAGCTGGATAAACGCATGAGGAAGAGAGCAATAGAAGGATATGTTAACAGGGTGAGCTGACCCAGAAGATAAAAAACAGTGGGAACCGGATGAAAACTACAACCACATCTAACCGGCCTCTAACCGGAATAACCGGTATGCTCTGGGAGCAACCAGGACAACAACTGGGAAATCCAGTCGGAAATCACTTAGTGCCTGATTTTTGTCCGGCCAGTTTGGTTGTGGCCGACTGAGATTTACTGGGAACAGTTGACTTAATTGGGAACTGACTGACTGACGTCTAGACACTGTTATTCTCTGTATTCTGTGTGCCACGTCTGTCTGATACCAGGATGGTGTGCCCCATTGTGTGTTATCAGGTTAGAGAGAGGTTGTTTACCCTTTGCCCATGTGCTGGTTAAGTGATCAGGCTCTTTCCTGAGCCTCCACACAGGGTGACCGAGCGCCCTGGATTATATGGGGTTGTCCTGCAGTTTGCAAAGCACGGCAGACACAGTGGTGGGTGATTCCCCCAGGCTGGGGAGGAGGGGGTGGGGGTTCCGGAGACCATGTGGGACCGGGTGTGGGGGGTCCAGCAGGCCCATGGGTGTGGGGGGCCCGGCAGGCCCATGGGTGTGGGGGTCCACTAGACCTAGGGTGTGGGGGTTCCAGCATGCCCATGGGTGTGGGAGGTCCAGCAGGCCCCTGGGTGTGGGGGTCCACTAGACCTAGGGTGTGGGGGTTCCAGCAGGCCCATGGGTGTGGGGGGTTCCAGCATGCCCATGGCTGTGGGGGGCCCGGCAGGCCCATGGGTGTGGGGGGTTCCAGCATGCCCATGGCTGTAGGGGGCCCGGCAGGCCCATGGGTGTGGGGGTCCACTAGACCTAGGGTGTGGGGGTTCCAGCATGCCCATGGGTGTGGGGGGTCCAGCAGGCCCATGGGTGTGGGGGTCCACTAGACCTAGGGTGTGGGGGTTCCAGCAGGCCCATGGGTGTGGGGGGTTCCAGCTTGCCCATGGCTGTGGGGGGTCCGGCAGGCCCATGGGTGTGGGGGTCCACTAGACTTGGGTGTGGGGGTTCCAGCATGCCCATGGGTATGGGGGGTTCCAGCATGCCCATGGGTGTGGGGGGTTCAGCAGGCCCATGAATATGAAGAGTCGACCAGGCCCAGGGGTGTGGGGGATCCATTATGCCAGTGGGTGTGGTGGGTCCACTAGGCCTGTGGATGTGGGCTCAGGAAGGATGGTGGAGCTTAGGTGGAGCATGAACACTGGCATGGAGCAAGTAGGCAGAATGGCCTGTTTCTGTGCCAAGGCCTCGATGTAAAGTCACTCTTTACTTATGTGTGGTTTAGTTTGATGTCATCACCGAGGCAGACCAAACAATTAATGCTAGTAAATTGTATACAGTGCTATGCCTGTCACTCGACGCATAAACACATCTTTTCATATACAAGATGGTGACAAAGTTGTGAGAGGAACTTCAGAAACTCACCACATGGATCCGCCTAGTGGCCAGAGCCTGTAACAACATCGTGACAGTTGACATGGTAAAATTGAATAGAAATAGCGACATAGCATTTTACGTTGACAGAAAAATATGACTGATAAACACATGAGAACTGGAGAAATCGTCACTTTGCACAGGAAAGAGGTGTTCCTATGCAAAATGTTTAATGCTATGTTCGGATAGCTAAGTACATCATTAATTTTATGGAGTTGTAATTATGCTTGGAACCAACATTCCTTTTCCTGTTGACACATTGGAATTCTTAGGGAAAGTTTTGGGCTGTTTGCTGTTTGCGGCAGAATCATTAATGGGAATGTAAAGAATAGATTATTTTGCTGCTAATGTTGTAGCTCTTCCCTGTTTAAGTTGTCCTGCTTTTCATACGCTCTGAGGAGTGGTTGTGGGTCAGGTAGAAATGCCTACCACTAATGTTATCACGCATTCCCATTTTATTTGCTTCAAATTCCTGCCCCTGCTATTTAAATGGGGGCATTAAATTATTAAAATCATTTCTGGGCTCTGGTCTCAACTCCCACTCTTTGCATTGTCAGCAATGCCTCCGTGGGATGCACATCACCTTGGAGTCAGAAGCTCAAGTATTCCAAAACCCTTGGGCTCAGAATGCAGGCTGACAGCCCCAGTGCAGCACTGAAAGAGAGCTGCACTGTCAGAGGTGCAGTGTTTCAGATGAGATGTGAAACTGCAGACCCCCTCTGCCCTCCCACCTGCACATAAATGATCCCATGATCCCAGGGCACAATTTTGCAGATGAGCAGGGGGGAGGGGGGGGTCGGTCCCCGGCGCTGTAGCCAACATTAAACCCTCAACAGACGCCACAGAGATAGATTATCTGGGTCATTACCTCATGGCACATTGTGGGAGCTTGCTGTGCACAAATTGGCTGCTGCATTTCCAACATTAACACAGAGATGACACTTCGAGGAAAGTTCTTTCTGGAGGTTGGGAAAGATGCAATGAAAAGCATGTTCTTCCTTTCCTAATTTTAAATTGAGGCTGTTTGTTTTCACTTGGTCTCAGCACGATGGGGATTGTCGGGGAGGGGGCGGGACGTTGAACCATCTGGTTAACTGGTGAACCAATCTTCAGCCGTTCAATGTCTGCGGCCCAACTGGGTTAGGAATGCAATGAGAAGCACAAAGGGCTGAGGTGGTAATACAAGGGGTGGCGGAGGGTGGCGAGGAGGGTTATGTCCTACGCACAGCGCCAAGCAATCAGGGGCTGGCAACGGCTTGTTATTTGTGAACTCTCCCTGTGCGTCTCGCGGCCGTGCCTGTTGGACCCGCTTGTTAAAGTGTTGAGTCACCCATGTGGAGTGGGTATTGCATGCTCCTGTTTCTCTCTCTGTGTGTGTGTGTGCTGTGTGAGTAACCATTTTATAATATTTGCTTTCTCTTGCTGCCCCCATGGAAGCGAAGTATTCCGCTCCTGCAGAAAACAAAGTTATGGTATGGAAACGCTTCTGTCTCTCTGCTTTGTTCTGTTAAACTGACTGAAGGTTTACAGGGGAGGTGGCCAGGGTGGTATAGGTGGAGAGCGATTGAGGGTAGGCACATGCACTGTCAAAGTACAACCTCGAAATGGTAAAAGAGACCCCCCACGCTGTATTTTCACACATGGACCATCCTTGGCTTTGAAGCAGTTGGAGATACCCTGACATCGTGAAAAATATGAATGTAAGTTTCTTTCCTTCTGTCCAACCGTCACTCCTCCTTTCCTCCAATACAATGGGGCTCACCTCTGCATCGGGAGGTCATGGGCTGAGGCCCCGTTCCGGAGCTGATTTCCCCAGTGTAGTACAGAGGGAGTGCTGCACTGTCAGAGGGTCAGTACTGAGGGAGTGCTGCACTGTCAGAGGGTCAGTACATACGGAGTGCTGCATTGTCAGAGGGTCAGTACTGAGGGAGTGCTGCACTGTCAGAGGGTCAGTACTGAGGGAGTGCTGCACTGTCAGAGTGTCAGTACTGAGGTAGTGCTGCACTGTCAGAGGGTCAGTACTGAGGGAGTGCTGCACTGTCAGAGTGTCAGTACTGAGGGAGTGCTGCACTGTCAGAGGGTCAGTACTGAGGGAGTGCTGCACTGTCAGAGGGTCAGTACATACGGAGTGCTGCATTGTCAGAGGGTCAGTACTGAGGGAGTGCCGCACTGTCAGAGGGTCAGTACTGAGGGAGTGCTGCACTGTCAGAGTGTCAGTACTGAGGGAGTGCTGCACTGTCAGAGGGTCAGTACTGAGGGAGTGCTGCACTGTCAGAGGATCAGTGCTGAGAGAGTACCACATTGTCAGAGGATCAGTACTGAGGGAGTGCTGCACTTTCAAAGGGTCAGTACTGAGGGAGTGCTGCACTTGCAGAGTGTCAGTACTGAGGGAGTGCCGCACTGTCAGAGGGTCAGTACTGAGGGAGTGCTGCACTGCCGGGTGGGTCCATACTGAGGGAATACTGCACTGTCAGAGGGTCAGTACTGAGGGAGTGCTGCACTTGCAGAGTGTCAGTATTGAGGGAGTGCTGCACTGTCAGGGGGTCAATACTGAGGGAATGCTGCACTGTCAGAGGGTCAGTACTGAGGGAGTGCTGCACTGTCAGAGGGTCAGTACTGAGGGAGTGCTGCACTGTCAGAGGGTCAGTACTGTGGGAGTGCTGCACTGTCAGAGTGTCAGTACTGAGGGAGTGCCACACTGTTAGAGGGTCAGTACTGAGGTAGTGCTGCACTTTCAAAGGGTCAGTACTGAGGGAGTGCCGCACTGTCAGAGTGTCAGTACTGAGGGAGTGCCGTACTGTCAGAGGGTCAGTACTGAGGGAGTGCCGCATTGTCAGAGGGTCAGTACTGAGGGAGTGCTGCACTGCCAGGGGGGTCAATACTGAGGGAATGCTGCACTGTCAGAGGGTCAGTACATACGGAGTGCTGCACTGTCAGAGGGTCAGTACTGAGGGAGTGCCGCACTGTCAGAGGGTCAATACCGAGGGAGTGCTGCACTGTCAGAGTGTCAGTACTGAGGGAGTGCTGCACTGTCAGAGGGTCAGTACTGAGGGAGTGCTGCACTTTCAAAGGGTCAGTACTGAGGGAGTGTTGCACTGTCAGAGGGTCAGTACTGAGGGAGTGCCGCACTGTCAGAGGGTCAGTACTGAGGGAGTGCTGCACTGTCAGAGGGTCAGTACTGTGGGAGAGCTGCACTGTCAGAGGGTCAGTGCTGAGGGAGTGCTGCACTGTCAGAGGGTCAGTACTGAGGGACTGCTGCACTTTCAAAGGGACAATACTGAGGCAGTGCTGCACTGTCAGAGTGTCAGTACTGAGGGAGTGCCGCACGGTTAGAGGGTCAGTACTGAGGGAGTGCTGCACTTTCAAAGGGTCAGTACTGAGGGAGTGCTGAACTGTCAGAGGGTCAGTACTGAGAGAGTGCTGCACTATCAGAGGGTCAGTACTGAGGGAGTGCTGCACTTTCAAAGGGTCAGTACTGAGGGAGTGCTGCACTGTCAGAGGGTCAGTACTGAGGGAGTTCCACACTGTCAGAGAGTCAGTACTGAGGATGTGCCGCACTTTCAAAGGGTCAGTACTGAGGGAGTGCTACACTGTCAAAGTGTCAATACTGAGGGAGTGCTGCACCTTCAAAGGGTCAGTACTGAGCGAGTGCTGCACCGTCAAAGTGTCAGTACTAAGGCAGTGCTGCACTGTTGGAAGATCAGTATTGAGGGAGTGCTGCACTGTTGGAGGGCCAGTACTGAGGGAGTGCTGCACTATCAGAGGGTCAGTACTGAGGGAGTGCTGCACTGTCAGAGAGTCAGTACTGAGGGAGTGCTGCACTGTCAGAGGGCCAGTACTGAGGGAATGCTGCACTTTAAAAGGTCAGTACTGAGGGAGTGCTGCACTGTTGGAGGGTCAGTACTGAGGGAGTGCTGCACTGTTGGAGTGTCAGTATTGAGAGAGTACTGCACTGTCAGAAGTGCTACATTTTCAGATGAAGCATTAAACAGCGGGTCACATCTGCCCTCTCAGGCCTGCATAAAAGGCCCCATGACCACTATTTTAAAGAGGAGAATGGGCTGTTCTCTCTTTTCTGGCCAATATTTATCCCTCAACGAGCATCACTTAAAAAACCAGATTATCTGGTCATCTCACTCCTGTTTGTGGGAGCTTGCTGTGCGCAGATTTGCTGTCGCTTTCCCTACTCTACACCGCTGCTTCATAGTAAAACACTTCAGGGTACCCTGGCACAGTGAAAGGCTCTATAGAAAGGCACAATTTCCTTTCACTTCTTGAGTGAGGAAAGAATTAGCCATAGTGCCTGCTCCCAACTGCTGGCGACTCTCCTGGACTAGATCAGCCTGGCCTTTGATGTCCCTCCTGGGCTACCTGAACAACATGGTTACTGCAGCATCCATCCGGAATTGGGTGCCTTCAGGAGAGGGTGATGGAGAATTGGTGGGCAAGAGGCAAAGGACGGAAATTGTTTCATGTGTAATAAGAAAGAATAGCTCACCGAAAAAATCCTGCTGCGAGGACATAAGAACTCGGAGCAGGAGTAGAGCACAAGACCCGTCGAGCCTGCTCCTCCATTCAATACCATCATGGCTGATCTTTTGCCTCAACTCCATTTTTCTGCTCGCTCTCCATTTTCCTCGATTCCCTGAGAGGCCAAGAACCTTTCTGTCCCAATCTTAAATGTACTCAGTGATGGAGCATCCACAACCCTCTGGGGTAGAGACTGTACCCCATTGTTCTAGATTCCCGAGAAAGGGGGAACAACCCCTCAGCATCTACCCTGTCGAGCCCCTTTAGAATCTTGAATGTTTCAATGAGATCACCTCTCATTCTTCTAAAGGCCAGAGAACAAAGGCCCAGTCTATTTGATCTCTCCTCATTGGATGAGGACCAATTTCCTCAGCCTCTCATTGTAGAACAAGCCCCCTCAACCCAAGTGCCAATCTCATGAACCTTCACTGTTCCGCCTCCAGTGCATGTGTATCTTTTAAATGTGGAGACCAAAACTTCAGACGGTATTCCAGATGTGGTCTCACCAAAGCCCCATACAATTGTAACAAGACTTTTTTTATTCTTCTACTCCAATCCCCTCACAATGAAGGGCACCATGCCATTTTCCTTCCTAATTGCTTGCTGTACCTGCATGCTAACTTTCTGTGTTCCCCTGTATGAGCACACCTAAGTCTTTGAATGTCAACATTTACAAGTTTCTCACTTTTTAAAAAACATTCTACTTTTCTATTCTTATGACCAAAGTGAATAGCTTCACACTTCCCCACATTACACTCCGTCTGCTACCTTGTTGCCCACTCATTTAACCTGTCTGTATCTCTTTGCAGCCTCTGTGTCCTCCTCACAGCTTACCTTCCCATCTAGCTTTGTATCATCAGCAAACTTAGATACATTATTCTCTGTCTCTTTGTATAAGTCATTAATAGATATTGTAACTACTGTAGCTGAGGCCCCAGCACTGCTCCTTGCAGCACTGCAACTGTCACAGCCAACTAGAAAAAGCCCCATTTACCCCTACTCTGTTTCCTGTCTATTAACCAATCCTCTATCCATGCTAATATATTACCTCAACCCCATAAGCCCTTATCTTGAGTTAAGCCCTCATCTTGTGTATTATCCTTTTGTGTGGCACTTTAACAAATGCCTTTTGGAAATCCAGGTATACTTCATCTACTAGTACCCCTTTATCTACCCTACTCAGTACATCTTAAAAAAACTCTAATAAATTTGTCAAACAGGATTTCCCTTTCGTAAACCATGTTGACTTGTTCTAATCATAGTATATTTTCCCAAGTGCATTGTTAAGACTTCCTTAATAATAGATCCCAGCACTTTCCCGATGACTGATGTCAGGCTGACTGGCCTGTAGTTGACATGAAGTGCATTTTATTACAGAGCAACGAGCTGCAGTTACTAAAGGGGGCTTAAATGAGGGTCCTTGAGAGGGTGCAGAGGAGATTTAGCAGAATTTTAGCTACAAGGTTAGGTTGGAGAAGCTGGGGTTGTTCTCCTTGGAGCAGAGAAGATCGAGGGGAGATTTGATAGAGGGGAGGCACGATTATGACAGGTTTAGGTAAGGTAGACAAAGAATAGATGTTCCCATTGGCTGATGGTACAAGGGCTAAGGGGACACAGATTTAAGGTTTTGGCCAAGAGATGCAGGGGGAATGTAAGGAAGAACATTTTCACTCAGCGAGTGTTAGTGGCCTGGAACTCACTGCCTATGAGGGTGATGGAAGGAGAGATGATCAATAATTTCAAAAGGAAATTGGAAAATAAACTTGCAGGGCTATGGGTTAGAGTGGGTGAATGGGACTGACTGGATTGCTCTCCAGAGAGACGGCTTGGACTCAATGGGCTGAATGGCCTCCTTCTGTGCATTAATGTCTCTGTGATTTACCTAAAGCATTTCCCTCAGAGCTTGTTACAAAGCCACAGCTATCTAATGAGGGAATCAGTATCTCACTTGGATTCACTCATCAGCCTTTTGGGGGCAAACGTTCCAGATTTCCACACCCCTTTGTGTAAAGGAGAGCTTCCTGGCATCACCGCTGAGTGGCCTGGCTTGATTTTTAAGATTGATGGATTTTTGTTGACTGTTACAGGATATGGGGCTAAGGTGGGTAGATGGCAGTATTGGCAGGATTGTTGTATGAGGAGAGATTGGGTCGACTAGGCCTCTATTTACTGGAGTTTAGAAGAGTGAGAAGGGATCTCATTGAAAGGTATAAAATTCTGATAGGGCTGGACAGACTGCATGCAGGGATGATGTTTCCTCTGGCTGGGGCCACAGCCTTAGGATATGGGGTGGACCATTTAGGACTGAGATGAGGAGAAACTTCTTCACTCAGAGGGTGGTGACCCTGTGGAATTCTCTACTACAGAGGCTGTGGAGGCCAAGTCACTGAATATATTTAAGAAGGAAATAGATTTCTCGATACTAAAGGAGTTAAGGGGTATGGGGATAGAGTGGTACCGTGGCATTGAGATAAAGGATCAGCCACGACCATATTGAATGGTGAAGCAGGCTTGAAGGGCCGACTCCTGCTCCTATTTTCTACATTTCTACTTTTCTAGATCAGCCATGAACTGAATAGTGGAACAGGTTCGAGGGGCTGAATGGCCTCCTCCTGTTCCTATGACTACTCCACCAAAGTGAATAGTTTCTCCCCATCAATCCTATCAACTTCTTTAATCATCTTAAACACCTCGATTAGATCACTCCTTAATCTTCTAAACTCAAGGGGTTACCCATAGCTTAGTCTATGCAGCCTGTCCTTGTAATTTAACCCTTTCAGCCCCCTGGATCATTCTGATGAATGCACCCCCTCCCAGGCCAGAGGTCATCCTTCCTGAGGTGCGGTGCCCAGAACTGAACACGGCTCCTCCAGATGTGGCCTGACCAGATGTTTCTATAATTTAAGCTCTACCCCTTGTATTCCAATTCCCTTGAGAAAAAGGCTGACATTCCATTAACCTATTTCATTTGCTTTTTTTTTTAATACCTGCCCACTAGATTTTAGTGATTTTGGTACATGGACCCCCAAATCCCTGAGCTCGTCCACAGCTCCTGGCTCCCCACCATTTGGAAAGTGGTATTTGAAGGGTGTGCAGCACCTTGCAAGCAGCAGGGTTAAGGAGAGAGACATATTGAGGATTGTATTCCAAGCTGCACCAAGTCAGAGTTCTCAGGGGGTGAGTCCTCAAATGTGCTGCTAACGCAACGAATGGGGCCCGGACACTGACCGAGATGAAGCTGTTGAAATGTTGGACAGTCTGGAACACGTGTACACTCCTCTCAGCTTTCCCACAGCTCCCCTCTCACCACCCACCATCCTCTCCCGCAAACCAATTGCTACCTCCGTGATTTTATTGTACCTTTATTAATTTAAAGGAAGAAATAAAACAGCAGAGGGCAGAGGTGACAGGGGGAAAGGCAACCAGCGAGAGTGAGGGAACAGGCAAAAGAAAGGTAGACTGACAGAGACTGCGATGCAGGCTGGGAGTAGGAAAAGAATGGGGGGAGGGGTGGGGGCTAGATAGACAGAATATGAGGTGGAGAGATTGACGGGGAAGGAGAGATAAAGAGCAGGAGAGAAAGGTAGAGAGGGGGAGATGGAGAGCATGAGGGAGGGAGAGAGAGCTCCAAGGTGGAAGAGGCAGCATGGGGGCTGTGGACAGGGACAGGGATAATCAGATGGTGTGACTCTGAATTAAGTAACTTGAATAACAAGAGATAGAGAGGCCAAAGAGAGAAAGAAAGAGAGAGAGAAGTGCAGAGTGTGAAGGGAGAAAAGGAGATAGAGATGAAATGATAAGAAAAATTAAACAACGATATGGGGCCACTCAGAAGGAAAGACCAGTTCAGACCAGTGCCTTTATTTCCCAGCTTTACTGGTGTTCTATTTCAAAGTGTACAAGACCAGTTCAGGACCAGTATTCTTATTTCCCAGTTTTTACTGTTTTTTTTCCTTCTGGGCATTTGCTACTATAAAGGAACTTGAATTTCTCATTAGCCACTTGGCAGCGAGTAGGACACTGTAACCATGGATGTGTATGGAGGAGGGACACCGTTCCATCATTGTTCCAGCTTCAAAGCAGCCTATCAGCCCAATCTGATATCTTCCCCTTTTTAGGGGAACCACCAGGAGTCATCACTATAAAGTATAAAATAGTCATTCATAAATCCAATAGGTAATTCAGGAGAAACTTCTTTACCGAGGGAGTGGTGAGAATGTGGAACTCACTCCCACAGGCAGTAGTTGAGGCAGATACATGGATGCAATTAAGGGGAAGCTGGATAAACATGAGGGGGAAAGGAATGGCAGTTATGTTGGCAGGGTGAGATGAAGTAGGATAGGAGGAGGCTCATCTGGTAAAGACCTGTTAGGCTGAATAGCCTGCTTCTGTTCTGTTTCCCAACGCCCCCATTGCCTGACCCCCAAAGGGGAGTCCAACAACTTGCCTGTAACCTCATGTTCTGTACATTCATCAATTGTTTTGCTCTAATGCTGAGGATTCTTATTTCAATCCAGACTCCGAGGATTGTGGTGAAGAGGAGACGTTCGAAACACAGAAGGCGGTACCCTCAGCGGGATTTCTGGATCCTCAGCAAGGGGCTGTCCCTAGAGTGCCTGCAGGTAGGTGCGGTGATTGTTATCCAGAGTGGCACCAAGAGGTCCTGTAGAACAAGTGTGCACAACTCTGAAGGGAGCTTAGATCAGACCTGAGCTCTCCAGAGCTGTCCACCTCTGAGTGTAGTTACAGGTAAAACAATTTAGTCTGGTGCTGGCCATCCTGTAAATCTCTGCTGCCCACATCCTAACTCACGCCAAATCCCATTCACCCATCACCCCTGTGCTTGCTGGCCGATATTGGCTCCTGGTTCGGCAATTCCTCAATTTAAAGATTCTCATCCTTGTTTTCAAATCCCTCCATGACCATAATGCTCCCTATCTCTGTAATCTCCTCCACGCACACAATCCTCTGAGATCTCGGTGATTCCCCCAATTCTAGCCTCTTTTAAAAATGTTATTCTTTCATGGGATGTGGACACCATTGGCAAGGCCAGGATTCGTTGCCCACCCCTAATTGCCCTGGCACTGAGTTACTTGCTTAGCCATTTCTGAAGGCAGCTACGTTGCTGTGGGTCTAGACTCACATGTAGGTCAGACCAACAGATTTCCTTCCCTAAAGGACACAAGTGAACCAGATGGGTATTTATGACAATCAATGATGGGTGTCATGGTCACCATTACTGATGCTAACTTTCAATTCCACATTAATTAATTGAGCTTAAATGCCACTAGCTGCTATGGTGGGATTTGAACCCATATACTCTGGGTTATGAGTCCGGGGACATTAACACTATGCTACTATCGGCTCCACTTACACTGCCCCAACATTAATCACCCATCACCGGCATCCATGCCTTCAGCTGCCTGGGCCCTAAGCTCTGGAATTCCCTCCCTAAACATTTCCACCTCTCTCTCTCCTCCTTTAATATGCTTCTTAAACCTTATCTCTTTGACCAAACTTTTGGTCACCTGTCCAAATATCTGATTATATGGCTCAGTGTCACCTAAATGGTCCATTCCTTCCCCTAAGACTATAATCCTAACCAATGTCTCTTTAGTGTGACCTCAATGTTTCCACAGTCCTTGTGAGGCATTCTCTTGATTTGACTCCTTGGCCCATAATGACAGCTAGAGTTATTGTTTTAAAATTTGAAATCTCGGTGTGTGGGCATTGCTGGCAAGAATAGAAGGTCTTGCCCATCCCTCATTTCTGAGAAGATGCTGGGTGGTGGGTGATGGGTGGGAGCGATGGTGGTTGATGTTTATGGTGGTGGGTGGTAGTGGGTGGTAGTGGGTGATGGATGATGGTTGGGGTGATGGTGGGTGATGGTGATGGTGGCGGTGGTGGTAGTGAGTGGTGGTAGTGGGTGGTAGTAGTGGGTGGTGGTAGTGGGTGGTGGTTGATGGTTGGGGGTGATGGTGAGTGATGTTGATGGTGGTGGTGGTGGTAGTGAGTGGTGGTAGTGGGTAGTGGTGGGTGGGTGGGGGTGGTAGTGAGTGGTGGTAGTGGGTAGTGGTGGGTGAGTGGGGGTGATGGTGGGTGATGTTGATGGTGGTGGTAGTGATTGGTGGTAGTGGGTGATGGATGATGGTTGGGGGTGATGGTGGGTGATGTTGATGGTGGTGGTGGTGGTAGTGAGAGGTGGTAGTGGGTAGTGGTGGGTGAGTGGGGGTGATGGTGGGTGATGTTGATGGTGGTGGTGTTGGTAGTGAGTGGTAGTGGATGATGGATGATGGTTAGGGGTGATGGTGGGTGATGTTGATGGTGGTGGTCGATGGTGGGTGGGGGTGGTGAGTCATTTTCTTGAACTGCTGAAATGCTTTGCAGTGATTTGATACAACTGAGTGGCTCACTAAACCACCTCCGCACACAGCTACAAATCAACTGCATCTCCCTGCCTCCATCTCTTAAATTGTCAGCTTGGCTCCGTGGGTAGACATCCTGCCTCTGAGCCAGACCGTTATGTGTTTAAGCCCCACTTCAGAATCGAGAGTATAATCCAGGCTGAGGCTCCTGCTGTAGTACAGAGCGAGTGCTTCACTGTCAGAGGTGCCATTTTTAGGATGAAGTATTAAACTGAGAGCCTGTCTGCCCGTCTCAGGAGGATGTAAAAGATCCCATGGCTCTATTTTGAAGAAGAGCAAAAGAGTTTGCCCTGCTGTCCTGGCCAATATTTATCCTTCAGTCAACATCACAAAAAAACAGATTTTAAAACAGAAAATGCTGGAAAAACTCAGCAGGTCTGGCAGCATCTGCGGAGCGAGAAACAGAGTTAACGTTTCGGAGCTCATTGCTGTTTGTGGGAGCTTGCTGTGTGTAAATTGGCTGCCACATTCACTACAATACAACAGTAACTACATTCCAAAAGTGTTACTGTCTGGAAAGCGCTTTGGGATGTCCCAGCTTTGTGAAGGGTGTTATAGAAATGCCTCTCTTTAGAACGGCCTTAAACCTCCAGCCTTCACCAGGTTCAGAGTCAGAAAGAAATGTCACTAACTCATTTTTTCCTTCTCCTGTCTCCTTCCTAAGAAGGTGAATTTGAGAGTTTCACGGACACGACCCCGGAGAGCACACCCTCCTCGCTGCGGACGGCCCGTGACCAGCTTGCTCCCTCGGAAAACCCGGGTGCAGGCCAATCCCCAGCGGAGAGTCGGACTGTGCTGGGAGAAGGAAGAGGACAAGAGCAGGAAGTGCTCAGCATCTGCTGTGCCCAGGACAGCCCACCGTCGGAGGTCGCCAGGCAAGCAGATGCGCTGCAGCCTAGCAGTGCTCGGATCAGGCACCTGGGGGTGGAGCCGCTGATTCGGGCTTCTCGTTCTAATCTGGCATATAGTAGCTGGGGGTCAGAAGACAGCCTGTCTGTTGCTAGTGATGCGTACGGGAGCATGTTCAGCCTGTATAGAGGGAAAGCCTTATCGATACCCGTGTAAGTACAATGCTCCTCATGGAGTCAACTCCCTGTCTGCTCAGCCTCCAAACATCTTCATCGGGAAGATCACCTTTTCATTTTGGGGGAGTGATTTCCATTTTTATCCAGTTTTCCATTCTCTCTCCCTCCTTCCCTCTGCCCCATTGTATTTTGCAGACATTCCCTCTCTCTATTACTGTCGTCTTTGGGACATTATTTTGTCATTATCCTTTTTTATAGTTTCTTTTTGAACTTTTGAGAGCATTAACTGTTTGAGGAACTCAATTTCTTGATCACGCTGGCGCCTTCAATAACAACCTGGCTTTTTAAGTTATATCACGGGATGTGGGGCTTCGCTGGCTGGGCCAGCATTTATTGCCCATCCCTAACTGACCCTTGAGAAGGTGGTGGGTGAGCCACCTCCTTGAGCTGCTGCAGTCCATGTGGTGTAGGTACACTCACAGTGCTGTTAGGGAGGGAGTTCCGGGATTTTGACCCAGCGACAGTGAAGGAACGGTGATATATTTCCAAGTCAGGATGGGGAACTTCCAGGTGGTGTTGCATCTGCTTCCCTTGTCCTTCTAGATGGTAGTGGTCACGTGTTTGGAAGGTGCTGTCAAAGGAATTTTGTTATAGGGACAGAGAGCTGAGCATGAGATTATCACATCAGCCTCGGTAGAAAAATGGGATTACAGAGAGAATGGCAGTGGGAGTATTAAACTGGATAAGGAGTGGGAAACAAAGAGTGCTGAAACTGGTTTTTTTTAGACTGGCGGGAGGTTTACTATTGCATTCCCCGGAGGTCAGTGAGAGGGCCATCACTCCTGCAGATATATAGATTAATGAGCTGGATTTGGTATACAGGGCATAATTTCACAGCTTGAAAATGATACAAAACTTTGAGACGTGGTAGACACTGAGGATAGAAACGAACCTCAGGAAGACATCGACAGAGTAGTGGAATAGGTGGGCACATGGCAGATGAAATTTAATGCAGAGAAATATGAAGTGATACATTTTGGTAGGAAGAATATCAACTAAACAGTAGAATTTTCAAAGGGATGCAGGGACAGAGGGATCTGGTGATGTTTGTACACAAATCGTTGATGGTGGCAGGACAAGTTGAGAAGGCTTTTAAAAAAATATGTTGGATTCCTGGCTTTATTAATAGAAGCAGAGAGCCCAAAAGCGAGGAAGTTATGTTAAACCTTTTTAAAACACTGGTTAGGACTCAGCTGGAATATTGTGTCCAATTCTGGGCACCGCCCTTTAGGGAGGATATCAAGACCTTGGAGAGGGTGCGGAGGAGATTTATTGGAATGGGACCAGGGACTAGGGACTTCAGTTAATGTGGAGAGACTGGGGAAGTTGGGATTGTTCCCCTTGGAGCACAGAAGGTTAAGGAGAGATGTAATGGAGGCGTTCAAAATTATAAAGGGTTTCAGTCAAGCGAATAAGAAGAAACTGTTTCCAATAGCAGGATGGTCAGTTATCAGAGGATATGATTGAAGATAATTGTTAAAAGAATCAGAGGCAATAGGAGAAAACATTTTTTTTTTCATGCAGCGAGTTGTTGTGATTTGGAACGCGCTCCCTGCAAGGACAGTGGAAACAAATTCAGTCAGAGTTTTCAAAAGGGAATTGGATAAATACTTGAGGGGGAAAGATTCCAAGGCTATGGGGAAAAAGCAGGAGATGAAATTAATTAGATAACTCTTTCAAAGAGTCGGCACTGGCAGGATAGGCTGAATGGACTTCTCCTGTGCTGTATCATACTATGATTCTATCCTACGAGCCAGTAGGGTCTATACTGGGAGAGGGGAAGGGGATTGAGTATGAGACTATAGCACAGACTACAGCATATATAAATCTGATTGATGTGAAGAAATTGAGTGCTTTGGTGGTTAATGATCCTTTGTCCCAGAGTTTCTCTATCATCTTTTGGTTTCTCTGCTCTCTCCTCTGGACATCACCAAGGCCTTCCAAACCCAGCTCCTGCATGACCTCACTAACCTTGCTGCTGCACCGTGTCCTGTGTCTGTATAAGTGACAGGTTTTAAACAGGTCATTCTTCACTCAGGTGCCACTGATGATATGCACGGCTACATATTGTATATTTTATATTTTGGATCTATATAGAAATAACACTAGTTTCCATTTTTGTAACAGGTTTTTTTTTCTCAGTGCTTTAAAATGTCTACTCCATGCTATAGCTCTGGCTTCCAGCTCTTTGCACAGCTTTGTTTACTTTTCTCTGAGAACACACCCAGGCTTAACAAATCAAGCCCAGTGAGCATCAATAGGAAACAGACTCACATAATCTGTGGGAGCTCCAGCTACCCTCATAATCCTATCAATTGGATCTGTATTGGGCCAACTAAACTCTTGAAAATTTGAAGACCAGTGTTCCTCCAGCAGACTACTGAGAGGTCATTCAGATATCTCTGGTGGGAGTATCTGAAGGGTCTTTAGATATAAGGGGCCAGCTTTGAGTATGATGATGAGCTGGTCCATGGGCGATGAGCCAACTTTGTGTCCTTCACTGTCAGCTCATTGGAATCTCTTTCCACCGCATCCAGAATTTCAGGGCCCTAGATTTCACACAGCTCGATCCTGCTACAGATTGAAGGTGGGAAGAAGGAGCAATCAGTGAGTGGCACATTGGTGAAGAATACCCCAAACCCCTTGCTCCAAGGGGCATGTTTATGTAATTTGACCCTTGTTTCCTTTTCTTCCAGGGACCTTTGTGAGAACACATTGGTTAGGGATCAGCCGGACAATACCCTCGAGCCTGCCCTCAGGTGGGAAGCCATGGCCCAGAACCAAGGCTCGCAGCAAGGTGCCCCCAGACCAGCTGGGCTCCCTCCAACGTCCCTCAAAATCCGGCCTGCAAGCCCCAAAGCCTCCCGAGCCGTCCAGCCCCTGCAGACAACCCCGCTAACCCCCCGACGGAAGCTCAGCACGCCCGTCGAGTACAGGGACACCGTCCCAGCAGAGTTCGAGGACAAGGCCAAGAAGCCAAAGGTCGCAGCCACCCCAGATGACCACCTGGTGATGTTGGACCGGGCGCGGGGGAGCAGCTCGTGCCATGCCTCACCCACCCATTCCCGCTCGGGCTCCAGGACCTTCGACCGGATGAGGTACTTCGAGACTTTCCCGGAGAGGAGGAGGAGTTTCGAACTGGCGGACGGGCAGCCGTGGCCCGGTTTCCGGAAGTCCCGGTCTTTCGACCATGCTGACCCGCGTGATGGCAGGGGCAGGCCTTCCTTCTCCGACCTGCTGGACAGCGAGGGGCGTGGGCTGCTGCGGACTGACAGCGGCGACGCGGAGCAGAAGCGCCTCTTCTTCAGGCAGAAGGCGGCCTCCTTTGACGAGCGGGGGAAGTACGCCTCGCGGGCCCGCGAAGTTGAGCTCAAGATCTCGGAGGAGCTCAGCCGGATCAAGAAGACGTCCATGAGCTCGATGGTCAAGCCGGTGCTGAGGTCCCCGGTGCTGGAACGGGCTGTGAGCCGAGAGCTGTCCTTCAGGAAGGCTGTCAGCGCTCAGCGGGCCGAGCCTCTCCCCATGGCGGTGTTGCAGTGGCCGCCGGGAGCGCGCAGCCCCAAAAGAGCTCATCCTGAGGTCACACCATCGGCAGTCTCACGGAAACCTTTGCAAAGGAGCCGAGCCACCCTCACCGGTGAATTTGAGGAGCTAGAATCGGCCGGCAAAGAAAAGGCCAGAGTACAAGAGGCAGCCCCCAATCACTTTGAACAACAACCAGGCCAGGGAGGGACAATCGCCCTACAAACCCAAAGTCAACAACCCCAAGCTCCACCCCCAAGCCCCCTCCGACCCGTGGTGGAAACAATAGAAAAGGTCACTTCAAGTGCAGAGTCACGAGCGCCATTCTCTGTGGTTAGACCAATCGAGCCCGATGTTCCTGGAGACTCCAGACGGAGAGTCAAACATTCACTCCCGCTTTTCAGGGAAACCGTCGATTCGCACAAGGAAGGGGCGAGTCCCAGGTTGGATCTGGAGCTGGGAGATGCTGCCCCAAGATTGGGCCTCGCCCCCCTCAGTCCCGCATGTACGACAGACGCAAGAGGTTCCGGGACCCCAATCCATCCAGGTCCGAAGATCACCATCAGAGAAAAGAGAGACACAGAAACGGTGGGTCTGCAAGAGGAGACCAAAGCCCTAGCTAGGGAGAAATCGGGCCGAAAAACTCCCAGAGGGAAATCCAAGAAATCTCGTCCCACTTCACCAGAGCTGGGTAAGGAGAGCAGATAAGAGTAAAAAGGAGGGTTTCTGCATTTAACCCTTGTAACTTGCTGTCCAGACTAACAGTTGTGGTATTGGGGATCTCACTCACTGTAGGGTACTAGCACAGTACTCATTGGGATACAGTGGGGTAGATACAGGAGATTCACTGGGATACAGTGGGATATATACAGGAGATTCACTGGGATACAGTGGGGTAGATACAGGATATTCACTGGGATGTAGTGGGATATATACAGGAGATTCACTGGGATACAGGGGATATATTCAGGAGATTCACTGGGATACAGTGGGGTAGATACAGGATATTCACTGGGATACAGTGGGATATATACAGGAGATTCACTAGGATACAGTGGGATATATACAGGATATTCACTGGGATACAGTGGGGTAGATACAGAATATTCACTGGGATACAGTGGGATATATACAGGAGATTCACTGGGATACAGAGGGATATATACAGGAGATTCACTGGTCTATGTGGAAAATACACAGGATATTCAGAATAAGTAACATTCATATCACACAAGTCCCAGGCAATGACCATTTCCAAGAGTGAATCTAACCATCTCCTCTTGACATTCAATGACATTACCATCGTTGAATCCCCCATTATCACCATCCTGGGGGTTACCATTGACCGGAAACTGGACAAGCCATATAAATACAAGGGCAGGTCAGAGGCTAAGGAGTAACTCACCCCCTGACTCCCCAAAGCCTGTTCACAAGGCTCAAGTCAGGAGTGTGATGGAATACTCCCCACTTGCCTGAATGAGTGCAGCTCCCACAACATTCAAGAAGCTTGACACCATCCAGAACAAAGCAGCCATTTGATTGGCACCACATCCACAAACATTCACTCCCTCCATCACCGATGCACAGTAGCAGCAGTGTGTACCAACTACAAGATGCACCCCCAAGGCTCCTTAGGCAGTACCTTCTAAATCCACTACCATGTAGAAGGACAAGGGCAGCAGATAGATGGGAACACCACCACCTGGAAGTTCCCCTCCAAGACACTCACCACCCTGACTTGGAAATATATCGGACGTTCATTCACTGTCGCTGGGTCAAAATCCTGGAACTCCCTCCCTAACAGCACTGTGGGTGTACCTACACCACATGGACTGCAGCGGTTCAAGATGGCAGCTCACCACCACCTTCTGAAGAGGCAATTAGGGATGGGCAATAAATGCTGGCCTGGCCAGGAAAGCCCATATTCTATGAAAGAATAAGAAAGATATTCACTGGAAAAATGTGAAAGAAAATACTGGATGTTCAGTGGGGAGGATATGGACAGGGTAATCGCTGGGATACGGATGGCATCATCACTGCAAAAGTGAGATATGGACAGGGTAATCGCTGGGATACGGATGGCATCATCACTGAAAAAGTGAGATATGGACAGGGTAATTGCTGGCATATGGATGGCATCATCACTAGGAAACTTGGATATGAACAGGGAAGTCACTGGGAAAAGTGGGAACGTGGAATCGAGCAAATGCAGCCTATGAAGAAAGGAGATTAACTGTAAGAAGTTTAGGACAGAGACCAGGAGAAATGTCTTCACACAGCGAGTTGTGAGGCTGTGGGATTCACTTCCTAGATTAGGGGTTGAGGCACAAAAGGTGACAGCGTTCAAGGTTAGACTGGAGAAGAGGATGTAGGAGCATGGGAATAGGGCAGGGAAATGTGATTGGGAATATTTGTTCATGTAGAGGGTAAATGCCAGCATTGGGTGGGTTGGGTCAAATGGCAAAGTTCTACATTTCCCTGAACATTTCCTATTGCAACTATATCCATTTAGACCCAGTGGCATCACATTCCAGAACTGACCTCCATATTGATCAGTTGATTGTCACTCTAACACATTCTGACTCTTAGTCCAATGCCCTCCATATTTCTATCAGTATCCAGTTTGTCTTACTGAGAACTGCTTCACATTGACTAGAAATCCTTCTCGACCTCTGCCAGTGGAGCCTCATTTAACGGCATTCACATAGAATCAGAGATTAGACAACATGGTAAGAGACCATTCAGCCCATCCTGCCTGCATTGGCTCTTTGAAAGAATTTCCAATTAACTCCACTCCCTCTGCTCTTTCCCTATAGCCATGCAAAATATTTTCCTTTTCAAATATTTATCCAATTCCCTTCCAAAAGTTACTGTTGAATCTGTTTCCACCGCCCTTTCAGGCGGTGTCTTCCAGATCACAACATTTATTCTTCCCTCAGTTCCTTCTGTTATTTTCAGGTTCTGTGAATGGTGGGGAAGTGTGCCTAATTGAATAGTTTTTTAAAGCTACCACATATTCTGTCTTTTCCTTTCTCTAGCCTCAAGCACAGCTTGTAATGTATTTATTTTTAATTCTTTGATGGGATGTGGGTGTCACTGGCAAGGCCAGCATTTGTTACCCATCCCTAATTGCCCTTGAACTGAGAGGTTTGCTAGGCTATTTTAGAGGGACAGTTAAGAGTCAACCACATTGCCGTGGGTCTGGAGTCACATGTAGGCCAGACCAGGTAAGAATGGCAGATTTCCTTCCAACTCATGGATCAAATGTGTTTTTATAACAATCAATGGTAGTTTCATGGTCACCATTACTGAGGCTAGCTTTATATTCCAGATTTTATTGATTGAACTTAAATTCCACCAGCTGCTGTAGTGGGATTTGAACCCAAGTCCCGAGACCATTTTCCCAGGCCTCTAGATTACTAGTCCAGTGACATTACCCCTATGCCACCATCTGCTGATGGTGGCCCCTTTCTGTGCTGTAAGATTCTATGAACTCTGTCATTTATCCCCACCTGTCCCAGGAGAAAGCTGCGTGAGCCCCTCTCATTCAAGGGGCAAGAGCTAATACAGTCTGGGGCATATCTATGGGTTGGGCCCCAGCCACAGTTAATGCCTACATGCCCTTCTGGAGGCTGGTGCATCTTATCTCACTGTCTGTATCAAACTCCAAACTCACTCCGGGTCCCACATGGGCCAAGGAACAGGGAATGCCCACTTCAGTAAGGGAATTGAAGAATAATTGGGTTGGCTTGTGAGGGGCAAGAGACAGCCACTGGGTGAGTGGAAGGGGTGAAAATCCACCCAATGAAGAAGTTGCAAGGGAGTTGAAATCTTATTTATATAGAGGAAAAGGGTCGGGGCCATAGTCTTATTTAGTATTTGGCATGTAAAGTTTGAAGACCAATTCCTTGTTCAGTGGGTTGCTGAGGAGATGGAAGTTCTGAACCGAGCTCAAAAGTGGAACATCTAGTCAATAGTGATCACAGCACAATAGTGTAAGGTAATGGTTGAGAAGGTCATAAATAAGACAAAAATAAACCGAGAAACAACTGACAGAGAGATAGAGCAGCGGTGGGAAATATTCAAAAAAATAATCACTAGAATTCCGGAGAAATTTCATTCTACTAAAGAAACAAACAGAAACAAGAGCGAGGCCAATATGAAGCATAATAGAAAGAGAAAAGAGCAAAATTGAAAAAGGCAAAAGATCTTTCATTTGTTCACAGGATGTGGGTGTCGCTGGCTGGACCAGCATTTATTGCTCATCCCTAGTTGCCCTTGAGAAGGTGGTGATGAGCTGCCTTCTTGAACCGTTGAAGTCTATGTGGTGTAGGTACACCCACAGTGCTGTTAGGGAGAGAGTTCCAGGATTTTGACCTAGCAACAGTGAAGGAACGGTGATATATTTCCAAGTCAGGATGGTGAGTGTCTTGGAGGGGAACTTCCAGGTGGTGGTGTTCCCATCTATCTGCTGCCCATGTCCTTCTAGATGGTACTGGTTGTGAGTTTGGAAGGTGCTGTTGAAGAAGTCTAGGTGAATTTCTGCAGTGCACCTTGTAGATGGTACACACTGCTGCTACTGTGCGTTGGTGTTGGAGGGAGTGAATATTGAAGGTTGTGGATGGGGTGCAGATCAAGTGGCTGCTTTGTCCTGGATGGTGTCGAGCTTCTTGGGTGTTGTTGAAGCTGCACTCATCCAGGCAGGTGGGGAGTATTCCATGACTCGGAGGAATATGAGGAAAACATTTTTCTGCAGTAAGTTGTTGTGACCTGGAGTACGCTGCCTGAAAGGCCGGTGAAGTAGATTCAATAATAACTTTCGAAACGGGAATTGGATCAATACTTGAAATGGAATAAAAAATTGCAGAGCGGCTCTTTCTAAAGGCTTGAAAAGGCACAATTGGCTGAATGACTTCCTTCCGTGCTGCATCATTCTGTTAGGCTCTAAAGAAAAATAACTACTTACACTGGAGGCAGGGATGTCAAAACTGGAACTGGAAATTTGACGATCTATACTTTGCCCGATGTATGGGCAGTGAGTTTGAAGGTTCAAAACCCGCTCAGTGGTGGCGAGCAGAGGGGCAGATTGGGGGCCTGAATCTTGCTGCATTGGAGGGAAGGAGAGGAAGGGCAGGAACCGAGCTGACGATGGGGGTCGTAGTTGTTGGGGGGGGGGGTGGGGTGGGATCCGGAGGCCCGGCCCAGTGCGCAGTTGGGGTTTGTGAGAACTCTGTCAAGGGTCACAATTCAGAATGTTCACCGTAAAACTGTCGCTGCATCCCCCTGTGAACCACAGGACAAAGTGTTTCTCAATCCCAGCCCCAGGCTTTAAATTCACTGTAGTCGGTCTTCTTGTTTCCAGCAGAATCTTCAGATGATTCCTTTGTCTCGGCCGGTGAAGATCCCTTGGAGCCGCCAGTGTTTGAGATCAGCATCACTGACACCCTGGTCACTGTTGGAGCTTCTGTGCTTTTGAAATGTATCATCACAGGAACCCCCATGCCTCAAGGTAGGATATGACGAAGGTCACATCTCTCTCATCTAAAGAAGGATGTTGCATCTCTAGTGTATACACAGCACCTCTCACATCCTCCTCGTCTCCCAAACCATTTTACAGACATTGAATTAACTTTTTGGAAATGTTGTCACTTTTTACAGCACATTAACAGGCAGGGACAGGAAGCAGTTAGGAAGGCAAATGAAATGTTATCCTTTGTTGCAAAGGGTTTGGAGTATAAGAGTAAGGAAGTCTTGCTGCAATTACATAAGGCTTTGATGAGAGCATATCGGGGCTATTGTGTACAGTTTAAGGAAGGATATCCTTACATTAAAGGGGTGCAACAGGGTTCTCCAGACTGCTTTTATTAGTGAAAGTGCTTGAACAGTGTTTGAGGAGAGATGGAGCAGTATGTGCCTATAGTCCCTGGAGTTTAGAGGTGATCTCACTGAAATGTATAAAATTCCTAGATAGGTGGCTACTGAGAGGTAGTTTTCCACTGGCTGAAGAGTCTAGGACTTAGGGCCATAGATTCAGGATAGGGGGTTGGTCATTTTGCACTGAGATGAGGCAAAATTTCTTCATTCAGAAGGTTGTGAATCTTTGGAATGCTCTAACCCAGGGAACTGCTTGGCCAGTGAGTATATTCAAAGCTGTATTTGTATTTTTGAACACAAAGTGAATCAAGGGATATGGGAAGAAGGTGGGAAAGTGAGTTAGGATAGGAACTCAGGTATGATCTTATTAAATGGTGGAGCAGGTTCAAGGAACCACACGGCCTCCTCCTGCTTCTGTTTCTAATGTTCTTTGCTATGTGGGCAAATGCAACAACCAGTTGGCATATTGTGAGATCCCAGGACTGGCAAGAAGCCAGTTGAAGTCCCTGTGGATGATATTGGTTGAGGGGTAAATGGTAGACTGAACACCAGGAGTACTCCTCTGCTCTTCTTTGAAACAGTGGCTGAAGATTCTGCCATTTTGGGCATATGGAGGCTTTGGTTACATCACATGGCAAAGACAGGGGGAGTGGGATGGTGCAGTGGCTAGTACACCACAGCTGATGGTGAAGACCATGAAGCCATTGTCGATTGCTGTTAAAACCCATCTGGTTTGGTCTGGCCTACACGTGACTCCAGACCCACAGCAATGGGGTTGACTCTGAAATGGCCTAGCAATTCATTCAATTCTCAAGGTCAGTTAAGGATGGGCAATAAATGCTGCCCTAACCAGTGAAGCTCACATCCCATGAAAGATTTCTTTTTAAAGTCTAGCACTCCCTCAATGCTGAACTGTAGGCTGATGGAGTGCTATGGAATGGGACTCCTAATCCAGAGGTCTGGACTAATAATCCAATGACCTGAAATCCCTTGGCAATTTAGATTTGAGTTTAAAATCAAACTGGAGTTCGGAAACCCACCTCAGTGAAAGTGACCATGAACCTGTCAGAATGTTGTGAGACCCCAGCTTGTTCACTAATGTCCCTTGGAAATCCATACCCTCAAACCCTCAACTGCAGTAATATGAGTAACTCTTAAACTGCCCTCTGGAGTGGCCCTTGCAAGTCAGAGCGACTAGGGGATGGCCAATAAATGCCAACCTTGCCCACACCCCAAGAATGAATTAAGAAAGGGAGCCAGAGGGCTGAAACTACTGGGTGTAAAGATTTAAACAGTGACAGAAATTACATACAGCAGATATACGGCTGGAGGTTCCAGGTGTAATTCACAGTTATTGCCGACTGTCAGTTCAAGGTAGCCGGCCTGTTGTGTCAGGTCACAGTGAGGGGTCTAAGTGCCTCTGCACTGAATAAGGACAATGGGCAAAGTACTGGCTCCAGCTGTCCACCCTAGACGAATGTGCCCTCTAAGCTGCACTGTCTGCAGCCTTACTGCAATCTGCAAGTTACCATGCAAGCAACAGGTGGCACAAGAACACCATTCCCTTATAGATGAGAGGGTGCCCAGCAGGAGTCTTAAAAGGGGCCGTGCAGTACATGAAATATTAGAGGGAGTACTGTCCACGACACTGGATAAAAGAACTTTGGGTGATGGTCAGGGTTTGGTTTCCCAATGAAGCCTTCATGACTGAATAGCCAGATGGCATTTTTGGATGAGGCAGCAGGACTCAGTTGGGGAGGAGGAGCTGCAGTGGGGGGGCATGGTAGGGGGGGCGGTGGAGGCAGTGGGGGCAGTGGTGGGGATGATGGGGTTGGTGGGGGGAGGGGTGGGGGGGGAGGGGGAGTGGGTGGTGTACTGCAGCTCCTGCTCAGTGAGTTGCATTCTCACTTCAAAGGCAAAAGGTTGTGGGCTCAAGTCCCATTCCAGCAATTTGCGCACAGGATCCACATTGCTACCCTGGTGCAGTACAGCGGGAGTGCCCACACTGTCAGAGGTGCAGACTTCCAACTGAAACATTAAACTGACGAGGCCCCAGCTGCCCCTCTCAGGTAGATGATCCCATAGCCACAATTTCAAAGAAGGACAGGGGGTGTTCTCAGTGTTCCCCTGGGCCAACGTCTCTCCTTCAATCAACATAATTGAAAAAAGAAACAAGGTGATCTGTGCATGATCACGTTGCTGTTTGTGGGATCTTGCTGTGCAGATTTTAGTTGCCATGTTTCCTACTTGACAGCAGTGACTTCATTTTGAAAGTACCTCGCTGGCTGCAAGGTGCTTTGTGACCTCCTGATGAAAGGTGTTGGTTCGTTCACTCATTTGTTTCTCTTTATCTTCCTGAACAGTTATTTGGAAAAAAGATGGCGAAATCCTGAAATCGAGTCGGACCCACATCCTGAAAGCGGGAGGGCGAGAGGCACACGCTCTTCATCCCATTAGCGAGCACGCTGGACGGGGGGCCTATACTCCGTCAGCGCAGCCAATGAGGTCGGGCTGGCCAGCTGCTGCGCCTCTGTCCAAGTCCGAGCAGGTAGGTGACCAACAGCAAACAAAGGCGTTGCATTTATATAGCACCTTCCCCATCCTTGGGATGGTGCTTCATAAATGGGATTGCACAGAGTTACATTAAACTTATGGCCAATTGGTCCAACTAGCCCATGTTGGTATCTGTGCTCCACATGAACCTCCTCCAGCCCCCTCCTCATTTCAACCCATCACATAATCTTCTATTCCTTTTCTCCCTCGTCTGTTTATCCAGCTTGCCCTTAAATGGACCAATACCATTCGTCTCAATCGCTCCCTGTGTACTCAGTTCCCAGATTCTCACCACTCTCTGGGTGAAGACGTTTCTCTCTATCGGATTTGTTAGTGACTATTCTATACTAATGGCCTCTAGCACCATGGCAACATCTTGACCAATCAGAGCTGACTTGCCAACCAATCAGCACTCCCTTTTCTCAAGCTGTATAAATTGTTGCTCCCATTGAGATTTGGCACTCTTGAGGATCTGTCCTGATGAGTGCAAGATGAAAAGCTTCGACAACATGTCTCTGTTTTCACCAATGCTCCAGTTTCTACTCCCAGATGACTATTTGCATTTATATAGTGCCTTTCACATAGTGAAACAATACTGGCTCAATTGGAGCCTTGCGACCGAGATGGATAGATTTTTGATGGGTAAAGGTA